>CM062392.1:2881402-3481402 GCA_031304145.1 Cardiospermum halicacabum
TGGTTAACAGATAAAAATTCGGTTCGGTTAGCAAAATTTGAGATTCGATTAACCAATAACCGAAAATTCGGTTCGGTTTCGATTTCGGTTAACCGAAAATATAGCTATTTTCAGTTTTCGGTTAATTCGGTTTGGTTAATCGAAAAATCGGTTTCAGTATTCAAAATTTTTGATTTAACGAAAAACCGAATAAATAACCAAAAACATTAATTTTTAGGTTCATTTTCTCTGTGTTTCACCATTTAGTCACCAAGTTTCCTATTCTTTTCTTGTCCTAATATCTCTTCTTTAATGATGTGAGCATCACAATTGAATTTATGGAAGTCAAGAGAAGAAAAAAAATTTATCAATTTATTCGGTTTTCGGTTAACCGAAAAGTTTCCATTTCGTTTTTTGGTTAACCGATTAAAATTCGGTTCAGTTTTCGGTTAGCAAAATTTGAGGTTCGGTTAACCAAAAATAAAAAATTCGGTTCAGTTTCAATTTCGGTTAACCAAACACTCTGCCCTATACTATACTATATTTATTCTATACAATAATCCATGTTGAGTGTATTTTTCAATTTAACATTTTTAACTTTACCAAAAATGGGTTAAGTAGTAGATGATTCTATGCTTGTACAATTTTATCAATTAACCTTTACATAAATTGTCGTATAAGTTAATTCTTTATAGTTTCAAGTTTATTCTAAGTAGATGCTGAAATGGCACTTGATGATTTGGACGGTCAGATATCATTAGTATCACACATCAAACCACTATATCACCACTGTATTAGTGCCACATTATCACTCGACTAACTAATACAAAATGACATGTACGTAAAGTTAACTAAAACAACAATTTTTACGGTACCTAACCGAGAAAATTTACATGGAGATAATATTATCAACAGATACATAAATGAATTTTCATGCAAATTATTTGAGGCTCCAATATTAACCCTCTTCGTTTTTGGAAATAATTCAAATATGTATATATATATTTAAAATTTATTTCAAATAAATTAATTTTTTTATAAATTTTATTTATAATTATATTTTAAATATTACTCCTATCTATTAATATCATAATATAACGCCCAACTATTTTTTACCTAAAATCTCAATCTGATGTATTCCATCTTATATATGCATATTCGTGTTACATTATCAGCTTTCTACAAGAATTTTATTATTATTATTATTATTATTATTATTATTATTATTATTATTATTATTATTGAATAATCAACTACTCAAATCTTTACCGCAAGTGAGATAATTTCTAATGGCAATCTTGACTATTTTCTACCGCAAGTGTGGATAATGAATGGGGACTCATGAGTTTATTATATCAGCATAATGTTTCCAGACACATATTGGTGCAATGGGAAGAAAGTAGTGTTACCTTGGTACGAAGACATTAGGATGAGCTTTTTTTTTTTTTTTTTTTTTTTCAAACAGATATAGGAGGATGTTTGAATGATAAAATATTTGAGAACAATAACATGGTAGTTCTTATTAATATCATGAAAAAAGTTACACTAAAAGTCTAGCTCGAGTTCTTTTGCAATTCGATCTAGATCGTCAACAGTATAAGTATCCATCAAATTATCAATAAAGTCCAAATCTATTGGCTGATCATGAAAAAGCTCAGATAGATCAATTAAATCTTCTTCCGAGTGTTCTTCACAGCTGTTGTTGACTTGAGGATTTGAATCTGCAGAGTTACCTTGCACAGCAAGGCACTGTTCACAGGCATAGTTGTTGTTGTTGAGACGATTTGAATCTGGAGAGTTTCGTTGCACAGCAAGGGGCTCTTCACAAACCCAGTTGTTTGTTGAGAGATTTGAATCTTGAAAGTTAGCTTGGACAGCAAGGGACTGTTCACAGTAGTTGTTGTTGAGACTGAGAGGATTTGAGTCTTGATAGTTAGCTTGCAGAGCAAGGGACTCGTTGTTGAGAGGATTTGAATCCTGAGGCTCTGTCATGCCTATGCCTTGACAAAAACAGTTGTTGTTGTTGAGAGCATTTGAATCTTGATAGTTACCTTGCACAGCAAGCGACTCTGGGAGATCATTGATGCAGGTTCGTTTTGGAAGAAGTTGGACATTATCCTGATGATGATCACTTGTCGTCCTGATGCGTTTCTTGTTCAACTTTCGGTTATTGGGCTTGAGAACGCAGAGAACAATATCCTGACAGCCTCCTCCAAGAATGGTGTACTCGTACATTATCCAGCAACCATCTTGCTCCGAACCCTCCTGCTCAAAACGAAATCTCTTCTTGGTCCCACGTACTCCATTCTTAGTCTTGATTGGAGTAGCTGCATTCTCACCCGCCCACGTTCCCGAACCAACCCTTCTGCTGAATCTTGACGCCGAAGCCTTCTGCAGACGACAAAACAAGTACACCTCCGCTTCTTTATTTTCATCTCCTCCGTATTTGTGTTTCTGCTGCTTCCACACTTCCCATGGCTCCACTCCATTACCATTACCGTACATATCCACTTCTTCAATGTAACAACATTCTTTAAAACTTTCACCATCCACTATTCTGTGGTATAAAAAGTACTCCACCAACTCCTCCTCTGTAGGTTTGAACCGGAATCCTATGGGAAGAAACTCCATTGTTATGTTGTGAGAACTTTATTCTTAATTAACAAGAGTCACCGTTTTCAAAAATTAAAATGGGAGTACACTCTTCCCACTCTATATATATTTTGGAATTAGATTACCTCTTAACTTCCTATTACTATTAGGTCAAGTAAAAATTCCTACTGCTACTAGGTCAAGTAAAGTAAAGTTTCCTAATTCTTCTATATAATACTTTTTTCTTATCTTAATAAATTAATATATTATTAATTAAAAAAAATTCACTATCAAAATTATCTAATGATCTATTTTATTTTTTTTAAATTTAATTTTTCTGAATTAAGTAAATGGCGGGTTTGTTTAATAAAAGTTTATTTTTATAATTATTAAAGATTTTTATTATACTAAAATGATTATTTAATTTTTTTTTTTGTTATTTTAATATTAAAATCAATTAAAAACTATAATATTAATTGTAAAAAAAATCAATTTAAACTAAACCTATATTTTTTTTGGGTATAAAAATTAATATATTTTTGTATATTATATGATTTATATTTATCTACCTATTTCTTAGTTTTAATATTTGAAAATAATATTATAAATATTTAATAATGTTATGTATAACTATACAGTAATAATCTCTCTGTCATCCTAATTTTTTAAAATTCATATAAATGTATGTTGTAGGAGGTTCGTTATTGAGTAACTTGAGTAAGATTACTATAATTTCTAATGAAAGGCCCTCCCCGCCAATGAGAAATAGAGTTGGAATATTCTTCTATATATATCATTTTAATTAATTAAAATTTTTAATTCCACTCTTCTTCTATATTTTTACTTATCCTATTTTATTTTTAATGATTTAATATATTATTAAAACTATTTCATTATTCAATAATAAATTTATTTTAAATTGAATTATCTAATATTTATAACTAATTTCTTTTCTTAATTCTTGTAGATGACTGAGTATGGTGCAAGTAAAAGTTAGCTATTCATTGCATCACACTTCTTTCTTAATGTTATTAGGGTAGATTTTATTCATGGTGGTCTGGAGTTACGGTGCTTTCATGGTTTTATTTATATAAAATGATATTAAATGTTCATAATTTTTATAATAATATTATTATTATTATTTTTTATAATTCTAATTTTTTGTAAACAATAAATAAAAGATGGATTTGTTTAACAAAAATTTCTTCTCACAATTAAATAAGATTTTTCTTTTATTATACTAAAATTATTATTTAATTTTTTTTAACTAATTAAATATTATAATAAAATAAAACTATAATATCATAACCTATGTAATCCTAAACATATACTACAACGGGAAGAGTGTTGGACCCTCTGGAGCCGCTCCCCAACTCTCTACATTAGTATGATATTGTCCCTTTTGGTCCAGGGCCGAACCCGCACGGATTTGTTCTTAGGTACCACAACCCAAAAGGCCTAATACTAATGTAGTTCTCTAGATACTTTATATACAAGTCATTATCCTCGTGTATTATCGATGTGATATTGGTGTAAGAAAACAGCAAGTTATAAGAATCAAAAACACCAAAATCACACAACACTTATGTGGTTCACCTCAAAACGAGACTAATCCACGGGACCTCAGCTATTCACTGAGAGATCGATGACACTAGAACTCAAATCACAAAGACCACAATATCATCACAAAGTTACAACACTCAGAAATCACAAAAGAATTACAAAGAACCCTAAAAACGAAACCCTAGTAGAGCAGGAGGAGAGATGATACAGATTCTCTCTCTAAAAAGCTGCTGAGACTAAACATAACATATATATAGCTAGGGTGAGCAGCTGCAGTTGGATATCCAGAAAAAAGGCGCGGATCTGAGGCGGGTCAAGTATGGAGCGGGTCAGAGAAAAGAGCCAGCCTGCTTCAAGGAGCCAACAGAAGAAGAAGTCCACACAAGGCCCAACAACAACCAAAGCCCAAAGCCAACAGAACCACTAAAGTACAAAGTTTGTAGAATGCAAATATTACAACAATACTTCCCCTAATATTACATTCTACATATATACAAAAATTGGTCTAGTATCATCATATTTCATCATTGTGCCTCCAAGCCTCTCTCAGTTTCAATGGATTGCATCACTGGTCCAGTTCCTCTGTTTTCAGACCCGGCAGATGTGAAGGAAGTTCCTGTAGTACAGAAACTTCTTCAGTGACACTACCTTGGCGCCCATATCAGAGGGATTTTCATCTATTGGAACTTTTTCAACCTGCAGGACACCATTTAAAACATTCAGTCTAATGAAATGATATTTGACCCCAATATACTTAGTTCTGTCATGATAGACAGGGTTTCTACTGATGTGGTAGGCTCCATGGCTATCAGTGAAGACTATTGCTTTAGAGCCAAGTAATTTGATTTCCTGAAGGAGTCCCTGTATCCAGAGCCCTTCTTTTATTCCCTCTGTTAGAGCAATATACTCAGATTCAATGGTACTCAGTGCCACATCAAATTGCAATTTGGATCTCCAGGAAACATAATTTCCACACACAGTAAACACATAAGCAGTCATAGAACGTCTGAATTCAATAACTTTTTTCAAAATCAGAATCAGTGTAGCCAATAATATTCACAACATCAGAATGCTTACTATATTCTAAACCAAAATCAACAGTGCCTTTAATATACCTGAAGAGTCCTTTAATAGCATTCCAGTGTTCAAGCCTTGGTTTCATCATATATCTACTTAATATGTTTATTGAATAAGCTAAATCAGGTCTTGTACAGACCATAACATACATGATGCTGCCAATGACTTCAGGATATGGAATGTTATGAAGGATATGATCATCATCACAGAGTTTATTGTCAAGTTTATGACTTGCAGATAGGGGCAAACTATTCGGTTTAGCATCACTCATATTGAAATTGTTCAGAATTTTATACAAGTAATTTTTCTGATCAATGCATAAAATATTATTACCTCTGTCCCGAGATATAGACATGCCAAGGACTTTGAAGGCTTCCCCTAAATCCTTCATGTCAAATTCCTTATTCAGATCATGTTTGACAGTTGCCAAATACTGCATTTTTGAACTCATTAACAGAATGTCATCCACATACAATAGCATGAATACATGTGAATTATCAACAGACTTGTAATACAAGCAAGCATCATACATACTTCGTTTAAAACCCATTTTGCCTGCATAATCATTAAACCTTTCATTCCATTGACGGGGTGATTGTTTCAGATCATACAGAGATCTTTTAAGGAGACACCTTGCCACCAGGTTTGACAAACCCTTCAGGTTGGTCCATGTAGATTTCCCTGTTAAGAAAGCCATGGAGAAATGCTGTTTTGACATCCATCTGCTCTAATTCCCAATTAAAGTGAGCAACTAAAGACAACATGATCCTAATAGTGATATACCGAACCACTGGAGAGAATACTTTTGAGAAATCAACCCCAGCCTTCTGGGTAAAAACCTTTGGCAACTAATCTAGCCTTAAACTGACCTGGATCAGAAACTGGTAAGTTCTCCTTCACCCTGTAAATCCACTTACAGCCCACAAGTTTTTTAAGTTTAGGTTTCGTTACCAGATCCCAAGTATGATTCTTCATCAATGAGGCTATTTCATCATCCATAGCATTCTTCCACATGATTGCATTTGGACAATCAATAGCTTCTTGATAAGAATTTGGAATAAATTCTGATTCAGTATATGTGTTAAGAGCATAGATCACAAGATTTATATCAACAAAGTCATTATATTTGGATGGCATCCTAGTGGTCCGCCTAGGTCTATCTCTACTCTGGAGATAATCATCCAAATTATGCTCATGGTATGTCTCATCTATAGTTTCAACAGGTTGATTCTCAGTATTCTTATAAGGATCAGTTTCAGATGGATCAGGGGAAAGGACAGACTCACTGTTAGTTCCAGGTTCACTGACCCTATGGCTATCAGGCCCAGTAATAGGCACATCAGACTCAATACCAGGCTCAGAATCCTCAGGTTCTAGTGGTTTGATTTCAAAGCTGGAGAGATTAAGCTATTTATACCGAATAGGATTAGAAGACTCAGAATTAAGGAATCCAGGAAATTCAGTCTCAAAGAACACAATATCACGACTGATAATGGATTTATAACTGGATTTATCCTTAAAGACAAGCCTGTAACCCTTAGTACCAGCCTGAAAACCCATGAACAAACCAATAAGAGATCTAGGATCGAGCTTATCAAATCTTTGATGGGCTAAAACTTTGCAGCCAAAGGTCCTAATGTGACTGAAACTAGGAGGTTTTCCATACCAGAGTTCAAAAGGAGTCCTATTGTCAATAGAAGAAGAAGAAAGAGACCTATTTTTAAGGTAGGTGGCATAACTCAAAGCTTCCCCCCGAAGATCTTAGGAAGACAGGCTTGGAATAAAAGACTTCTAATTCTTTCTAAAAGGGTTCTATTCAACCTTTCAGCAACCCCATTTTGCTGAGGAGTATACCTAACAGTCCTATGTCTCCTAATCCCGGATTCCTCACAAAACTTGTGAAATTGTTCATTGCAAAATTCCAGACCATTATCAGTTTTAAAACATTTGATTTTCTTTCTAGTTTCATTTTCTACTAAAGATTTCCAAATTTTAAATTTTTCAAAGACTTCAGTTTTGGATTTTAACAAATAAGTCCAGCAGAATCTTGAAAAATCATCATTAAATGAAAGAAAATATTGACAGTTGCTAAATGTTTTGGTTCCTGTAGGACCCCACAAATCAGAATGAATATATTCAAGAACAGCTTTTGATTTAAAATCAGATTTTGGAAATGGTGATCTGGTTTGTTTAGCAAGAACACATTTTTCACAAGTAGGAATGACACAAGGAAAGTCACTCTCAATTAACCCTTGTTTCTGAAGTTCTCTAAGACTGCCTAAACCTATGTGGCCTAACCTTCTATGCCACAACAAAGCCTTACTGATGGAATCACTAAGTTTGGTTTGGGTAGCTAGAACTTCTAAGGTTGATCATTCAAGAATGTATAGGTTTCCTACCCAGTTCCCCCTTAAATCTACTTTATTAGATCCAGGTCTAGACATTTCTACCAACTGGTTCTTAAACACACAATCAAAACCCATCTCACCCATTTTACTTACTGACAGAAGGTTCCTCTTAAGTCTAGGGACATATTTGACATCTTTAAGGGTTAAAGTTCTACCATCATACTGCCTAATGGTTACATTTCCTACCCCAACTATGTCACACCTATGGTCAGACCCCATGACAACAAAACCCCCTTTAATAGACTCAAGGTTTGAAAACCAGCCCTTATTTGGTGACATATAGTGTGTACAACCAGAATCTATCACCCAATCAATCAAGGAATTATCAGGAATGGCAGAATTATTTAACTCAATCACAGCAGTAAAACCATCAACAAAAGGATTAGAAACAGTAACAGTATTAGATGCAGCAGGTTTAACAATACCATTTGCTTCATCTCTCTTTTATGGAAGCAATCCTCAATAAGATGGTTAGCCTTTTATAATAATAACACTTCCTTTCTTTGTTGCTACCATTTTTACCCTTACTACTGTCCTTTTGTTTGTTATCAGCCCTATTCAGATTATTTTGGTTAGCTGCAGGTTTCTTACCCTTTCCCTTAGTCCTATGGCTGGTGTTAAGCTTGCTAAGGAATAGCCATTCATTATCCTTTTTAATCATTTCCTCACCTACTGCTCTGAAATTCAGAGCATCCATGATATCCTTAGTGGTTAAAGATTTCTTATTAAAAGAAATGAATTCTCTAACAACACTATGGGACTCAGGCAAAGCATGAAAAAGGGCCATAGCTAGATATTCATCGCTAAGCCTATCAGCTTCTTTTATCCTACTATTCAGATCCTGAACTAACCTTTTAAACACAGCCAAGTTCTCATTTACCGTCTTATTAGGGGCAAACCTAAAGCTAAACAATTTATGAAGGCTAATAATCCTATTTGGAATATCAGATTCTAAATAGTTAGCTTCTAATGCTTTCCAGAGAGAGTTAGCAGTCTTAACATCATTCATGGCAGTTAAAATATCATCAGATAAATGCAATAGTATAGTATGATATGCACGTTTGACCATTCTAGCCTTATTAGTGTCAGAGATACCAGAAGGATAGTCATTATCCACAGCCCCTTCTATGCCATGGTGAACCAAATCAGATAACATTTTCTTTTGCCACAAAACAAAATCTTCAGATCCATCAAAGACCTCAATATTTATTGGATTGGTACTAGAGGATTTAGAAGACATTTATAAAGAATTTTTGTTCAAAGAATGTTTTTTTTTTTAAAAAATCTTTATAGTATACTAACACTAATAGGAATGCCAATGAAAGTATGATGCACAATATTCACAAAGAATGAACAAATCAATATCAGAAGTACAAAACTATATCACAGTACAAGCAAATCACTCAGATATTCACATAGAGACAGATAAGATAATATCCAAATAATTTCCAAGGGTTGAGAACCTCAAACAAGTCAGATTTTCACGTTACTGACACTGTTTGGGTCTTTTAAAAAGAACTAAGCTTGTGACCCTCAGCCACGTTCAAACAAGCCAGTCTGTTCCGTACTTGCAGGCGGTTCGAGGCTTTAACAAGCTATTAAGGCTCGTACCTCTTCAGCCAAGGTTCTCAACCAACCCAAAGATACACAGTAATATACACAGTACAAGAAATCACAATGTAAAAGCAGAGAAGGAATTAAAATAGAGTTAAGGGTTTAGAAAGGCTCAGTTATAGCTAATTACTGGTAAATCGACCTTAATAGGTTCGATTTTCCTCCTAGTGCCCCGGAACCTCTCTTAGGGTCACCCTTCTAGTTTCCTCTTCTTCTCCTTAAGCTTTTATCCTTCTCAGCCACCTCCAAAAGGTACCTGTCACTTGAACAAACTTGTTAGAAATAATAAATGACAGAAAACAACAAGATATCGAACAAATCATAAACTGCTCTGTTAGGGTTTCTCTAATGAGTTGTTGCTAACAGTAAACCTTAGATCTACAAAGATCGAAGACAGGTAATATCCGTAAACAGACAAATACGAACAATGAACACACAGAAGCGCACAAGATCACCAAGAAAGCACCAAGAAACCACAAAGTATTCATAGATCTATAAACCCTAGATCACAGAATTTAACAAACAAGCTCTTACCTGGAGCTCAGATACCAACCTGTAACAAAACAACAAGTTATAAGAATAAAAAACACCAAAATCACACAACACTTTACGTGGTTCACCTCAAAACGAGGCTAATCCATGAGACCTCTGCTATTCACTGAGAGATCGATGGCACTAGAACTCAGATCACAAAGACCACAATATCATCACAAAGTTACAACACTCAGAAATCACAAAAGAATTACAAAGAACCCTAAAAACGAAACCCTAGTAGAGCAGGAGGAGAGATGATACAGATTCTCTCTCTAAAAAGCTGCTGAGACTAAACATAACATATATATAGCTAGGGTGAGCAGCTGCAGTTGGATATCCAGAAGAAAGGCGCGAATCTGAGGCGGGTCAAGTGTGGAGCGGGTCAGAGAAAAGAGCCAGCCTGCTTCAAGGAGCCAACAGAAGAAGAAGTCCACACAAGGCCCAACAACAACCAAAGCCCAAAGCCAACAGAACCACTAAAGTACAAAGTTTGTAGAATGCAAATATTACAACAATTGGGTTTGACACCCCAACAAAAAGATACTATACTAGTCAATTTGTGGGACAGTAATCACGGTTGTACAAACTATCATCACTTATTCACCGAATGGAAGAAAACTCGTAATTTTTCTTATGGATAAAACTCTCTATCTACTGACAGTATATTTTGGTATTCTGCAGATAGTTTTTCAGGGTGGTTCGAAGATCTTGGTATTATGATTCTCTCACCAAATTTCAATAATAAGATGGAAGTTGAGCATCCTTATATTCACTCCACCATTTAACTGGTGGACTTTATTAAGGTGAGCTGGGCGCCCACCTAAAATACTAATTAAATCTAACCCATTGTAATAAATATATTCATATATATATATATATATATTACAATTTAAACTAAACATATTAACATCAATTAAGTTTTCTACAGAATTGTATTAGATACCAGATTATTTTAAATTAAATCAAATAATAAATATTAAAATTTAAAATTTAATTAGAAAAAGTCTATATAAATATATTATTTTGAATAAAAAATTCTTTCACAAATAATATTTAAAATAAAATCTAAATTTATATACCATTAAATAAGAATCTCTTTTGACCTTTAATGAATTTTTTTTTTTTAATGTACTGTCATGCCCACATGCACAATGTCCTCGGTAATATTACAGAAACTAGTTTTAATCTAATAGAGTCGACTTATAGATTTATTAATGGTAAAAATTTAGGTTTAACACGCACTAAACTTGGTGCATTTCTACTCTAGTTTGGGGCTGGTTTACGGGCGTCATTCAATTTATATATATATATATATATATAAAATTTAATTTTTTCTTAAATTTTTATTTAAAAAAATATCTATAAAATTGTAAGTATTTAATAATAATATATAAAATATTAAAAATCATGAAAATATATTTATAATATAATAAGTAAATATAAAAATAATTTTATTTTATTAAATATTAATATATAATAATACAAAAAATAATTAATTAATTAAACTATTACATGGAGTAAAATTAAAATTATTAAACCAATTTTTTTTAAAAAAAAAATGTTATTATTTATTTAAAATGTTGTTATTAAGCTATTTTTATTATTTTTAAAATAAAATAAAAAGATAATATTCTTAAAAAGGATTAAATGGTAATTTTCCTACCAATAAATTTAAAAAATAAACACATTAATTAAACTGTTACATACAAAACATGATTTTTTTTTTATATGTATATATATTATCATGAATTACTAGCTTATCATGAAAATGATAGATAATTTATAGCATACTATTAAATATTAATATTTTAATTGTACTCAAATGAAATTTAATTATGCAATAAAGTTCTCAAATTTTCTATGCGAATTAGAAAATACGGTAGAAAATAACAAAATTTCAATAAGCAGTGAAAAAGTATATATCCACTTACTTCTTCTTTTTTTCTTTTTTTTTTTTTTTTTTTTAATATAACAACATTCTCTAAAACTTACGCTATTTTGTGGTATATAAAATTTTCCACTAACTCCTCCTCACTCCATTTAAACCAAAATCTTACTCGAAGAAATTGTATTATTAATTATTTATTTAGGATTGCTTATCATTTTAGGATTGCTTCCACGCTTCCCATGGCTCCACTCCATTACCATTACCGTACATATCCACTTTTTTTTATGTAACAACATTTTCTAAAACTTTCACCATCCATTGTCCGGTAATATAAAAAGTACTCTATTAGCTCCTCTTCCGTAGGTTTGAACCGGAATTCTATAGGGGAAGAAACTCCATTAAAAAGTACTACTTACCTTTCCGTTTCCTATGGATACTCACTTATCTAAAGTTTCATATTTTATTTTATATTTAATGATTTAATATATTAAAAATTAAAATTATTTATAGCAATAAATTTATTAATTTATTAATTAATTAATTTACTATTATTATTTATTATTATTTTTAATAATTCTAATATAAAAACTAATATCAGATGCTTATCATTTCTTATAATAATAATAATAATAATAATAATAATTTATTATTATTATTACTTTATAATTCTAATCGGTGTGAAATTAATAAAAGGTGGGTTTGTTTAATAAAAAAAATTCACCATTAAATAAAAATTTATTAATTATACTAAAATGAGTATTTAATTTAATTTTTTTATTATTTCAATATTGAAATAAATAAATTATAATATTTATTGTAATAAATAAATTTACATATAGATTACAAGTTAAACTAAAGCTATTAACATCAAATGAAAATAACAACTTTTAATATGAAAAAATGTATGTAAATATATTTTTTGAATAAAATATTTTTTTATAAAAGGTGTTTGAAATGAAATGTAGATTTTATGAGCACAGCTAATTCCAATCTGTTTCAAACTTTTATGGAAATAATAATAATTATAATAATTTTCAACAGATTGAAAACCTAACCTTTAAGTTTAATATGGAGTAAACCTAGTCCATTTGCTGCGGGGTATATATTTAATTTTTTTTATTCATTAATTGTCAATTAAAAGAATATCTATAAAATTGTTAGTATTAGTATATAAAAAGATAGAAACCATGAAAATACATTTATAATATAATAAGTAAACACAAAAATAATATTATGTCATTAAATATTAATATATAATAATAATTATTTAATTAATTAAACTACATAATTTTTATTGTAATTGAGCAAAATAAAAAATTATTAAACAATTTTTTATTAAAAAAATAAAGCTTAGTTAAAATACCGTAATAAACTATTGTTTGATTGTAAATAACCATACTTTATGAATTTAATTTTTAAAATAAACTAAATAGATATTTTTAAAATTTAATAATGAAATGATAATTTTTTGTAAAATGAAATTTTAAAGAAAAAAACACATCTAATGAATATGATATATATATATATATATATATATTCCTATCCAAGAATTTCTAAACCTCACATAAAATTTGAACGAATTCTCAAAAATGTTTTTTAAGTTTTAAATTTAATTAATTATTATATTATAATATCATGCTTTTTTATTGTTTTAATAATTTTATTTGAATTCTTATTTTATTAATTTAATTCTAATAAATAAAAAAAATCTAAATTATTAAAAATCTAAATTATTTTATTATAAGTACAATTATTTAAAGAATTTTTCTCTAAGTGTTTGATAAGTATATTAAACAAATTTAATAATAACACCAATTGTTTAATAGTTTTGCAATGCGTCACTATTACGTGGAAGAAATATATTAAACAAATTAATACTAAAAATTTACAACTCAAAATTCGGTAGAAATATGTAGATACGTACATATTCGAAATATCGTGGGAACCCATTAAACATATGTATAACTTTAAAACTTACAATTTATAAAATAGAAGACTTTATATAACCCAAAAATTTTCATTTGAAGATTTTACCAAAATATATCATCTACAAACACTAACATCTATATACATATCTTTTATAAAAATAAGAGTACATGAAAACTTGTAACTCAAAATGCAATTGAAATGCTTCATGATGACTATACAGAAGTGCGGGTACAACTTGCTCGATCACCCATTTTACAAATCATTTAAAGAAAATGAAAAACACAAGAAAATAAAATAAAAGAGTAAGCTACGAAACTTAGTTGGTAATCCATATCCCAAAACAATCACACGCTAATGTCCTATTCGATCAAACTATTAAATTCACACATATGCAACTAAGAATCACTGCTAAGACTTCCCAATTCCATAAAAGACATCAATCATACACCCTTAATCAATCAATTACATAAGCGAACTTGAAAAGATAAAAATATGATATGCATAAATTCATTTGTTTGTTTAGCTTACTTAAATCGTATGATAAAATGCACAACCATAGGTTACTTGCCAGTAACGCCATTTAATTTTTTTCGTAAGTTAGGTCCCGATAAATTATGCTCGATATAGTCACTAGGACTTAGGTAAGGGTATTATGGTCAAAGCACAAGATTTCAGAACCTAAAGACACCATTTGAAAATATAATAAAAAAATAAAAATAAAAATATTAATATTGGGAAACAAATTTATGATAAGTGAACTTGTAGTTATTTCCTAGGCATGAAAATATATTTGTTGTTATATTTCAGATTTTACACAGCAGCCTATAACATGATAATAAGCCAACTTTTCTAGCTCAAGACGTCAACTCACAAGCATATGATTTAATTTAAACACTCATATGATTTTAACTCTACACAAGAACTCAATAAGATCAACTTTCATCTGCAGCGAAATCAACTATGACTTTTTAGCTAACATTCATATTTTAGTTTAATTATTTGGTCAACATAAAAATCATTATAAATATATATATACATCATCACAATATATTGAATAACAATTTTAAATACAAATCACATATTACCGTTTTCATTACTCAATGACATCATGAAATCAGCCTATTTTGATAGATTTTTAGTAGTTCAAACATGTCAATAAGCTATATTTCTTAGTTCAAAACAAATAATCCATAAACCATAGCTGGTGAAAATATTTTTCTTATCAACACTAGATATCAGTTTATAATTACAAGTAGTAACCTCCATCCAAATAGTTAATATACCATATTTAAAAATTTCACAAAATGCCTGTAAAATAAATTTTTCAGCATAACAATAAATCAGTTCAATTCTTGATTTCAAGCATGTTTACCAGCTCTTAGAACATATGTTCTTACTTGTTCTGTGCTCCATTAACCTGGAAAAAATCTAAAGTATAATGAACTTGAATTTGAAATCTATGATAAGTTCCGATGTTGTTGGTTTTTTTTGTTCATATTGCTGTTAAGTTGTGGTTATTTGATCTGCTGTAATTATTTGTTGAATGTTGAAAATCATAATTTGTATAATATGAAATTAAAGCCTTGTCTGAAGTATAATAGTGATAGTTGTTGTCATTTGATTTGCTGTAATTATTTGTTGAATGTTGAAAACCATAAATCTGTATAATACAAAATTAAAGCATTGTCTGAAGTATAATAGCGATAAGACCGGCATGCCGCAGGGATAGATGTATACATCGATACGTAGTAATAAATAGGCCTTGATTGCCTTCTAGATGTGACAACATAAGGCCTTGGTTTCCTTCTAAATGTGAAGACATCTATCTGTTTGAGGTCTTTGACCTATTCTCCGGTGCTCTACTCACTCTCTATGTCTCTGACTTATTTTCTATTTCTACTCCTAATTTCATTATTAAACTAAGGATGGGCATAATAAATTGGGCACTCTGTAAATCGGATGCATTCTGAGCAAAATAATCTAATATTTTCTGGCATAACAATATGTTGTATTCTGCAATCTGATATGTTCTAGCATAAAAATATCCTATACTATAAAATCCGATACACTTTAGCATAATAATATGTTATTCTCTGAAACCTTATATAATCTAGCTTAATAAATTGTTGTACTCTGAAATCTGGTAAATGTTCTGTATAAAGCAATATGTGGTATTCTGAAATATGATATATACTAAACTATTTCTGTTATGTTTATATTGATTATTTCTTAACTAAACTATTTGTTATTAGTTAGCTTATTCTGCTGCTATTAACTAAATTTTGCCTAACTAATCAGTTTTGTAGATAACCTTAAGGTTGGGTTAATAAGATTAGACTTAGGGTGATCAACGAATCATCGCTAGTGTCAAGTTTTCTTATGGCGACAGTACAACTCACCTTAGTTCCATCGCCGTGACAACTACTTCAAAACCTAAATTATTGCCAAGTGTTATGTGATACCTTAGGCTTCTGCATACCTTCGCCAAGTGTTAGGCGACACCCTAGGCTTCAACCTATCTTATCTTCTAGAACAAACTCAAATTCGAATATGTTAATAAAATAATTTATCATCTCAAAATAAATATAAAGAAAGTAGACAAAGACCTTAAAGCTTAAATTTAGACTCTTTTATAAACTTCCTTGATATTAAAGAATAATCATCTCATTTAAAAGTTGTAAGGTAAACTTCATGACAGAGAATCAATTTGAAAACAAAATCTAGGATTTAGTGGGTTATGGAAGGGGACACGAATGCTAAGTTTCACCTTTTTGTTGCTTTAATTAGATCTTCAACTAATTGAATCAATAGTCTGAAGATATCATCAGACCTACTTAATGACAGACTTTCGATTATTGTAGAAATACTATCATTCTACAAAAATCTCCTTACCCAAAAGGCTTAAAAAACAATTAATCTCCCTAGTAGTGTTGTTAAACAGTTATCTCCAGCCTCTATTGCTTCACTGGAAGTCTTGTACTCCAATGAGGAAATGGAAGTCACAGTTTCGAGTTGTGATAGTAATAAATCACCTAGGCTGAATTTTTTCAACTTAGGATTCAATAAACGCTGTCGGCATATAGTAAAAGATGATTTCTTCAGGAAGTTTGATCATTTTCATAAATTCAACACACTACCTCACGGATCTTCAACCTCTTTTGTCATTTTCATTCCAAAAACAGAGGTGCTTCTAAAATGAAAGACGGCAAACCTATCAGTCTAATTGGATGCATGCAAAAAGTAATATTTAAATGTCGCTCAAATTGGGTACGAAATGTAATTGAAGAGGTCATTTGACCTAAGCAAAGCGTCTTCATCAACAACTGACAAATTTTATACAACTAAATGGTAGCATATGAACTCATCCCCTCAATAAAGAGCTTCAAAAAATGATTAGTGTTTAAAATGGACTTTCAAAAGGCTTTTGACATTGCCTTCTTAAGTTATTTGAACTCCATTTTATTTACTATGAACTTTGTCTAAAATGAAGATCATGCATTACGACTTTCTTGCAATCCTTAAAAATCTCCTTGTTAATGATTTTCCTTCTTCAAAGCTTTCGCCATCTGAAGGCTTGTATCAAGGTGATCCCTTATCACCTTTTCTTTACATCATTTCATCTGAAGGCCTTTCTAGTATTATTAACAAAGCAACTTCACTAGGGTTGTACAAAGGTTGGGTTATCTTGGATAAACTCATAGGAATCGATTATGTGTCTATTCGACATCTATAATATGTAGATAACATTCTTTTTTTTTAAGCTTCCAATACGGCTATTGAGAGATTAAAAAGACTATTTTGGATATTCTCAACATCGTTTGGATTGAAAGTTAATTTTTTACAAAAAATTGTCTAATTGGATTGAATATTCCTACGAGAATAAGATATTTGTGTCAACAGCTACCAGTTACCTACTTAGGTCTTCCTATTCGTGCAAGCCCCAGCTGAGTTGCTACTTGGAATCATATGAAACATAAATTTAGAAAGTCTTTATCCGATTGGAAAAGTAACTTTAATCTCTGACAGGTAGGTTATTTATGTTTAATTCTTTTCTTGCTAGTTTTTGTGTATATTATCTTTTCTTGTTCAAAGCTCCAAAAGAAAACATTGTGCCTAGAAAAAATTATGAGAAGATTCTTGTAGGGTGATTCGGATAATAATAAAAAATTTACTTGTGTTAGTTAGAATTTGGTGTCTAATCATAAGGCTTTAGGCGGTCTTAAGATTTGTCCCCTTTCAGCTATGAATGATGGGTTTTTGTTCAAATGGATTTGGAAGCTATGCCTTCATTTCAAGGTTCAGAGGTGTGGAAAATGGTAGTGACTTCCAAATACAATTTCACCAACTCTTTAATTCCTTCTATTCATATTGACTTTAAACTTTGGAATGTATGGAAGACATTGTTAAAATATCTTCTTCAGAGAAATTCTCACAGAATTGGTTATCCAAATTAGCAGTTGTAGAGCGTGTCTATTCTAATAAGATAAAAGGATAACATATCAACCTTTTAAAATATTGGTCCCTCACCTATTCTTTGACGCTCTTCATCCTAATATTCTGGTATATGATTTAGGATATTGGATTGGGAACTATTAGAGATAGAAAGTAACCTAGAGAAGATCTCTTCACATTGAGCATCTAGCTTCCTCAATGTTTAAACAAGACAAGTGTATTTGGATAAAAAAAAATAATTTCTATTCCAAAAATTTTGTTAGATGGTTCAATACTTCTAAAGAATGTACTCTATCTCTAGGTCCATCACTGTTGGGGATATTATGAAGAACAATTGTGTGTCTTCAAAGGTTACCATGATGGTTTGACTTGCTACTAAAAATAGAATTGCCTTGAAAGACTTTCTTGCCCATAGAAACATCATCCCGATTATAGATACACATTGTCCCTTCCGTAATTCCACACTAGAAAATGCAAATAATATTTTTATCCATTATAACAAAGGTTACTTGCTCTAGTCAGCATTTCAAATTGGTAGGGTTGCAATTTATACATTTCTTACTCACTCATGGATTTTTATTAGCAATGGAAAGGTCTGGTGAAAGGAACGCTACAAGTAAAATTCTAGATGGTTATGTCTTTGTCTACTATATGGACACAATTGTCTATAAATAATAAAGTTTCAAATTGCACACTGATTCCCGCTTATCCTTACTTAATCTAGTATTAAACAGAACAAGATTTTGGATTACCTTTATTAAAGATCTACATTGTTCGACAAGGAACATAACAACTTTTGATTTAGCAGATTTGAAGAATCTAATAAAGCCTCCGTCTCAAACTTCCTTCTTTAGCTGGATTCCTCATCTTTCGACATTCAAATAGAACACATAAAGGTTTTCAAGGGGCAAGTTAGGACCATCCAGTGTAGAAGGTGTACTTCATAATGAGTAAGGAAATTATCCTCCATATATTCTTCTGCACTCTCAAGGTCATGAAATCTAATAAAGCATAACTTCATGCTATATAGTTAGCTTTAAACTTCTCTTTCAACTTCATCAAAGTACAAAGAAAAGATGTTATATTTAAACTTGACTCGATGAATTGTGTTTTGTAGCTCTCCTTAAAATCCTCCTCAAGGCCTTGGAAGCTCTCTTTTTTTTTTTTCTACGCAATTGACAACTTGTTGGTTTCCTGCTTCAAATTTGTCCATGTTTATATATTTTATAATTTCTTTGCTAAAAGTTTAGCAAAGTAAGGTGTTTATAAATCTAGAAAATTTTTAACTTAGTTATAATTGTCTCTTTTATCAATTATATCTCTTAATATAAATATAAATTTATATATATATATGTCTTAGTGTAACATGGATATTGAAAACTACCTAGTAATCTATGATATAAAAATGGATCAACAATTGGAATTTCATCAAATAGAGATAATTTGGTGCTAAACGAAATTGGTATTGAGCAATGCTTTGATGATGCCATCTTAGCTTTACCAAGTAAATCTTCCACGTATCTTTTTTCTGAGATAGATAGAGTTCTATAACATTTCTTTAAAATTCAAAACCTAAAAGTAGTGCAATTTCTCTAGAGATTTAAGAGAAGAATGACTATTAAGATATTGGACACTTTCTAAATAGTTGTAGAGTTATTTAATATTAAATAACTAAATATATCATTTTAAATTTTAATTATCAACATCAAAATCCAAATTAATAATATATAGTTTTTATATTTTAAAATACTATATAAATTGATAATATATAGTTCTAATATTTATATTTTAATTGTAGTTAAATAAAATTAGCAACTAAAAATAAAAATAATATATTTAAATATCTTATTTATTCCTTTTTATATTTATATAAATTGAATTCAATTATAAAGTATAAATTAATTAAAGCTATGTCATAATTATAAAATTGAAAATTAAAATCGGTAAAGTAATTCTTTAAAAGGTCTATACAGAATCTAATCGAAAATTGTATGAAATTTGAAGGCAAATCGGCTCAAATCGATAATTTTAAAGAAAAAAAAAGTATAGACAGACCATCCAAATAGAATATGCAGAAAATTTTAAAATATTAAATTATATATATGTATTTATGTCTGGGAAAAAAATATTTATAATAAAATTTGTTTTATTTTTAAATAAAAATGAGTAATTTTAACATTTAATAATTTTAGTAATTAAAACATATGCAATTTAAAATGAATTACAAAAATATAAGCAGTTTTAAAATAAAAAAAGTACAAAAATAATAAATAACATTTAATTACTACTTTTAACAAATATAAATAAAATACTAATATTATATTTAAAAAAAAAAAAAGAAAGAAAGTAAAATCTTACTAATCAACTTACAAATCAGCTAACATGAAATAATGATGAAAATAAAAAGATAATTAATAAATTTAATAAAAATAGGTACCAATTAAAAGAGCCATAATAACATCCGTTAATAAATTTAATAATTAATAAATATGCAATTTAAAATGACTTACAAAAACATGTGTGGTTTTAAAATTAAAAAAATATTACAAAATAATAAAATAAAATTTAATTACTACTTTTAACAAATATAAATAAAATACTAATATTGTATTTTTAAAAAAAAAATAAAACTTACTAATCAACTTACAAATCAGCTAATTGATATTAATTTTAGTTTTTAAATTAGTTGTTAGATATAAAATTTTTAAAATTTATTGAAGATATAATTATCATTTAAAAGAGAACGACGTAATAAATTATAAAATAAAGATTAATAAAGTGAATCATAATTAGTGTTTGGGTTGAGAGTTATATTTGATAGCTTTCATAAACGCTATCTTAAGTGTTAATTGAAACGCTAAATGTTATTCTAAACATCGTTATCAAACACACATTTAAAAAAAATCTAAGAATATGTTTGGCATTAAATTTTCAATTAGGTATTAGATCAATGTTTCAGATTACATTAACTGTTAGCTGTTAAATTAGATTTTAAATTAGTTGTAAAGTTAGCTATTGGATTGAACGTTTGGTATTAATTTTAGTTTTAAAATTAGTTGTTAGATATTAAATTACTAAAATTTAGTACATATATAAATATAATTCAGAAGATAATGAGGTAATTAATTATAAAATAAAGGTTAATAAAGTAAATCACTATTAACGTTTGGGTTGAAAGTTACTTTTGATAACTTTCTCTATCTTAAACGTTAATTGAAACGCTAAATGCTATTTTAAACGTGGTAACCAAGCATGTATTTTTTTTTTATAAAAAAGCTAATATATAATCTACACGCTATCTAAAACGTTAATTAAAAAGTTTTTTCAAACGGTCACTAATTTAAAATCTAAACACTATCTCAAATGCTAATTGAAAATATTTCCTAAACATGCACTAAATGATTAAACTAAATAAATATTTGATGTTAATAATCTTGACATGGAGTTATATTCAAGAAGTAACATCTATCTTATCGTAACATAGTAGTTATGGATATCGAACCCAAAGGACTATACATGATTTGTTGTGCGAGAGTTGAAATGAATCATTGTACTACTAAGTTGTAAGAATTCTCAAATTTAACTAATGATAAGAAAGTAAAAATTGATTAACTGAATTCAAACACACTTAGAATTGCTAAAAACAATATGAGGAGATCATGGTTGAACGCTTATTTCTCTAGATTGATACTTGATCATTTTTTTAGACATTTAATCAAACACATGGAACACTAAAATATAACGTGGATTCAAATACATCAATATTAGGTTCTTTCAAATTCTAACATTAAATTATCATCTACAACAATTATGTATATGTAGATTGAGTAAATGATCATGAAACACAATCCAATTGATACAATTAAAATTCACTATGTCTAGTTTCATTTTAATCACTCTTAATCCTAGATCTAACCATAAAATTGCTATATCTAGCTTCAATCAAGATTAAATCTATATATCACTTGATTTTCACCAAATGAATTAAACATTAAACACATAAAATATTCTATATTAAAGAATTAACCATTGAAGCACATAAAAAGCTTAAGAATCACAATATCTATCTAGATCCACAAGTATTCAACCACTATAAAGTTAGTCTGGCATGGCTAAACTAATATAAGCACAATTCAACAAGAGACCCATATCAAAACTCTAGAGATGGAAGTAAAAGTGAAGGATTAGATGGAACTTGTAATGGAGATGATGAATCTAGAGCATGAATCCTTGGATCTTGATGAATTGAACTCCAATCTACACTTCTCCTCTTGGAATCCACTTGAAGATTTGAGAGAAATTGAAGAACAAAATGAATTCTAATCTTACTCAATTCTCAAGTGTGTAAGAATAATACAAAAATGATCTAAGATACCTCTTTAAGAGTTTAATATGAGTATTTATAATACAATTCAAATTACACACGAAATGACTCCAAAATTACAAATTTCTCGTAACATCATTGTTACCGAATTGTATTTTGGTAAGGAATTTGGTTTCATAACTGTTAGGATTGCCTTGAATCATGAGGATTTCCTTTTAGGAAGACTTCCTATTTTGAGTTTTGGGTCTTTTTCCTAATGGTTTGTTTCTTATTTGAGGAGGATTTAGTTTTCTTGTTTTGGTTTGATTTCTAATTTTGTTTAGATTTTATTTCCTTAGTGAGTTAGATATTCCCATATGATATAGGTTTGATGTTAGCTATAAATATGAGATGTACTCTAGAGTTTTGGATATGACAAATAATATTGGTTGAGAGCACAGAGGATCTGTGAGTTGAGTTATTTGTTCATCAATTGGTTTGATTGATTGAATACAATTGTTTGGTAGATTATTGATAAAGAGTTGTCTGATTGTTTGTAAGATTATTTCGAAATAGAAAGTTGTTGACATCCGTGGATTAAGCAATTTGCTAACCATGATATATCGTTTGTGCTTTTTTTTTTTTCTATTTTTGATCTTGATCATCGAATTGGTTATCGAAAATCCTAACAATTTAGTATCAGAGCTTTGGTTCGGATGACTAAAAATGAGACGAAGGACGGTAACGCATCCGGATCTGGAAAGGGGTATGCAAGCAGTCGTATGAGGCAATCAATGACAAGTACGATGAAATTTGATATAGAGAAATTTAATGGTACAAGCAACTTTGGCAAGTGGCAGTTAGAAGTTAAACATCTCCTATTCCGCGAGGTGACATTCATAGTGTTAGATAAGAAAATGATATGTCTGAAGAGGATTGAGATTTCTTAAATCGACAAGCTTGCAGTACTATTCAATTATGTTTAGGAAAAGATAAAAAATATTCTGTTATGAATGAAATTGTGGCAACAACTCTTTGGAAGAAGTTAGACGATAAATATATGACAAAGAGTATCGAAAATCAGCTCTACCTGAAGAAGAAACTCTTTCGCTTTCAGTATATATCTAGTATGTCTATGATCAAACATCTAGAAGATTTCAACAAAATATTGGCTGATCTTTTGAATTTAGATGTTGAAATTTCTGAGGAAGATAAGTCATTGTTGTTGCTTAACTCTCTACCTGATATGTATGATCACTTGACCACTACTTTATTGTATGAAAAAGTGAGATTCAGTTTAGTAACGTGTCTAATGATTTAGTAAATTATGAATACTGAAAGAAGGACCAATCTGATCATAAGCATGAATCGGAAGCATTAGTGGTAAGGAAATGGGAGAGGAGAATGTACAACAATATAGAGTTTGAGAATAATCGAGTTTGACCAGATGGGTTAGCAAAAGATCAATGTGCATGGTGTAAAAAGAAAGGGAATTGGAAGGATAAGTGTCCTTAGCTTGAAAGATCGAATGCAAATGTAATAGAAAATGTGAAGCCGAAGGTGGAGACAGAATGTGAATTTGAGACAGATGTTTTCTTCACGACGTCTATGAATGAATCATCTAGAGGATGGATTCTAGATTCTGGTTGTTCGTATCATATGTGTTCGAATAGAGAATAGTTCTCAAAGTTGGAAGAATTTGATTGAGATATTATCAGTCTAGAAAACGACAGCACTTGTCAGATTAAGGGAATGGGAACAGTAAGGCTAAATATGTTTAATGGAACAATCAAGTCGATGATGAAAGTGAAGTATGTTCTAGAGCTGAAGCAAAGTCTTATCTCACTTGGAGTCTTTAATTCTAGTGGCTATAAGATTGTCACTGGAGGTGGAGTGATGAAGATTGTACGGAGAGGTATATTTGCCGCAAAAGGTACAAGACAAGGAAATTTGTATTTCCTTGATGGACACACTATTGTTGGAAGGATGTTGGTATCGAATAAAAAATAGGGTTTGGTTGAATTTTCGGAACTCTTGAATATGAAACTTGGGAATATGTTTATAAAAGAATTGGAAGACGGAATGAAGAGTGCTTAGAAGGCACAATTGGTGGATGCAACTCTCTCATATATTTGGAACTTGAAAAGGTCATGGTTAGTATGATTGAAGGAATAAGATCCAGAAAGCTTGGGTGATTCAAGTCAAGGTGGAGATTATTTGTTAGGATTATCTTGAATCACAATGATTTCTTTTTAGGAAAGACTTCCTATTTTGAGTTTGTGGTCTACTTCCTAATGGTTTGTTTCTTATTTGAGAAGGAATTATTTTTCTTGTTTTGGTTTGATTTCTAGTTTGGTTTAGATTTTATTTCCTTATTGAGTTAGATACTCCCATATGAATTAGGTTTGATGTTAGCTATAAATATGGGATGTACTCTAGAGTTTTGGGTATGACAAATAATATTGGTTGAGAGCAAAGGGGGTCTGTGAGTTAAGTTATCTATTCATCAATTAGTTTAATTGATTGAATACGACTATTTGGTAGATTATTGAGAGAGAGTTGTTTGATTGTTTTTAAGATTATTTTGAAATAGAAAGTTGTTGACTTTCGTGGATTAAGCAATTTGCTAACCACAATATATTGTTTGTGCATTTTGTCTATTTTTGATCTTGATCATCGAATTGGTTACAAAAACTCCTAACAATAACAAAGCTTCCTTCCTTCAGATGTACTGAACTATAATTTCGATAGCCAATTTGGTGCCTAGTTCGGATAGAACGGTACCTATAGGTTCAAGCATCTTACTGAGTTTTGATTTTGATATTCAATTCGGTGCAAAGCTCGGACAGAGGGATTTTTAATCTTCTCAGGTTATTACCGAACTATAGTTCAGTAATGAGCTCGATGTGGAATTCAAACATAGGGATTCCCTTCTCTTCACTTGCTTTATTGAGCTGCAATTCGATACTCAGTTCAGTGTTGAATTCAGACAGAACAGTTTCATTTATGTTCTTCAAACAACGAATTGCAATTTCAGTGTCTAGCTCGGTAGCTAGTTCGAACAAAGAAGATCTTTACTTTTCTTCTTTATGAACCGAATTGTAATTCGGTACCGAACTCGGTAGCTAGTTCGGATGGAATGATTTTTCAATTAGACTTCTTTGTACCAAGTTGTAGTTCAGTGTGCAGTTTGGTGACCATGCTCTCATATCCTTTTTTCGATCTATTTTTACTCCAAATTTCCATTTTTCTTCCGTGATGACTCAAAGTTTTCCGATTTAAGTTTAAGAACTGAAAATAAGCGAAAGTGTCTGAAATATATGTATTTCATAAGGGGAAAAACTATATATATATATATATATATATATATCATCCTCATTACATGTGTTCATTTTCACAAAAAAAAAATAATTTTAGGAAAATTATCATTTCATTTTTAAAATTTAAAAATACATCTATTTATTTTATTTTAAAAATTAAATTCATTAAAAGTATGGTTATTTGCAACCAAACAATAGTATACGATTCATAACTAAGCAATATTTTTTTAATAAAAAAATTGTTTAATAATTTTTAATTTTGGTAAATTACAATAAAAATTATATAGTTTAATTAATTAATTAATTAATATGATTATATATTAAAATTTTTTAATAAGGGTTATTTTCATTTTTTTTTATTTTATAACTTTTATTTACATCATATAGCCCAACTTTAAAAATTTTACAAAAATAATCTTTCAAACTTTTACTTTTAAAAAATGAATTGAATTGACCATTTTATCCTTCTGTGAAGATCTTTTACACTGATCTGTGAAAGTGTAAAGGTGGCCTGTGAAGAGGACCTTCACATATGTGATGGTATATTTTTGAAAATCAAAGTTTGAGTGGCTCAAATATAGAAATAAACTTTTATTGGTTTATTTTGTATAATTTTCCCATTAAATATTTAATGCCATAATATTATTTTTGTGTTTACTTATTATATTATAAATGTATTTTCATGGTTTCTATCATTTTATATACTAATACTAACAATTTTATATAGATATTCTTTTAATTAACAATTACTGAATAAAAAATTTAAATATATACCCAGCAACAAATGGACTAGGTCTACTCCATATTAAACCTAAAGGTTAGGTTTGAGTCAACTTCCCATTAAACCTAGTTTCTCAAGTTGAGTCCAACAAAGAACATTAAGCATGTATACATGGATAGTAAATTTGAGTACATGATATGAAACCTACCGTTTTCAATCTGTTGAAAATTATTTTAATTATTATTGAAATTTTTATTTTCATAAAAAGTTGAAACAGATTGGAATTAGCTATGCTCATAAAATCTACATTTCATTTCAAACACTTTTTATGAAAAATATTTGGATTATTTTCATTTTTGTTAATAGCTTTATAGTTTAATTTGTGATCTGTATGTAAATTTATTTATTACAATAAATATTATAATTTTATTTTATTTCAATATTGAAATAATAAAAAATATTAAATAAAATAATCATTTTAGTATAATTAATAAACTTTTATTTAATGGTGAATTTTTTTTATTAATTTATTAATTTCACACCGATAGGATTATAAAGTAATAATAATAATAATATAATAATAATAATAAAAATAAATTATTATTATTATAAGAAATGATAAGCATCTAATAATATTAGTTTTTATATTATAATTAATAAAAATAATAATAAATAAATAAATAAATAAATTTATTGCTACAAGATTATCTTGATAATGAAATAATTTTAACTTTTAATATATTAAATCATTAAATATAAAATAAGGTATGTAAAAATATAATACTAAAGACAAATTAGGAAACTTTATTTAAGTGAGTATCCATAGGAAATGGAGAGGTAATGTAATCCAATATGTGTACATTTAGATAGGTATTTGAGTTGTGAGAAACTGAATTCCTTCACAGATGTGTTATCATCATTGTAATTTTATGGTTTCCTCCAATATTTTATAATTTGCATATAAAAATTTAAAGTAATATATTTAAGAATTAAAATCTTTAATGAATAAATATAATTTTGAATTTCATTTGAGTGCAATTATAATATTCATTAATAATTCATTTTAATAGTATGATATCAACTACCTATCTTTTCTATGATAGGTCAGTAATTCATGAATATATATATATATATATATATATATATATATATATCATTCTCATTATATGTTTTTATTTCCTTAATTTAATCGTAGAAAAATTATCATTTCATCATTTTTGTTAAATTTAAAAATATTATCTATTTATTTTATTTTAAAAATAATTTCATTAAAAGTAGGCTATTTACAACCAAACAATAGCCTAATACAATATTTTAACTAAACAATAATATTTTTTTACTAAAAAATTGGTTTAATAATTTTAATTTTCTAATTTGCAATAAAAATTATGTAGTTTAATTATTTATTTATTTTTTATTATTTATATATTAATATTTAATGACATAATATGATTTTTGTATTTACTTATAGATTTATTTTCATGGTTTCTATTATTGTTTATACTATTGTTGAATACTACCAATTTTATAAATATTTTTTAATTAAAATTAATGAATAAAAATTTTAAAGGGAAAATTATATAAAATAAACCAAATAAAGTTTAAAAATTCAAAACTAAACCAATAGAAGTTTATTTCTATTTTTGAGCCTCTCAAACTTTGATTTTCAAAAATAGACCATCACATATGTGAAGGTCCTCTTCACATACCCCCTTCACACCTTCACAAATCAGTGTAAAAGATCTTCATAGAAAGATAAAATGGTCAATTTGGTTATTTTTTAAAAGTGAAAGTTTGAAAGATTATTTTTGTAAAATTTTTAAAGTTGGGTTATATATGATGTAAATAAAAGTTATAAAATAACAAAAATGAAAATAATCCAATTTTAAATATATATAAATATATTGGATGGTACCCACAATCAGTAGGAAATGGACTATAAATGGACTAGGTTTACTCTTGACTTCATTCAATTAAACCTAATTTCTCAAGTTGAATACAAGGAAGAACATTATGCATGTCTACATGGATAGTAGATTTGAGTACATGATATGAAACCTGGCGTTTTCAAATGGTTGAAATTTATTATAATTATTAAAAATTTATTCTCATAAAAGATTGAAACAGATTAGAATTCAGTTGCGCTCATAAATTTTAGATTTCATTTCAAAAAATATTTTATTTTAAAAATATGTTTATATAGATTTTTCCTTATTAAAATTTGTGGTTATTTTATTGAAATTAAAATTATCTAGTATCTAACTATAAAAATTTAGTCGAAAACTTATTTGATGTTAATAGATTTAGTTTAACTTGTAACCTATTGTGAATTTATTTATTACAATGAATATTATAATTTTATTTTAATATTAAATAATAAAAAAATAAAATTAAATAATCATTTTAGTATAATTAATAAAACTTTTATTTAATTGTGAAAAAAAAATTATTAAACAAACCGACTTTTGTATATTTCACACTAATTAGAATTATAATAATAATAATAATAATAATAATAATAATAATAATAAATTATAAACATCTAATATTAGCTTTTATAGATAAATCCATGAAAGAAACGACCAGATTAACTCGGACAACAATGAGTATCATAAGCCCCTAGCATTAGGAAACAACATTCAAAATGTGGTGTAAAGGATAAGAAATTGAAAAGCCAACTTCAACAACACTCTCAATCTATGAGAAGCGAGAAAAGAAACTAGTTTAGAGTATTAATTTAAAATAGGGTTCTGCATGATTTCTTCTAGAACCACCCCAGAACGGGAAATTGAATCGAAACCGGTACAAGAACTGAAAAAGAATCGATTATTTGGAACCGTATCGAAACTAGTACCGAAAATTATATATTTTTTTTATGTCAATTCTGAATCCTCCAGAATCAGACCAGAACTAGAACTAAACTGAAACGGATAAAGAAACTGTTTTTTTTAAATAATAATAATAATAATAATAATAATAATAATAATATATATAGTCGTTTTAAGCGAATTTCTTTTTAAGTAAAAGAAAAAATATATCGTTCTCTTCTCTCACAATTTTTTTTTATTTATTTTCAAATTGTATATTGCGGTTGTAATTTTATATAAATATTTAAAAAAAATATATATTTTTAATCTAATATATATATATTTCAAATATATTTAAAAATTATCCAAAAGTTCTGAAGAATATTATTCCAAGAGTTAGAAATGGAGTAATAGATGAGTTCATTTGAACAATCTATCTGAAATATTAATTTAATTTTTTAATTATTTTTTATATTACAACTTAATTATGTTAAATTATTATGTATATGTTAACTAATTAATTTTTTAAAAAAACTGAAATGTAGAATACGGAAGGCCATACGGTTTAGACTTAAACGTGCAAGACATTTGAAACTTTTATTATTTTTATTTATTTATTATTATTATTATATAAAATTATGCACAATTTATTTGTAAGGTTATGGAGCTTTTAAACTTATTTTCTTTATTTGGACATCAAATTTAATTTTATTAGTGAATCTTGTGGAGTTTGTTGGTATGCAATTTGAGAACCAATTTAACAAATTGATTATGATAATTGAGAACATTAGTAACTTTCTCATATGTATAGGTTTGTTTTATTATGGCTATGTTTGGTACAAATGTTTTATACGGAGTTTAAAGTTTTGACTGAGTCAAAACTCTAACAACATTTAATATTTGTATTTGGTGTTCAACTTATAATTTGACTGCTAGAGTTTCAGAGTTAATGAAATGTTGGTGAGAGCGATGTTTAGAATTTAAATCAAAGAGTTTAATATTATTTTCCTATATTATCCTTATATATACTTTTTTATTAATTTATTTTCTATCTTTTTATTAAATTATTTTATAATAAATATTTTTCAACTAATTATTTTAAATTTGATTTCAATTAATTAAATATTTATTATTATAAATAAAATAAAAAAAATTTATTTTTATAAATATATTATTTATTTTTATTTATTGAAAAAATAATACATTTATTCTAAAATCATATTTTAAATTTAAAAATAATTATTTATTTGTATCATATCCTTTTACGTTATTTGGACATTATTAAATAATTAAAACGCTAATTTACCAAACAGTGTTTATTAAAAATACTCATTAAAATGCTAAACGCTAGCTGCTATTAAAAAAACGCTAAACGCTCTAAAAACTCTAAACGCTACCAAAAATGCTAAACGCTAAGCGGACCAAACACACCCTATATTAATTTTGGAACGATTATTTTGTAAATATAAATTTGACAAACGGTGATTTTACAAAAAAAATTTTAATAATTAGATTAATTGTAAAAAGTTTTATTATTTATCCAGAACCGTACTTAAATAACCGGTACCATTGAAATTGGAACCGGTAACACTGAAATTGGAACCAGTAACGGAACCGAACCAAAACTGCACTGAACAGATATTGGTTCTAAGAATTCTGATGGCTTATGAGAATTCCCTCTGTAATAATGTGTTAAGGAAAATATTTATTTATTTATTATTACTGTTATTAAACCACCCCATTTTATACTTTTTTAAATTTCATATTCATAAAATGATAAGCAATCCTAAATAAATAATTAATAATACAAATTCCTTGGATAAGATTCTAGTTTAAACCGAGTGAAAAGGAATTAGTGGATACTTTTTATACCACATAATAGTAAATTTGAATGTTGTTAAAAAAAATAATAATAAAATAAAAAAAAATAAGTAAAAGTAAAAGTAAAAATAAAAGTAAAAGTAAAGTGGATATTACTCTTTCACTATTTATTGAAAATTTTTTATTTTCTACCATATTTTTTAATTTGCATAGAAAATTTGAGAACTTTATGCATAATTAAATTTCATTTAAGTGCAATTAAAATATTAATATTTAATAGTATGTTATCAACTATCTATCTTTTTCATGATAAACTAGGAATTCATGATAATATATATACATAAAAAAAATCAAGCTCTTGTATGTAACAGTTTAATTAATTAATGTGTTTATTTCTTTAAATTTATTGGTAGGAAAATTATCATTTCATCTTTTTAAAAAAAAAAAAATCTTTTTATTCTATTTTAAAAATAATTTCAATATGAGTATTTACCAAAAAAAAATAGCTTAATTACAAGATTTTAAATAAATAATAACATTTTGTTTTTAAAAAATGGTTTAATAATTTTTAATTTTACTACATATAATAGTTAAATTAATTAATTATTTTTTGTATTATTATATATTAATATTTAATAAAATAAAATTATTTTTATATTTACTTATTATATTATAAATATTGTAAATCAAAAAAGTTTGATGTGGATTCCACCATCAAGACAGATGTCACGTTTTTAAAAAATGGTTTAATAATTTTTAATTTTACTACATATAATAGTTAAATTAATTAATTATTTTTTGTATTATTATATATTAATATTTAATAAAATAAAATTATTTTTATATTTACTTATTATATTATAAATGTTGTAAATCAAAGAAGCTTGATGTGGATTCCACCATCAAGACAGATGTCTACGTGCATGTAGTTGTTACTTAATGTTTTGACACATGGCTGATGTTGTTTTATATATATATATATATATATATATATATATATATATATATATATATATGTGTGTGACCAGATGATCAATAGAAAGAAGATGTGATTATCTTTCTCTTTGCATTTCCCTTCTCTTGTATTCATTTAACGTTTAGTTTGTTTAGTTGAGTATTGAAGAAGTAATATTCAAGATCCAAGATTACTAGGTATTTTCTGATCCGAATTTATTTTTCAATTCATATTAAACTATTTTCTTCTACCCCAATTCTATTTTCTTTTTACAACACGTTATCAGCACGGGTATGCTCTCTGGTTGCCGCTTTGCCGGATCTTCCAGATCAGAAAGTGTCTGGTGATGATGTTTTCTTTCTTCTGTGTGTTCCGGGAAATTTTGGAAATTTTTGGAAAAAACCATTATTCACCTGAGTTGAATAAATGGTGGATCTGGAAAGTTTGAAATGATAATATTATTCACCCGAGCTGAATAATTGAATTTTTGAAATTGAATTCTGGATATCTGGAAATTTAAAGAAAGTGTTCTTGTTTTGCAGAAAATGAATCAATACAAATTCGAGTCATTGTTGGTTTCTGGAGCGAATTATATGAGATTGTTGAGTGATTGTGGAATAAGGTTGAAATCCAAAAACCTGTACGGGACTCTGGATAAGAATAATGAAACAACTGAGCAGCAAAAGAATAAAGCTTTGATTATAATCCGAACCCATCTGAATGTTGATTTACAAAATCAGTATATGACTGTCACTAATCTTGCAGATTTGTGGCAAGCATTGATTTCTAGATACAATCGCCAAAATGAAATCATCCTGCCTGAAGCACGAGATGAATGGTATAATTTGAGATTCCAAGATTTCAAAAGCATAAGTGAATACAACTCAGCCATGTATTTGATTGTGAATAAGCTGAAAATGTGTGGGGAAACAAAATCTGACCATGAAATGTTAAATAAGACATTTACCATATTCCATCCTTCCCAAACAATTTTACAACAGCGGTATCGAGAAATGAAATTCTAAAAATATGATGATTTGATTAGACATTTGAATATTGCTGAAAAACACAACCAGTTGTTGTTGAAAAATAGTGAAAGGCGCCCTGTTGACACCCAAGCATTCCTAGAAGTGAATGCACATTATAATGAAAATCCAGGTCGTGGTCGTGGTCATGGTTACTGTGGTCGTGCCGTAATTCTAAACGTTGGAATGATCATGGAAATGGGCGTGGTAATGGCCGAGGTGGTTGAGGATCTGAAAATGGTCAAGGACGTGGTCGTAATAGGGATTATGGATACCATATCATAATCCAAATGCTCCCCAGAAGTGGAATGTTTATAATGCTAGTTCCAGTAAAGGAAAAGAAGTTATGGAACCACCAAAGTTCAATCGTGGTCCATGTTATAGATGTGGTTCCCCCACTTGTTATTCGAAGACTTGTCGCGCTTCCAAACATGTAGTTGAAGCTTATCAGAAGCTGAGGCATGAACAAAAAAAGAAAAGAATAATGAAGCAAATATGGCTGATGTTTTTGGCGATGGTGATACTAGTCCTGTCGACATATCAAATCTGGAAACTGCTGATTTCTTTGAAGATCCTGATGGGAATATAGATCACCTGATTGGTGATGGCACTATTAATTACAAGTGAATGTATTTCCTTGTTTTTAGAATGAAAATAGAATGGAACGTAATTTTGATTTTGGTTGTAAATAGTTATGAATATTACATTTCTATTCAATTAATGTTATGTTTCATTTTATTAAAGGTTATGGGTTCGAATCAAGATTTAGTTATATCTGGAGATATATGTTTAACCGATAGAGCTACAACTCATACGACTTTGAGAGATACAAAATATTTTCTGGAATTGATTCCAATTCAAGTTAAAGTGAATACCATATCAGGTCCAGTAGATCTGATTGAAGGCTCCAAAAGAGCTTCAATTGTGTTACCAAATAATACTAAATTGAAAATCGAAAATGCGTTATACTCTCACAAATCCAGAAGAAATTTGCTCAGTTTCAAAGATATAAGAATGAATGGATATCATATTGAAATAGTTGATAAAAAGGGTGTTGAATATTTGTTTCTTATTTCGAACAAATTAGGCCAGAAGCTTGTGATTGAAAAGTTGCCTATTTCATCATCTGGATTATATTATACAACCATCAGGCATATTGAAACTCATGCTATCGAGAACCAGAAGTTCTCTGATCCCAGAATATTCCAGCTTTGGCATGATAGATTTGGGCATCCGGGATCCACAATGATGCGAAGAATAATAGCGAATTCAGAAGGGCATCCACTGAGAAATTATAAAATCCTAGTGAATGATAGGGACCTGTGTATCCCATGTTCCCAAGGGAAATTGATAACGAAACCATCGTTTACGAAAGTAGGTTTTGAATCTCCATCATTTTTATAAAGAATTCAATGAGATATATGTGGACCCATTCATCCACCTAGTGGACCATTTCGCTACTTTATGATATTGATAGACGCATCGGCAAGATGGTCCCATGTATGCTTGTTATCCACTCGTAATGTTGCTTTTGCTAAGTTGTTAGCACAGATTACTCGATTACGAGCTCATTTTCCAGATTACCCTATTAAGAGTATAAGACTTGATAATGCTGGTGAATTTACATCGAAAGCATTTGATGAATACTGTCAAGTATCAGGGATTGATGTTGAACATCCAGTGCCGCATGTTCATACCCAAAATGGATTAGCTGAATCATTAATTAAGCGACTTCAATTAATTGCGCGAACAATATTAATGCACTCGAAATTACCAGTAACTGTTTGGGGACATGCTATATTCCATGCTACTGCATTGATTCGTATTCGCCCAACAGCTTATAACCAATATTCCCCATTACAGTTAGTATTTGGGCATCCTTCTAATGTCTCGCATTTGAGAATATTTGGGTGTGCTGTATATGTACCCATTACCCCAACTCAGAGAACAAAAATGGGACCCCAAAGACGTTTAGGAATATATATGGGTTTTGATTCTCCATCAATTATTAGATATTTGGAACCATTGACAGGAGATTTGTTTACAGCTAGATTCGCTGACTGACAATTTGATGAAAGTAATTTTCTGTTACTTGGAAAAAGGAAATAATTCTCCTGAAGAGAAACTTGAATTAGCATGGAAAGTTCCCACATTGGTGCATATGGATCCTCGTACTCCACAATGTGAAGTAGAAGTTCAAAGGATCCTACATTTACAAATGATAGCTAATCAAATGCCTGATGCATTTAATGATACTTCGAAAATAACCAAGTCTTATATTGAAGCTGCTAATATACCAGCAAGGGTAATTGTCCCAGAAGGACGATCTCAAAAGAAAATAGCAAGCGAAACTCCAATTCCCCGCCAGAAGTGTGGTAGACCCCCTAGTTCAAAAGATATAATTCCACGAAAATGAAATAAAAATGATTTGGATCCTAAAACCACATCTGACGAAATCCCAAAAGTTGATGAGATTCCTGAAAATAGCCTCCCATAAGGAGAAAATAATACGAGAATATCATAATCAAAAAGTGAAGGAATTTCCATAGACTTCATCCAAGAGACTTGGAATCGAAATGAAACAATCGTTGATGATTTATTTTCATATTCAGTAGCAATTAGTATTTCATATGATGATTATAAGCCACGTGATATCCAAAAATGTAAAAGTAGGCATGACTGGAGAAAATGGGAAGAAGCAATCCAGGCAGAATTAAATTCGTTGAATAAACGAAAAGTTTTTGGACCCATAGTTCGAACACCTGAAGATGTTCAACCAGTTGGTTACAAATGGGATTTTGTTCGAAAACGAAACGAAAGAAATGAAATTATGAGATACAAAGCACGTTTGGTTGCACAAGGATTCTCACAAAGACCTGGAATTGATTACGATGAAACGTATTCCCCAGTCATGGATACAATTACATTTCGATTTCTGTTAAGTCTTACAGTTGCTGAAAAACTGGAAATGTGTTTAATGGATGTAGTTACTGCTTATCTGTATGGATCACTTGATTCTGATATTTACATGAAGCTCCCAGAAGGACTGAAATTACCTGAATCTTATCGATCAAAATCTCGAAACTTGTATTCCATAAAGTTACAAAAATCCCTGTATGGATTGAAACAATCTGGGAGAATGTGGTATAATCGCTCGAGCGAGTATTTGGTTAATGAAGAATACCAGAATAACACTATATGTCCATATATCTTTATCAAGAAATCAGGATCTGGTTTTGCAATTACAGCAGTTTATGTAGATGATATGAATATCATTAGGACTCCAGAAGAGATCAAACAAACTGCTGAATATCTGAAAAAGGAGTTTGAAATGAAAGATTCGGGGAAAATGAAATATTGTCTTGGTCTGAAAATTGAACATAAACCAAATGGAATATTGATTTATCAATCAGCATATATTGAAAAACTTCTGAAAAGATTTAATATGGATAATGTCCATCCATTAAGTACACCCATGGTTGTAAGAACACTTGATCCCAAAAAGGATTCATTCCGACCGAAGGATGATGACGAACAATTACTTGGTCCTGAAGTACCATATCTGAGTGTGATTGGTGCGTTATTATTGACGGGTGTCGAGTCCGTCAGTAATTTAAATATCCTGTAAACAACAAATTGATTGTAGTAAACAAGGTCAAATCCACAGAGAACGGTTATCAATTGTGTATTGTATACTGACCAAGTAATATAAATGGGGGTTTGAAAAGTGGATTTGGATTGAATGCTAAAAACTCTAAATATTAACAATCAAATATATTAAAAGACCCAGCTAACCGATCATTTAATTAATGTGTTGATCACTGATTCTAAAGATATCTCTATCGAATTTAATAACCACAGTTATAGTTGTTGACAACGTGCCTAACAACCAATCTTTTCCTTAGTTATTAGACTGACCGAGTACGACCCTTCGAATCAATCACTAATCTAACACGTAGATTGCAATATGAACTAGAAAAGACCTATGGTCATAGCCAATGAATCAGTACGACATTTCTTGAACTATGATTGTGCAACCTCAACACTACCTAGGTTAGATTAAGTACGAATTATCTAACATGCAGTGTATTAGCATACTCAATTAACCAACCGCGCGCTTAATCAATTAATTAAATAAAACTAACATGACCTTAACTATGGGCACAGAATGACCTTAACTATGGGCACAGAGATTACACAAATATTAAAAGATAAAGCAACGAAGCAAAGATCTCACAATACGAATTAATTAAATTAACCGTTTAGCTGGGCAGACTAGTTTAGCACCCCATGGGCGCAATCAACATCATTGTCTAAAATAAAACTAAACGTACAAAAAGAAAAAAACAGATAGAAAAACTAAAGCCTGATTCCTCTTCAAGTATATTCCGAAAACAAAAGATATTTAAACTATCTGTTCTGCAGAGTAAATATACTCCGTTCAGAAAAATAACAAAACCCCTAAAATCTCCTCAAAATCCTCTCTAGTATAATCTCTTATTTAATTTTTGAAAGATGTGAAAGTTTGTCTTCAATCCTTGACTTTTTGCATTTTTGGTCTTTAACCCAGAAAACTTCATAATTTGCACAAATGCCTCCAAACTGTTCATATTCACAAAAATAGGGCAAATTAGTATAAAATCACAATAATGTCCTCAAAATAACTAATAAAATAGTGCATAAATGTTGTACATATGGTGCTTAATCAATTATATTTCGCTCAATGTACGAGACCAGATATCTCATTTGCTGTGAATTTATTAGCGAGATATAGTTCTGCACCAACCTGTCGTCATTGGAATGGAATCAAACATATTTTGTGTTACCTGAAAGGTACAAAAGATTTGGGATTATTTTATACGAATTCTAATAAATTTCTGGGTTTGACTGGTTATACCGATGCTGGATACCTTTCGGATCCGCATAAAGGACGTTCTCAAACTGGCTATGTTTTCACGTATAATGGTACTGCGATCTCCTGGAGATCTACGAAACAAACTTTAGTAGCCACGTCCTCAAATCATGCTGAAATATTGGCATTACATGAAACCAGTCGAGAGTGTATTTGGTTGAGATCGATGATCCACAATATCAAGAATTCATGTGGTATCTCCGAAACTACGAATGGGCCAACTATCATTTTTGAAGATAATACCGCATGCATCGCCCAAGTTCGGGGAGGTTACATCAAAGGAGATCGAACCAAGCACATTTCCCCTAAATTCTTCTACACCTACGAGCTTCAGAATACGAGTCAAATTGAGGTGAAGCAAATTCGGTCTTTCAATAATCTCGCCGATCTACTAACAAAGTCATTACCGACATCAATGTTTGAAAAGCTGGTTTACGAGATCGGAATGCGAAAGCTCTCCAGATTAGAAAGTTAGTTTTATGGCTGTTGTAAACAGGGGGAGAATTTGTAAAATTGGATTCACCAGTTGTACTCTTTTTCCTTCGTCCAGTTTTTATCCCACTAGATTTTTCTGGCAAGGTTTTAACAAGGCAATCAAATATCTGAAATGGTGAAATTCAAGGGGAAGTGTTGTAAATCAAAGAAGCTTGATGTGGATTCCACCATCAAGACAGATGTCCACGTGCATGTAGCTGTTACTTAATGTTTTGACACATGGCTCATGTTGTTTATATATATATATATATATATATATATATATATATGTGACCAGATGATCAATAGAAAGAAGATGTGATTATCTTTCTCTCTGCATTTTCCTTCTCTTGTATTCATTTAACGTTTGGTTTGTTTAGTTGAGTATTGAAGAAGTAATATTCAAGATCCAAGATTACCAGATATTTTCTGATCCGATTTTATTTTTCAGTTAATATTAAACTGTTTTTTTCTACTCCAATTCTATTTTCTTTTTACAATAATAAATATATTTTCATAATTTTTAATATTTTATACACTATTATTAAATACTTACAATTTTATAGATATTTTTATAATAAAAATTTATGAACAAAAATTAAAATTTATATATATATATAATTCATTCCCGCCTATAAACCAGCCAAAATCTGGAGTAGAAATGCATGAAGTTTACTCCGTGTTAAACCTAAATTTTTAGGTTAATAAATCTATAGGTCGACTCTATTCGATTAAAACTAGTTTCTGTAATAGTACCACGGATGCATGTGGGCATGGCAGTACATTAAAAAAAAAAAATCAATAAAGGTTGAAAGAGATTCTTATTTAATTGTATATAAATTTAGATTTTATTTTAAATATTATTTGTGAATGAATGTTTTACTTAAAATAATATATTTATGTAGATTTTTTCCAAATAAATTTTAAATTTTAATATTTGTTATTTGATTTAATTTAAAAATAATCTAGTATTTAATACAATTCAGTAAAAAACTTAATTGATGTTAATATGTTTAGGTTAAATTGTAATATATATATATATATATATATATATATATTACAATTGGATTTAATTGGTATTTTGGATGGGTCATTCTAATGACCCAACCCAACTTAATAAAGCCCACCATTTAAGTGGTGAGATGAAGATAAGGATGAGGGAAGTTGATTGGTGCTCAACTTCCATTTTATGATTGAAATCATGTACACGCAGTACCCTATTTAAAAATTTTAGCTCACCTTCAGCTCTGAGGGCCCCTGGCGATCGCCCCTTCGGTTATCCATTCATGTACACGCAGTACCCTATTTAAAAATTTTAGATAGAGAGTTTTATCCATTCCATTCGGTGAATAATTGACTAGTATAGTATCTATTTCCACTACAATATATATTTAGGATTACATGCTGCAGTATATGTCTAGAATTACATAGGTTATGATATTATAGTTTTATTTTATTATAATATTTAATTAGTTAAAAAAAATTAAATAATAATTTTAGTATAATAAAAGAAAAATCTTATTTAATTGTGAGAAGAAATTTTTGTTAAACAAATCCATCTTTTATTTATTGTTTACAAAAAATTAGAATTATAAAAAATAATAATAATAATATTATTATAAAAATTATGAACATTTAATATCATTTTATATAAATAAAACCATGAAAGCACCGTAACTCCAGACCACCATGAATAAAATCTACCCTAATAACATTAAGAAAGAAGTGTGATGCAATGAATAGCTAACTTTTACTTGCACCATACTCAGTCATCTACAAGAATTAAGAAAAGAAATTAGTTATAAATATTAGATAATTCAATTTAAAATAAATTTATTATTGAATAATGAAATAGTTTTAATAATATATTAAATCATTAAAAATAAAATAGGATAAGTAAAAATATAGAAGAAGAGTGGAATTAAAAATTTTAATTAATTAAAAATGATATATATAGAAGAATATTCCAACTCTATTTCTCATTGGCGGGGAGGGCCTTTCATTAGAAATTATAGTAATCTTACTCAAGTTACTCAATAACGAACCTCCTACAACATACATTTATATATGAATTTTAAAAAATTAGGATGACAGAGAGATTATTACTGTATAGTTATAACATAACATTATTAAATATTTATAATATTATTTTCAAATATTAAACTAAGAAATAGGTAGATAAATATAAATCATATAATATACAAAAATATATTAATTTTATACCCAAAAAAAATATAGGTTTAGTTTAAATTGATTTTTTTTACAATTAATATTATAGTTTTAATTGATTTTAATATTAAAATAACAAAAAAAAAATAATTAAATAATCATTTTAGTATAATAAAAATCTTTAATAATTATAAAAATAAACTTTTATTAAACAAACCCGCCATTTACTTAATTCAGAAAAATTAAATTTAAAAAAAATAAAATAGATCATTAGATAATTTTGATAGTGAATTTTTTTTAATTAATAATATATTAATTTATTAAGATAAGAAAAAAGTATTATATAGAAGAATTAGGAAACTTTACTTTACTTGACCTAGTAGCAGTAGGAATTTTTACTTGACCTAATAGTAATAGGAAGTTAAGAGGTAATCTAATTCCAAAAATATATATAGAGTGGGAAGAGTGTACTCCCATTTTTAATTTTTGAAAACGGTGACTCTTGTTAATTAAGAATAAAGTTCTCACAACATAACAATGGAGTTTCTTCCCATAGGATTCCGGTTCAAACCTACAGAGGAGGAGTTGGTGGAGTACTTTTTATACCACAGAATAGTGGATGGTGAAAGTTTTAAAGAATGTTGTTACATTGAAGAAGTGGATATGTACGGTAATGGTAATGGAGTGGAGCCATGGGAAGTGTGGAAGCAGCAGAAACACAAATACGGAGGAGATGAAAATAAAGAAGCGGAGGTGTACTTGTTTTGTCGTCTGCAGAAGGCTTCGGCGTCAAGATTCAGCAGAAGGGTTGGTTCGGGAACGTGGGCGGGTGAGAATGCAGCTACTCCAATCAAGACTAAGAATGGAGTACGTGGGACCAAGAAGAGATTTCGTTTGAGCAGGAGGGTTCGGAGCAAGATGGTTGCTGGATAATGTACGAGTACACCATTCTTGGAGGAGGCTGTCAGGATATTGTTCTCTGCGTTCTCAAGCCCAATAACCGAAAGTTGAACAAGAAACGCATCAGGACGACAAGTGATCATCATCAGGATAATGTCCAACTTCTTCCAAAACGAACCTGCATCAATGATCTCCCAGAGTCGCTTGCTGTGCAAGGTAACTATCAAGATTCAAATGCTCTCAACAACAACAACTGTTTTTGTCAAGGCATAGGCATGACAGAGCCTCAGGATTCAAATCCTCTCAACAACGAGTCCCTTGCTCTGCAAGCTAACTATCAAGACTCAAATCCTCTCAGTCTCAACAACAACTACTGTGAACAGTCCCTTGCTGTCCAAGCTAACTTTCAAGATTCAAATCCTCTCAACAACAACAACTGGGTTTGTGAAGAGCCCCTTGCTGTGCAACGAAACTCTCCAGATTCAAATCGTCTCAACAACAACAACTATGCCTGTGAACAGTGCCTTGCTGTGCAAGGTAACTCTGCAGATTCAAATCCTCAAGTCAACAACAGCTGTGAAGAACACTCGGAAGAAGATTTAATTGATCTATCAGAGCTTTTTCATGATCAGCCAATAGATTTGGACTTTATTGATAATTTGATGGATACTTATACTGTTGACGATCTAGATCGAATTGCAAAAGAACTCGAGCTAGACTTTTAGTGTAACTTTTTTCATGATATTAATAAGAACTACCATGTTATTGTTCTCAAATATTTTATCATTCAAACATCCTCCTATATCTGTTTGAAAAAAAAAAAAAAAAAAAAAAAAAAAAAGCTCATCCTAATGTCTTCGTACCAAGGTAACACTACTTTCTTCCCATTGCACCAATATGTGTCTGGAAACATTATGCTGATATAATAAACTCATGAGTCCCCATTCATTATCCACACTTGCGGTAGAAAATAGTCAAGATTGCCATTAGAAAACTCTCAAGCTTGAGAGTTGATTTAATAATATAATAATAATAATAATAATAATAATAATAATAATAATAATAATAATAATAATAATTAGGGTGGCAATCAGTTTGATTCTGGTGGATTATGATGGATCTAAATTCGAATCCTTTAAAAATTAAATGATTTAATTCATATTATATTTATAATTTTAAATATGATATTATACCAAAATTAATCCATATATTCTCATAGAAGGAAAAAAAAGTATAAAATAACAACCTGTTTAATTTTTTAATTTAAAATATATATATATATATATATATATATATTAATTAGGGATGATAATTTCACTCGTGAATCAATCTATTTATTTATAAGCATTCGTTAAAGAATTTGGATCAATAGATAATAGAGTCGGGATTAGATATGTAACTTTTATGATCCATAATTAGTTGATTTCACTCGTGAATCAATCTATTTATTTATAAGCATTCGTTAAAGAATTTGGATCAATAGATAATAGAGTCGGGATTAGATATGTAACTTTTATGATCCATAATTAGTTGATTTCACTCGTGAATCAATCTATTTATTTATAAGCATTCATTAAAGAATTTGGATCAATAGATAATAGAGTCGGGATTGGATAGGTAACTTTTATGATCCATAATGAGTTGATTTCAGGTTTGCTAAATATATATATATATATATATATATATAAATTAAAAAAAAAAAGACATATGCCTTTGGACGGTTGTTTCAATTATTTATTTGTGTAAAGAAAAAAAATATATCTTTGGGCACAACTCTTTAGCCCAAGCCCAATAAAAGTCAATATAACAAAGACCATGTTGTAAGTATTTTTTTAAATATAATTATTTTATTATATTAAAACTAAACTCTACATGTAACATTAATTTTCTTCTTAAAAAATATCAAAAGCTTAATAATTTGTTAATAAATTATTATATACTTTATCAATAGGATTATTCCACTAAATCTCATGCACCCCATTAGAACCACACCAACAAATAATACCAACAATTTTGGATACAAACTCAAATTTTGTCCACTTTGTCTCACTTTATAAAACATGATAAATTGTGGCACTAATACCCCACAACTAATTAATAATTTAATCTCCATAAACTCATGATTAAGCATAAAACATTAAAAATTAAACCCTAATTGAAAGTGTCCACATCAATAATTAATTATTAATACTATATAATCAACTACATATCTAGATGCTACTATATTCCACAGTGTCATTAACTAATTGGACAGTCTTGATTTTATTGCTAGTCAATTAATCAATCATAAACATATCCATGACATTTATATTTTTCAATTAAATAAATCAATTGGAATATTATTTAAATAAAATTAGGAATTGTTAGGATCAATAGTTGTTATAAAATAAACCAACCAAAATCTACCACCTTAACAAAAATTAAATAAATAAATTATTTCATATCTTACTCTAGTTGGTTACAACTCCCACCTTATGTGTTTCAACTCTTCAATTAATTTAATTCATAAAATACATAGAAGAATATAATTATTAATAATTTAATTACTTTTTTTTTAATGGACATAATTTAATAAGCTTAGCAGCCACAAAGAATTAAAATAACAATAGAAGATGATTAAAAATATCATCAATATCTTCCTATTAGTGTTTCCATTGACTTGTGAGATATGTTGGATATATTTTAACCTAGTTTTGTCAATATCTTTGATTTCATATCACTCCTTTTTCTTTGAATAATCATATGAAAAGTATAGTTCTTGGAAATCATCTAATGAATTTGTGTCAAGTAAAATTACTATATATATTTTAGCTAAAGCTTAACTTTTAGTTGGCTAGAGCAATGATATCAAAAAATTAATATTAGACTCTAAAAGTTACATAGAGTGAGATTACTAATATTAAATATTAAAAAAATAAAATATATATATAACCATAAGTATATAGTATAAATTACATTTTATACATAATAAAAATATCATAATAAATTTATTTTTAAAAAATATGATTGAGAAATCCAAAAATATATATACATGTCAAGTCGATATTATTTTTTAATATTATTATCAGTGGACATTTAAAATGAATTTTCAAAAACAACACTCTCAAAAATATTAATTCTAAATATATGAAGCCGAGAATATTCGGCATAATAATAAAAAATAAAAATAAAAATTTAAATAGAGATTAAATACCTCCTTAATATTTAGACGCGATTTTTATTATAATAATTATATTTTTATTATTATTAAATCTTAATATATTTTTCTTACCTAATTTGATCCAGTGAAATTTTATTTAAATTTTATTTTTATTATATATGTATTTAAAAAGAATACTTTTACAAAATTAATTTAATTTGGGGTTGGAATTGAGTCTATTTTTTTTTTTTTAAACTATGATTTCTACAACATTGATTATAAGTACTCAATAAGTTCCCTTAATCATAATTTTCAAAAATGGAAATAAAAGTACTTCCTAATTAGACTATAAAGTACTTTTGAGTTTACTTCAACATAGAGATAAGTGCAAGTGCAATTGGTGGGGTATTTTGAATCACCTTATCATTATCACTATCTAATTAAAATGATTACTCTACTACTATATAGGTGTCTTATTTCTCCAATTTTAAAATCAAAGTGTTTGATTACCAAAGTTGAGTTATCATAAGCTTTGCATGCATTTCACTACAAGACAAATTTTGTCAACTTAAAATTGTCAAATTGATCACATCATACACTTGAAAATGTGTTCCATAACTCTCACAATTGATTTGCTCAATATTAAGATGTGGCTTCTTAGAACATTAAGACATGTTGATTGTCATCCAATAATTATTTAATTACTATATTTGTCCACCTATTTTTCTTTTCTAAACCCATAACTATAAGAATTAGAACTATACTATTATTTTTGTGAAGATATAATTTATTATTTTAAAATAATCGAATGTGTGCATAAATCTAGTTATATATTAAATGGAAAATAAATTATATTTTTCTATAATTATTATATTCTGCTTAAAATTTTATTATTAAATAATAGTTTTACTTTTTAAAATGATAAATTCAAAATATAAATTATAAATTAATATCTTATTCGGTAAATTATATATATATATAATTCTTTAAATGAATAGTATAAAATTTGATTTAAATTTATAAATATTTTTTTAAAATAAAAAATAAATTTTTTCCAACTTTATTTAACAAATCACAAATCCATCTTCAAGTTTATAAAAATTTATTTTTAAATTTTTGTCAAAATTAACTTATTATTAATTTTTTTAAAATTTATTTTTAATTTTTTGTCAAAATTAACTTATTATTTTCATAAGGGATGTTTTAATGTCCAACATAGCACATTTTTCATTAAAATCACTATTACGAAGTCAAGATTATTATTCTAAAATTGGAAAAAAAAAATTACAAAGTCAAATTGAAAGTCTATAGAAGAAAAAAATATATATGAGGACCCATATTTCATATAATTGATAGATCATCATAATTACCAACATTATCAACACAATTATTGAGTAGCCTAACTCGAAATTCCCAAATCTCACTTTAAGGTCACTTTCCACCCAATCACATCTCACCACGTGTGCAGTTCTCTCTATCAAGCCCTCGTGTCGGAACAGCGGAAGCAGACCCACAACGCCAGCTCAACACATCTTTGAAGTCAAGTTCGGTACTTACTTTTAATCCAACCAATGAAAACCATCCACGTGGACTAATTCGGCTAACGGTGGCGGCAGTGTCTATTTTCCTTTTATTATTTTAATAATTAATTGTGGAAGGTCACGTGGAGGATAAGGGTATGACGTTGACTGTGAGATTGAATGTGAGCCGTTGGATGAATGAGGTTGCCTAGTTGAAATTGTTTAAATTAGTAAGTGGTAATGCCACGCGTCGTTTGATTATTAATTAGTTTCAAGTAATGGAAAAGTGTTTTAATTGGTAATTATTGAGGGCTAGTCCTTTAATTAAGTAATGTAAATTTATTCTTAAATTGATCGATTACGACAACGTAAACGTGGCTTAATTTGCATTTTTTTTTTTTTTAAAAAAATACACTCTTTATACGTAACCATGGTTAATATTTTCACTTTTAAAATTAATTTTCTTTAAAACGATTATTGTGATAGATATTTCTATGTGGATATAGTTTTGAATTTTTAATCAAATTGGATCGATTCATTTGGAATCAAAGCAAATTAGCTAATTTTTAAATTTATTTAAATTAATTCAGTTTATTCTTTAAAATGGATTTATAAAAAATTGATCTTAACTAAGTAGAAAATAATTAAAAAATTTTAACATGATAAAGTTTAACTTAATTTAATTTGAAACATAAAGATTATACATGAATAAGTTGTAATTTTTTTTAAATAAAAACTATCATTTATACGAATTTATTTAATTAGATTTTAATAGATTTTTTTTTCAATTTATCTTATTATTAGTATAAATTGTATTTTTTTAAAATAATAATAATAAGTATGAATTAAATTGTAATTGAATTAAATTTAAGTGGATATTCAATTTTATACGTATATAATAAATTTTGTTAGAACTTATTGGAATGTCAGTGATTTAAAAATAAATTATCAAATATTATGTTTCTTACAAGTAAAATAAGATGAATTCAAAAAAGAATCAAACCACAATTTTATTTATTTGTCTAGGTTCGTCTCATCCTAAACATAATAAAATCAAAATATTCGATTTTAATCCGATTTTACTCAATTTGGAGCAAATCTATAAGAGACTAATTTATTAATTTATAGAAAAAAGAAAATCAAACTTGGTAATAATTCAAATACATAGGACTATATTTATATTTTTAGTAAAATCAATTTATTAATACATGTGGAAGAAGATGAACAATAATAATCATTAATGTTATTAAATATAATATGATGAATGAAATTAATTTAAAAAATATTTAAATAATTTTATAATGCAATAGTGTCCCTTTAAAATCATATTACATTTATGTTTTCTTCTTGAAAGTAGATTAATTTGCAACCAAAATCATGAACTTTCGATGACTGGCCTAACTTGGTCAAAGAAGTGAAGTGATAGTAACCCTTGTTCATTATGGCATATTCTAGATTTATAAAGTTGACAATTTTTAGAGCTTTTAGAAGGTAAATGAAGAAGCACTTTTTGATAATAGTTAAGTTGGTGATAAGCAACTAATAAGCACTAATCATTAATGATAGAAAAGTTGATATTTTCAAAATCAAGTGGCAATTCAAAAAAGAATATAATCTTTAAGGTAGGCAATATTGTTAGTTGATATTTGAATTTACATGCATGAATATGAATGATTTATTGATTTTATATGCCTAGGATGACTAGGATGATAAATACAACAACATATATTTTATTATGAATAAGGAAATAAATATATATTTTGTTTGATGAAAGATGGTATAAAAAATAAACTGGTAAATGTTATAGTTTTTTATAACGAAATAAATAAATATTTTGTTTGATTAAAGACAGTATAAAAAATAAATAAATAAACTCGTAGGTATAGTGATTATGTTTTTTTAACTGAATTTTAATTTAAATAAGTTACATGGTGAAAAATAAAATAAAATTAAGTCATTAAAATAATATATCAATTTAAGTATTTGAATATTACTATTGAAAAAAGAATAACTAGTAGTATATGAAATGTAGAGTCAAATTTCCATCCAAGTTGAATCCAAAATACTGAGCCCCTAGTTGTACACATAATTATATGTCTGTGATAAATATTTCAATTTATCAGATTCATATCCTTATCAATTTTACTTCATAAGTCAATATGTTAATAACTCACTACAAATATGACAAATGTACAACAATAATATTTTTACTCTAACACTAACACTTTATAAAACCAAACTCAATTATAGGTAAAAAGATCAAGTTTGGTTTTCTAAGTTGATACTTAACTAAATCACATATATTAGAGTTAGAAAAAATAATGTTATAAATAAGTTATATATTAGGACAGGAAATGAGTCGAACTGATTCACGAATTGTTTGAGTTCGGTTTAAATTTAGATTCAAATAAGTTTTTGAGCCGAGTCCAAACTTAAATGAGTTGAGTCTCGAACGTCAGAACTAAAAGCTCGCAAGCTTTGCAAGTCTATATAAGCATATATATATAATATTAAATTAATAATTTATTTAATATATTTTAACAAGTTGAACTTTCGAGTTAAACCCGAGTTTGTATATAAGTTCATAAGCCCGAGCCCAAACTTGAATACCAAAAGTTAGGCGAGCCTCGATCAAGTTCGAGCCCGAGCCTATAAGAGTTCGAACTGGCTCAACCCGGATACACCCCTAATACATACAAAAGCAAAGTAGTCAAATATAACATGTATGCTTAGATGTGGGAAATTTATCACTAAATATCACATGTTGGAATGATTACTTAAACAAATTTTCATGATAAATAAAAAAATTTTAAAAATAAAAAATAAAAATTGAGAAAGAATTATTTGTGGAAGAAAAACAATGAAGAAAAAATGGTTAAAGCAACTCCACGAGTGGTGGAATGCTGGATCCCAACGATAATTTCACTTACTACCACTTTAGTACCATATAAAAAAGGGTAGAAACGAAACTCTGGAGGAACTTTCATCTTTACTGTCATCCTCTGATTCAAGTGATTTTAAATTAATAATAAATATTATATAATGATTTTTTTTACAAAATCAACGATACATTTTGTAGCGTTGAATCTCCGCCGCAACTGAGACCATAGCAAGAGGTCTATGCTGTCACATCAACAATGCAAAAACAATAACCAAATTCCAGTACCAATGCAATACATTTCATGACCAAAATACATTTCAATTTTCTTCCTTCGGTAAATAAGTCAAACAACAATTCAAGAGTGCATTTACATAGATATGACATCAAATACAATAACTCAATATTTTAAAATCCATTACAATTGAAAGTAAGTTTAAACTAGAAAATTAGGGAAAAAGGGGCCCTAGTTTAGGTTTTAACTCTTCAAAATGACATCTCAGACAAGTTGACAAAATAATAATGTAGTTTACAAATATTTTAAATAAGTAAATTATACCACAATGTTTCAAAAATGATTAAATGTTGTATGACATGATGAATCTCCTTAAAGGTCATCATACCCTTTGATAACATGCTCAATCACATGTATTACCATTTAGGTACAAAAAGAAAACAAACAAATAAAAATAAAAGAAATAATTAGGCTATCGGATGCCTAGTTCGCAATTTCATGCCATAACAAAGACACAAAATATGCTTTTAATATCAATAAATTAGGACCAATAAGCAAATGTGTTCAAAAAACTTGTTAAAGTCAATTTAATCAAGTCATGTAAAAATTAAGTATATCAATCAAGAAAGCCAAATAATCAAACTCAAACAATTTCATTTAATTACTAAGTTGCCGAGATATGTCGGGGTCCTTGCCGAGATAGGATCTAGGAATCACAAAGAGAAATTGAAAACTAATAAACCTTGCCAAGATGTCACTGAGACATCTGCCGAGATATGAGTTCATCATCTCAAAGAGAAAACCCAACCCGAGAAACTTGCAGAGTTGGATATCGAGATACATGCCAGAATAGCTCAGCATCCAAGGAAAAAAAAACTAAACTTAGGTTACTTGCCAAGATAATGCTAAAATAGTTGTCGAGATGCAATCTCGGCAACTTCTCAAATTTTTTTCTTTTGCGACATTTATTATCGTCGAAGACTTGCCGAGATAATTGCTGAGATGCCATCTCCAGAAACTTCTCAAAAATTTTCAATAGAATGCAGACATGACACTTGATGAGAAGATGTCGAGGTAGTTACCGAGCTCCATCTTGGAAACTCACCAAAAATGTGACTCTAAAGGGTCTCTAGATAGTTACCGGATGCTATCTTGACAACTTCTCAAAAACTTTATCCATAATGCAATATTTACTATTGTTAAGGACATGTTAAGCTCTATCTCAACAACTTACCAAAAATCTATTACTGAATGCGGATTTTAAAACCTTGTCTAGATAACTACCAAGATGTTATCTCGACAACTCACGAATTTTACCCTAATATGACCTGAAATTTTCCAACACACAACCCAAGTAGTATCTTAAGTCTTAAGTCCAATTCAAGGCAGCAAAAGGGGATCCAAAACATCCAAAAAATCATTAATCACCTAGCTACTCATCAACCTGGTCCATTTATCCAATTAAGTTATTTTGTCTCCTTTAGTCCAACACTTACTAAGTGTTACCAAATCATTAATATATTGTTTCAATTTGGTCTTAAAACTCAGTTCAGGTATCATGATAAACAAGTGTATATGTGCATGAGTTTCTTATGGTAACCAATAACCACTTAGCTATCCTTAGCCAATTTTCACAATCAATATCAAGTTTTCAAGTTTTACAAGAATTCCCATAAACATTTAATAGCTTCGAAAATGGGATCAATATTGACTGAAGTCCCAAGATGAACACGCCCGTAGTTGAATTAAAGTTTGCGTCTACTAAGCCATGATATTTTCATTGGTTGAAGTACTTTTATCCTTGAGCATGCCTTATATTCTATAATCTATAGTAAGCTTATCGGACATTTGAAAGATTACCAAATATTCTTAGTGTTCATCCATTTATCAATATTTTATCAATCAATTCAAGATAACAATATCAATTAGCCCATTTTATTCCTTTTAGGCCATTAGTGACTATAAGACCAATTATTCTCCAATTTAGCCCTAAGACACTATCAAGTCCAATTTGTTATCAACCAACAAAAATCCATTCAATTACTAACAAACATCATTAATAGCATCCAAATAATCAATACATCACACTGGATTTAGCCATTTTAAGCTATGTTTTGCAAACAAGGAACCTAGATAAGGTTTCTAATGCATCATACCTCCATCTAAAACCCACAACAAGCATCATTTAATTATGGTGGGCTTAAAATTAAATTAAAAAACCCTTGATTAAAGCTTTAAATAAGCTAGAAAGCACCCTTTTCTTGAACCTCCTCTTGTTGGGTGCCTAATAAACACACAAAGATGACAATCAATCACTGAAACAAATTTCAAAATCAGTACAAGACCATTATAAAGAAATTTCAAGCAATCCATAGACATATCAATGGTGGAATAAGTATAAATGACACCTAGACCTTATTGGAAGCTAAAACCACTTATCAATGATTCAAAATCAATCTAATGACATCTTAGAATAAAACTCAACCCCTAATTTCGAATTTGGAAAGAAGTAGATAGAGTGATATTCGTACCTTGTAAAATAGAGCTTTGGAAACGCCTAGAAAGTAATTAACAACCTCAATGGAAGTTGTTGGAGCAATAATCAAGGTTGATAATGATTGTTATGAAGAGTAAAGGAGAGAATTTAAGTTAGAGTTTGGTTTGTGGGAATGAGAGAAAAAGTGAATGAGGATTAGGGGAGAGAGATGAGAGTGAAAGGGTATGTTTGGGTGGTGGTGTTAAGTGGTTTCATGACCATTCATGGGCCTAACCTTGGATTGGGCAAATTTTTGTGTCAATCCAATTTCGGGTCAAATTTCTACCACTCATTTTCGTCACTTTTCTAACTCTCTAAAAACCTATTTTCACGTAATAAATCAAAAACCACCATCATTTTTTAAATCTAATTTTTTCGCTTAAAATTGGGGAAATGGTCATTTCACCAAAATGACATTTTGACTCAAAAATACCATTTTTCTTGCTCAAAATAATAATTTTTGCTATAACTTCTAATTTAGTCTAGTCACCACTAATTCTCTGCACTTAAGGTTTTAAATACTCCTATATGGAATTTATAAGAATGTAAAAATTAAAATAAATTTACAAATACTTTAAGATAGTTAAAATAGTCAAACGAAAAATTTTGGCCGAAATTCTAAACTTTACACATTATATTTTATGTTTTAGATTATATAATTTCAATTGTGAATAAATTAAAATAACAAAATTAAATTATTTAATAAATAAATTTAGAATCTTTTTAAATTAAAATTGAATAATTAGAATAATTATTTTATAATAAATGTCACAAATTAATGAATAAATGTATTTGAGAAAAATATATTATTATTATTACTATCTAATTAATTAGTGTAATTGGTGATGCAATTCAAAAGACGGATTTAAGATGCAACCTTACTCAAGTAGTATAAAATATATCGAACACATAGAGACGATTTTCCAAAACTATACTAAAATTAGTCAAGCCTAATATCTAACCAAAGTCGAATGATAAATTAATATAACTAAATAACTACTAATAGCAAAATAAACACAAGAGTTGAATTCAGTAAGCAACCTAGAACTACAATTTCACCATCTTCTATCCTTATCATTGAGTTATCCATGTCCAATTGCATAATTATCTACCTCAAGAAATCATAAATAATTTTTAATTCTCTCAAATACAACAAACCCTAATTGGTTTAACCTAAACAAAGATCTCTCTCTCTAATAAACAAATCAATAGCATGAAAATCATAATCACATATAGCATTAATTCAATAAGAGATCTCGCTCGCTATTTGCTTAATTTCTAATTATTCTAAATCTAATAAAATCTAACTCTCTTCAATCTAGATTAAACAAACATAAACATCAATCGAGCGATCAAGTAAAAAAAAGACATAAAAAAAAAACAATTAGAACAAAATTTTTTGTTATTCATAGATAAAATAATAACTCAAGTCATAGTTATGGGAGGCCGCATCGCAATCATATATAATATGTTTAGTTCCTCATATTCATACAAAAATAATCCCTTAGAAGTCATGAATACAATCTTTAAGAATAAATTACAAAAAAGAAACCTTCTTAGTCAAAACCCTAAATTCAATATTCAAGTTTTATGAATCTTGTTATGATTCTTGAACTCTTTTCTGAACTTCAAATTGAGGACTAATAACTCTCAATTCTGACCTCCCTTTCTGACATGTTAACTTCTTCTAAATTTATAACTTCCATAAAACACATCCCAAAATTACCCTTCATGTAGCCATATGAATTCAGGTTTTCTAGGCTGTAATAAGGAGCTTCCATCTAGTCACCCTCATCTTCTTGCCTGAATGTACACGAACTCTAGAGTTTAGGTGATAAGCTGTTGGCAATAAGCTTGTTTCTACTTCTCATCTAGCCCATTCTTACCCAATATTAAAGTCTTAAATTTTAATTCTTGACAACAAGCCTCTAGCTTTGTTCTGCATATAATTAAATGCCTCAATTAATAATTGTTTGGACTTTTCTTCCTAAATAAGCCAAAACTGGTTGTTCAAGTGATTCTTGAAGAAATCTGAGATTCTCAATAAAAACCATTAGAATCATACCTAAACTCAAGATTCATCACAAATAATTTAAGGATTGTTGGATATACACCCAAAGATTACCGACGTGTACAAGACACGTGTGATGGACAGTTACCCAACATGGGTAAACTGCCTCCAGATATTCAAAGATAATATAAAACATGTTCAGTTACTATTTTTTATGCGTGTTCGAGGAAAACAAAATACTCTGAAAAAAGGAAAACACGGGTAACATCGAAACAAACACTCAAGAAGAAGAACTCTACTGGATCGTTCTTAGTTGGTGATAAGAGGAATTCGTCTACTTGTGATCTTTCCCGACCTCAGAAGTTGATCAATAATGGAACTCTCATTTCCTTCCTTTTTACATTCATGTTGCATAGTTGATATATATACAGATGTTTGTATTTCTTGAACGTGTATGTAAGCATGTTAATAAGTGTATATAGAGAAATCAACCTTCAAGGATTGTAGGGAAAAATACATTAAGTCTGCGGCTTATCAATTGGAATTTTATAGATTGTTGTAAAATGAATTTAAATAGAATTAGTTTAAATTTATCTTTATTGATAATTAAATAAAGGATATATTATAAATGAGAAAAAAAACTTTAGAGTAGAATTAGAATTAAAGAATGCAATTGTATCTTTAGACTTAATTACTAACCTAACTTTTTATTTAAAAAAACACTAAATAGTACAACCAGAAAAAAAAAATGCAAAATAAAAATAACATTTATTGTTCGAAATTGTTAAATAAATAAATACTAAAAATATATTCCAGAAATAAATATTTAAATAAAATAAAATAAAAACATGAGGGCGTTCTTCACGAAAGGCCACACATCTCTCACCTTCATCCAATTAGAAGGGATTCGGTTTGGGACGCCAGGTGAGATGTGACAATGGACTAGAATGAGGTTTTTTAACCGCTGAAAATGGTTCTTATCTATCTATATTTAGTTTACATTTTCATATCCTAGCAATCGCACACAAGCACTCGACTTACTTAATTCGCACACACATATAACATGACATTTATATCTTTATATTGGTATCTTCTATGACTCCTTAATCATGAAAGTCATAAATAGATTCATGTCCTAATCAATTCACATACTTGTTCCATGATATAAATTTGAATAGATATTTTATTCCACGTCCTCATTCATTGACTTAGTACAACACAAATTGGTAATCCCTTCTAAGATTCATTTAAAATCAAACACTTTCCTTTTTATGAAAAAAAATACTAATTGATTTTTTTTTATCTTTGTCAATATTCAAAAATATGTATGGAAGTACTCACAAATTTGGCAAACAATTTAAAAGAGTTTACTAAAAACTCAACCAAATCAACTCAGTTAACGAGTGTTGATCAAGTCGGGTTTCAAGTCAATTTTTGTTTTTAAAAAAATCAAAATGCAGTAAGTCATTTTTTTAATCTTCAAATTAATTAGATAAACATGTTTAAGTATCTAAATAAAGTTGACGAAAGTTTTAGAGAAGCATGATTTTCAAGATAAGATTTCCTACAGAATTGAGTATATAAACACTTAACTTGACATTTAGGAAAATTCCCTAAAAACCAACCTAACCATTAAAGAGGTTATTATGCAAGTCTCAGCACTTGGTATTTAAATTTGGTGCTTAGGAATTTTTCTCTAGTCGCCAAGCTAAATATCTGTATGGTGTATTGCTCGGTTCAAGACTCTGTGCTTACATGCTAGGCACTAAGCGCGGGCCTAAGCATTTGAAACCTTTGTTATCAAAGTATTTTCAATTCAAGCATTTAGCTTGAAGTTTAGAACCTTCATCTTAAAGCCAGTTTAGGGGTCTAGGACCTCTAAGGATTATTTTAAGTTGTTTCCATACATGATATTTATTTCCAAAGAAAAGTTATTTCAAAGAGATTTTAAGATGCATTATTTATTAAAAAAAAATAGTTCAAAATAAGCATTTCGTATACCAAAACTTGTTTAACATGTTTTTTAATATTTTGAGACTTTAAATCCAACATTTGACACTAAAATTTGGGTTCCAACATTCTAGTGCAAACCAATATCATATACACAATTCAATCAATATCCATACTCTCAATATAATATCCTATAAAGCAAGCACCAATGATCAAGAAAATCACATTTAATAATCTTTCATCATTTGACTAATTAACTCCCATCATAAACCATTCATTTCATTATTCAAGTTATTTTCCCCTTAATTCTAACTACTATAGTTAAGGAAGGGATCACATGTGGACCGATGCCCATTCTTTAGAGTCCAAAGATTCAAGTTTTTAAGCTATGGTCATTCTATAATTGTTATAACACTAATCTTTAAACTGAATAGAGATGGAAGATTGGGTCTTTTGGCATTGTAGTAATATATAGAGGCTGAATCCTAAATCTTTAAAATAAAAAAAAAAATTAAAGTCCATTAGTCGTTAGTTCTAGATCACATGATTAAATCATCACAAAGTATCACTCTCTCTATATATACAATATATCTTTATGTTTATATTATATTTTTGCTAACTTAAGGGTAAATACTTGGCCTTTTTTCATATATCACAATTCATTTATTAGGAATAATAACAAGTCCCAAATCACTTCCATTATGATATTTTTTTTCACATGCGCATTAGGAATAATAACAAGTCCCAAATCACTTCCATTATGATATTTGTTTTCACATGCGCATTAGGAATAATAACAAGTCCCAAATCACTTCCATTATGATATTTGTTTTCACATGCGCATTAGGAATAATAACAAGTCCCAAATCACTTCCATTATGATATTTGTTTTCACATGCGCATTAGGAATAATAACAAGTCCCAAATCAATCCCCTTAGGATTTTAACCAAATATGTGAAGTATGTTCTCATACGGCCATATATATGGTAATTATAGCATACAGTTACTCAGTCATATGAGAATGACACTAAAATATATACGTTTTTTTTATATACGTAAGAATTTTTTATTCCTATAAGAACATATGTTGTTTATGCAAATGTATATATGGTGGTACATTCAATATACTTTAAAACTATATAAAAGATGAGTAGAAAAGGTCTTCAAACCTTAAAACATCCAACACAAAAAAATATAAACCATATCCAAAATGAGACTAGACTAACACTTCACCAACATTTCACCGGCAGCGACCTCCAACACTGCCTGTCTAACTTTACTCCAGTATTTTTGAAAGGCTTAGTTAAATAGGTTGCTATGCTAGTCTCGATTGAAGAAGTGTAGATATATGTTACTTCGTTAATTGGGTCGCTATGCTAGTCTCGATTGAAGAAGTGTAGATATATGTTTTTATGGCATAAATAAATTTTGGACCATCTATATCACTACTGATAACCTGTCCTACTATTTAGTATTTCCTATCAATGATGAGCTTGGAAAATGTGTATAAAATGGAATGAATTCGGTTTGTTTTCCTCTTAAGAAATACACATATTTGAGATACTTTTGCTTATTTTCGGGTATAAAACTTAAAATTGGAGACTTAAAGTCTTGGAAGAAGGAAAGCGGAAGTATTGGAGCAAAAAGGGAATAACAAGAGGTGGAAAATAGCATGAGAGCACAGTCACCGAACTAGACGCCAAAATCTCTACCGGATTAAAGTTCGGCATTGCAAGTGTATGCATTTGAAATCTCTCTATCCGAACTAGCTACCGAATTGACAGTTCTGTGTTTGAAGATCATGAAAGAAACTGTTTTGTCCAAATTCCGTACCGAATTTGGTACCGAACTATAGTTTGGTGAATTCTTCAATATAGCATATTTTTGTGTTAATTGATTAATTCATTTGGTGAAAATCATGTGATACTTGGATTTAATCTTGATTGAAGTTAGACATAGCAATTTCATGGTTAGATCTAGGAATCAAGAGTGATTAAAATGAAACTAGACATAGTAAGTTTTGATCATCTCGTTTAGGATCGTGTTTCATGATCAATTACATCAATCTATAGACATATAATTTTTGTAGATGATAAGTTGATGTTAGAGTTTGAAAGAATCTAATATTGATGTATTTAGATCCAATCTATATTTTTAATGTTCTAGATGTTTGATAAAATGCTTAAAAAAAGGATCGAGTACCTATCTAGTGAAATAAGTATTCAACCATGATCTCTTTATATTATCATGCTATTTCTTGATTGTGCTTTCAATTTCTTAGTTAAATTTTACATATTTGTTGTTAGTGTAAATTTGTGATCATTTTGCCACTTATGAATACATTAAATCATTTTTCACTCTTGAGTAAAATTCATGTATAGTCTCTAGGGTTTGATATCCGTAACTAGTATGTTGCGATAAGATGGATGTTCTATGATTTGAATTCTATGTCAAGTATTTTAACATCAATCAACACATAACACATGTCATGTTCACAACACACCCATATCTATTAACCTATGAACATTTTTCATGTTTATTCTACTAACATGTGTTAATAATTTCTATAAATAATTATAATTGCTTTACATTACCATCTTTCTATCACCTTATAACTTATCATTTTATAACTCTCTTATTCTCTTGTATTTTCAGTCTGTATCCATGGTATTGACGTGCCTGTATTACATATGGGATCATGACTATAAAAAAAAAACCGTATCCGTATCTTGCATAATTGATTTTAATAACAATCATGCCGATTCTTTACATTACCACATCACATATCACTGTCATCATAATATTTTCCACGTTAATGTATATTATCAAGAAATTATTAGTACATCCATTCTCAACCAGAAGTTTGATAACACAAGCTAGATAATTCATATTTCATTTTCTTAACCATATACATTTCATATTCATCTCAAAGCATACATTTAACACTTAAACATGCTTCAATCAACATATCAAAAATTAGGTCTCCCCCTCTTGGTGACCTTCCATACCTTAGTTGCCTATTAGAACTTATAGAAACCAAATCAATGTACAACCCACTTGACATTAGAAAAAAATCACATTCTCAATCTACAGCGAAATACATTATAACCTAACTATAAGCATATAATTATACCTTAAAAATAAAAAAGTATAAATATCTATGCTTCTACAAGTCATTTTCGATACCTTTTCCCAAGTTTAGATTTTCAAAATACCTACCTTGAGTTGAATTAAAGAAGAAAACCTTTTAAATAGCTAACAAAAATAACAATTGATACCTTTTCCCAAGGCGGTTAGAGGTATTAATGAAGAGGAGGAGGATTTTGAGAGTGTGTTGAAAGGAAAAAAAAGTCTTCTAAGAGTTTGGGTATAGAAGAGGAGAGTGAAGGAGAAAATGGTGGACTGGGTGTATGATATTTATGGGGACCACATCTCCGAGATATAAGCTTGGGGTTGATGGACTTTAGGTCAAAATGAATCCTAAGTCCAACCCGAGTCCAGATTAATCATGACTTCTCTTAAATAATCCCATATTTTGTGTTATTATATTATTTTTTAAATCTCAAAATTATATCCATGTCTCGAAAGTTCATTTTCAGTTATATAATTATCATTTGGATAGAAATCCTTTATTTTTGGAAATAATTTTTTATTAATTTCTCAATTTTGATCCTAAACTTCCATTTTAATCTAATATTTCTAATCTCAATTATTGCCCTAATAAAATATTTCCAATTGATTCCTACTTGAAATTTTGAAATTTAATTTTTAAAAATTTGTCAAGTCAAAAATCTAGAAAATTTAGTTCCACTCTTCTATACATTACGTTTTATACACGAATTTGCGAAAATTGATTCGTAGTCAGGGGCAGGATGATAAAATAAAAAAATTAAAATATCAATATAACTAAAAAATGTTACTACCACTATCATTCATGTGCACACATATTTTTAGCATATTATAGTATGAGAACTAAATAGTTAACATTTAACTCGAAAAAAAAAATGATGAATGACCTCATGAAAAAATTTTAAGGTTCAGGGTTAAAATATGTGATGTTACTATCTATATTACCACTGTGCACATATCTTTCAGCATCATATAGTTTGTGAACAAGGAGAAAAGGATGGATAATCTCTTAGAAAGTTTTTATTTATAGCATGTGAGTGAGAATAAAGCAGATTAAAAAGTCTCATGATATTTTGTGAGACTAATGATTAACCTTTTTGAGATTGATTATGTTGTTGACGCTGCCTTTCCTAGAGAGTCATTACACTAATATAATTACTCCTTAATAAACTACCATCATAATTATTATTATTATTATTTTATATTCAAACTTAAAGAACTAAAAGTACATATTAGTCCCTAAATTGTAAGTTTATCACTTAACATCTACTCTTTTCAATTTGGCATTTAAATATTTCATACTATTAAAAATTACCTATCTCCTGTCACATTTATAGCAAACATGTATAACCGGCGATGTTTTAAAAATAATAATAAAAAAATCACCAAATAAGAAGGTAACATTTCAAAAAGTCTAGACAGATGAGGCGAGGACTATACGGTCTAGATGTCAATTTGACTAAAAGCCATTGTAAAATACATTTATTAATTATAAAATATAATTAAAAATTATGTTACATTTATAATAATTTTAAAAATATTTAAAATTTAATATTTTCTCTTATAAAATTTCAATCAATGTAAACAAAATAAATTCATATTAAATAAAATAAATCACTTAAATCGAAAGATATTTTTCTAAAACTTTAAAAATAAACGAAAAATATGTTAGACAATATTTTATTTTTTTTTACAATAATAATAATATATGTGAAGTTATAACAGTCATTCTAATTCAATATTTGAAGTGTTTTTTTTTTATAATATTTTAAAAACTAAATTTCATACCCACAAATATTATAAATCTACAGAATAAAAATTTATAATTTTAGAAAGCAAATAAGGTTTAGAAGAATATATATATATATATATATATATATATATATATATATATATATATATATAGGCCGGCTCTGAGGGGCTGCCGGAGGTGCGACCGCCAGGGGCCCCTTAGAGCCGAAGTGGGCATAATTAAACAAAAAAAATAAATTAATTTGTGTTTTAATTTATGGTTTAAAAGTGAAGAATTAAATTTATTTTATTGTTATTTATTGGATGTTTGTGGAGAATTAGAATTAGGAAAGTTTAGAGATAGTTGAGAATGTGGAAAGTTTAGAGATAGAATCTTTTATAAATTCTATTTATCTTATTCGAAAAGAAGTGAATTATATAACAAACAGGTTTTCTTCTTCTGCATTCATATATATCAAAAGAAATAGAGTCCTTCACCATTAACGCAGACAAAGTTCCAGTCCAGGCTTCCAGTCTTTCAACAGCTGCCGCCTGTCGCCGCCATCTTTTCCAGTAACCTCTTATTTCCTCCTGTTCCACTCATCTTTTCTCTTTATTCCTCTTGCTCCACTACTTTTTTCTCTTTAGGCATCGTTTTCTTTTTCTTTTCTTTTCTTTTTTTTTTCAAATTTTGTTGTATTAAATTAGGTTTAAATAATTAAAATTTTAATTTGTGATTATATGATATAATAAAATTATAAATTATAGATTTGTTGTTTCTATGTGTTTTATTTGTATAATATTTTTTAAAAATAAATTAAGAATTAAAATTTTATTTATTCATTAGGAGTTATTTGTATTTGTATTATTTATTTATTAATCTAATTATTTTTAAATTTGAGTGTTTCAAACTTATACTAATTTGAATTTAAATATAAAATATATTTATTTGTATTGCATTTTATATTATTAATTTGATTGTTATTTTAATATTAAGTAATTATTATATTTGATTTAGTATTATTAATTTTAATTTTTATTTATTTCTTAATTGATGTGTGTTAATATGTATTTATAATTTGTATTGAATGTGCATGTCATAATTTAGTTGTCGTAATGCCGCCTAAACATTTGTCGGGGTGCCCAAAAAAGGAAAAGAAAAAGACAAGAGGAAAAATTTATTGAATCACAAAGGGGTGCTTTAGATAAGTTTTTTCATCTTCTAGCAATACTGATGTCAATGAAAATCAAGAGGAACAACCTTCTCAAGAGCATGAAACTAATTTAAATGTATAAGTTGAGGTCAATGAAGAGGTTGAAAATCCAAATGGTGATGAACAAGAAGATTTTCTTTTATCTATATTTGATCCTAGAACATGGGATAATCTTGACAATAAGAAAACGAACATGTTAATTGAAAAAGGTCCAGTGAGAGAATGGAATCTGGAGTTTCCTAAGGATGATATTGATAGACATTTTTCATATACCTTTTATTCCCAAAAGTTAACTAATGGTGAGGTTGTTGATAGAAGGTGGTTGGTTTACTCTAAACATGTGGACAAAGTATATTGTTTTTGTTGCAAGTTGTTCAAATCAAATCAAAATAAGTCTTTGTTGGCATATAATGGAGTGAGGGATTGGAGGCATCTCAATAACAGACTCAAAGAACATGAGAGCAGTGTTGAGCATTTAACAAACATGAATACATGGAATGAACTTAGGTTGAGGTTGAGCAAAAATAAAACAATTGATGATGCTATGCAGCAGGAGATTACAAAGGAAAAAGAGCGATGGAGACAGGTTTTGGTAAGAATAGTTGCTGCCGTGAAGTTTCTAGCAAAACATAATTTGGCCTTTCGAGGATCAAATGAGAAGTTGTATCAAAGTTAGCCATGGTAATTTTCTTGGCATAATTGAAATGATTGCTGAATTTGATCCCATGATGCAAGAACACATTAGGCGCATCCAAAATAATGAAATTCATCATCATTATCTTGACCATAATATTCGAAATGAGTTAGTTTCTCTTCTTGCTGATGCTGTGAAAAGTTTTATCTTAAGGATCATAAAGGATGCCAAGTATTTCTCTGTTATTTTGGATTGTACCCCCGATGTCAGCCATGAAGAACAAATGACTCTAATCGTGCGTTGTGTCAATATGTCAAGTAACACTCCGAGAGTGGAGGAGTTTTTCATAGAGTTCTTGAAGGTTGATGACACATCAGGCTCAAGACTTTTCAATGTATTGATTGATACATTGGGCTCTCTTGATTTGGAAGTTGCTAATGTGAGAGGTCAAGGTTATGACAATGGTTCTAATATGAAGGGGAAACACCAAGGCGTCCAGAAGCGTTTGCTAGAAATTAACCCCAAAGCATTATATATGTCATGTGCATGTCATAGTTTGAATCTCACTCTTTGTGACATGGCAAAATCTTGCGCACAAGCTCTTTCATTCTTTGGTGTTATACAACGAATATATGCACTATTTTCACGTTCTACTAAAAGGTGAAATATTTTGCTTGACAAAGTTCCAAAATTGACTGTGAAAACTTTATCCAGTACTCGTTGGGAGAGTCGAATAAAGAGTGTGCAACCTATCAGGCATCAAACTCCTCAAATAAGATCAGCTTTACAGGAAGTGGAGAGAGTTTCTACTGATGACCCAGCAGCAGTAAGTGATGCTCAATTTTTAGTCAAAACACTTGAAAGTTTTGAATTTTTGGTGGGTATGGTTATTTGGCATGATATTCTATTCTCTGTGGATATGGTGAGCAAAAAGTTGCAATCTAAAATTGTGTCCATAGATGCTACTCTCAAGCAAATTGAAGGGGTCATCTCCTATTTTCAGAAGTACAGAAATGAGAACTTTGATTCTAGCATTGAGATTGCAAAATCCATTGCTTCTGATATGGGTATAGAGCCAAAATTTGCGACAAAACTTCAAGGTAAAAGGAATAAGCATTTTGATGAAATCAATGATCAAGATGAAGATATAGAACTATCAGCTATGTAATCCTTCAAAGTTAATTACTTTCTAGTGATCGTTGACACAACAATTGCTTCATTATCTAGTCAATTTGAACAATTGAAGACATTTGAAAAGGTGTTGGTTTCTTGTTCAACTCAAAAAATCTGAAATCCTTGGATAATAATGATCTACGGAAATGTTGCATTACATTTACAGACGCTTTTTCTCATGATAATGCATGTGATGTTGATCTGGATGATTTTTTCTCTGAATTAAAGGTGTTGCAAGCAACCTTGCTGAATGATTTGATGACAACGCTCGAGATTTTTCAGTTTGTCACAGCCATTAATTTCTATCCAAATGTCTCTATTGCCTATCGGATCCTCTTAACTGTACCTGTGACTGTAGCATCAGCTGAAAGAAGTTTCTCAAAATTGAAACTACCAAAGAACTGTTTGAGGTCAACAATGTTGCAGGATAGATTGAATGGCTTGACTATGTGCTGCATTTAGAAAGATGTCTTGGACAATATTGATCTTGAGATTGTGCTTAATGATTTTGCATCAAGAAATGCTCGAAGAAACTTTTTTGTGAAGCACTAAAACTAGATTAATTTGATGTAACTGGACTAGTCTTATATTATTGCTCTTTTGATTTGTAGTATCGAATTTATTTATTTTATGGATCGTCATGTTAATTTATAGTATTAAATACTAGTACTCATATCTACTCTATTGATCGTCATATTAAAAATGAAAAAAATTAATTTAAAGGGACCCACTATGGCATATTTGCCTGGGGCCTTCAAAACTATAGAAATAGTAATATATATATATATATATATATATATTATATATATATATATATATATTATAAGAAGAAATAAACAGTTTACTTCTAATAGTTATGACCATGTAAGATAATGAACATCCTACATTTACAAGTCCAAAATAAGTATCAATCCCTACCAATTTTGGTACAATCAATTGATGCCATTATAACTCCAATAATGATCAAATGAATAAATAGTATTTGCATGGCTTGTCACAACAGTTAGGATAAGAAAGATAGTCAACAAAAGTTTTGGCATTTTGTTAAAGCATAAATGAATTATCACATTATAACCTCTATTAGAAAGTTTATGGAATCATTTTTGTTTTCATATTGAGATAAGTTTAGCCCAAAAATAGAAAGTTTTCTTTTATATGGAAAAGTAATGGCTATATCTACTAATTGATATGATAAGATAACATCCTATACATTGCATATGATTTTACAAATCATTCATTTTCCATTAAATAATTACATACTAGTTTTAACACAATTTAACTAAAATTATAAAACAATTCTTTTATTAAAATTCTCCTAATAAAGTTCATATTTATTATCTTATCTTCATATTTAAATGCAATAATTTTATAATTTTATACATTTATAGATCCAATTATATAATTATGTAATTTATATAAAGTTATTTGTGATTTATATTTACCCCTTAATAGTATTTTAAATAATAATTCCTACCAACATTAATATATGTATATGGATTATATTTTTATATGTATATTTTTCTAAAATATTTTTAATTTTTAAAATAAAAATATCTTCATTTTTTTAATTTCAAGCTTTAAATTAAATTAATAAATCACTAAAATTTATTTTAAATTTATAAATTTTTACAAGTTAGAAATTTTTAAAAAATAACTAAAATGACCAACATATCCCTTCTTTCTCCACGTCTTTACAAGTATTTTATGTCTTTACAAGTATTTTATATTTCATGGCAGATATTTGAGGTTAAAAAAATTCGTAAAGACATTAAAAGATTTCCAAAACTGTAAAGTAAAAGGATGTTGAACATTTTATAATTTATTAAGCTAAATATAAGTTTGAAAGATTCCTTTTTATTTTAATAATTCTTCCTAATAAACTTTTATCATGTTTAAATTTTAAATAATATATTAAAAAAAGTATAAAAATTAATAATAAAAATTTTAAAATATTGAAATATATTACTTTCCCACAATAGAATGGAAATACTTTTTTAATCATCCTTGTATTATTTTTAAATCTATAAATTTATTATGAAATAAAAATATAACCAATTATTTCACATCATATAAAATATTATTTATAATTATAAGTATATATATATATATATATATATATATATATATATGATGATATAGTAAAATTATTGTATATCAACCTAAAAGAAGTCACAATATAAGCTTTCTTTTTTTGGAACCATACATCAAATGTAAGTACAATTAGTCCAACCACAATAATATTTGGTTGAATTTTGTTTGGTATTAATTGAATAAATACTAGAGAATAAGAAGAGTACTCAAAATCAAAGTGAGGTCCTCAACTTTAATGTTAATGTCCAGTTGATTCTGGGTAGGATTGTCATAAAATGAACAATTCATATGAATATCAATTGGTCAACAAAATATCTAACATTTTAATGTGTTTGGTTCTTTTAAATTGCAATTTAGATATTTGTGGTTTCAAAAGCAAACTCAAACCTAATTTTATTTGAATGGGAACAAAATCCACCTCATGCATGTGGGTGTTTTTGTTGTTAGATAGATCTATGGACTATTATTAGCCTCATATTTTTGGGAAAAAAATAATTTTTAAATTTAAAAAAAAAAAAAAAAAAACAAAATATATTGCATTATATATGTTGTCATACTTGTCCTCTAGTCTAACCATATGCTTCTTTGAAAAAGAATTTATTAAGATTATGTATATATATAATCTTATTATTCAAATTTTTGGATGTAATTAACATGATATTAAATCTCAATCATTAAAATATTAATCTTGATGTATAGACAACAAATTAATTAATATATATTAATTACATGTTACATTCAATTTATTATTTTAATTTATAATGATTAAATTTTAAAATTTGTCTATTTTAAACAAAATTTGAAGATATTTTTGAAAAAAATAAATAAAATTTTATCAAATGGTGATTAAGATGTCTAATTTTTAAAACAAAATCTTTATATTAAAGCTATTGATGCCTTGTACATTTTCATTCATTTTTTGTCATTATCAATAAGTATATATATATATATATATATATATATATAAAACATACAATAATAAATATAAATAATGTGAAAGTGGGACAATATATTCAATAAACTACTACAATACTATAGTTCTTTTTTTGTTTTAATATTTACTCAATAATTTAAATTTCAAATATGGTATCTATAGTAGATCTAATACAATCTAGATGAATTTTGACCCATGTGCATAGTGTATGGTTAATTTTCTATTTTAAGTTTGATTTTCTGTTGATTTTAAATATAGATAACAAAATTAAATAATAGATAGCATAGGTTAATCAAAATAACAACAAGAATTTGAATGTAGAATGGATGTTTTATTTTTCTTCACCTAATATAACCATAATTATACATATGCATTTAACTCACATTTATTCATATTGAAGTTTACTAAAAGTAGCATTAAAATTTATGCATAGTTGCCTTCAAAATCTATGCTTAATATTAATAATAATTGTTATCATTATGATTTTATAAATTTATTATTTTGGTCAATAATCTAATCTAAATTTAAATAATATATGATATAGATAATAATAATAATAATAATAATAATAATAATAAGTACATATTAGTTTAGCTTGATTACTTTTAAAAATTATAACTTTTTAGATTTATTTTAAATATATATATATATATATATTACTAGTTGGTTTAAAAACGTAAAAGAATAGTTTTAGTTGATCAGTATTTTTTAGTTTAGAAAAAAAATATTTTATAAAATAAATATATATTTAATACATTTATTTCATATGTATAGGTTAAGTTTCAACATATTACTTTTTTTTCAAATAGAATTTTATATTACTCCTAGATGATTCGAATATCATAATGTATAAGACTCAATTGGACACTAATCACTTATGATATAACAACCATATATATATATATATTTTTTTTTACATGTTTACAAATTTAAGAATAAATATGAATGTAAAAATATAATGAAATTAAGAATGTAAGAATTATTTTACCACTACATGAATGTTAGAATATCGTCCGCTCATACAAGACCATCAATTCTTTCATTTAGCCATCAGTATATAGTTATAACTAAAATAACTACTTAACATTATACCTAGTCTAATTATAACGGCTTATGGTCTCTCGTATAAGTTTTCAAACTCAGCTCGCATATTTCTTCCAAAATAATAGAATTCAATAATTTGATTCTAACCCTTTAAATCTCCATGATACTGTGGATTCCTAGACCTTCCTCGACCATCTCTCAATTTTACCAAATTAGATCTACATAATTATTTTAGGATGCTGAAAAATTAAAGCAAACATCATATTTATAATAAAAATAATTTTATGGTTACTTAAGTCCAAAGATATGATAAATAAAAATCTTTAATCATTTGAATTGTTTCACTTCAAATGTCATTTTAAGAAAATTAAGAAAGTATTTTTTTTTCTTTTTTTTTTTTTAAAAAAATTTACACATATCTAATGAACAAATCATAATTTATTTTATACTTGTGAGAGACTTTCAAAACATGATGCACCGGGCTTTCGGCATTAATTTTGGATATGGAATTTAGGGCCCAAATTCGACAGGTTGAAGCAAAACGACGATCTGAATTAAACTCATGGGCCTCTGATGATGACCTACGATGAATTTTGGCGTTTCGGGATTGTTTAGAGGGGTTTTTTGAACTTTTATTATTTTAAGGGTTTTTTTTTCGTAATTTTGGAATTATTTTGCTAGGGTTGAGAGTAATGCCTTATAGAAGGGGTGTTTAGGGTTTCTAAGAGGCAGACTTGATATTATATTTTTCAGTAAATCAATTGAGCGAACGATTTGTTCCTCTTATTCAATTCGCAATACTCTTTCAGCCAATTTACACACGTTTCCGGCATCAAAACATTCTTATAAATATTTTTTTAATTAATTAACTTCAATCTTATCTTAAATTAAATGATATTAAATTTATGTTTAAAGAATATACATTAATCTAATACGACATCTTTTATTAATAAAAGAAAATATAGTTGATTAATTTAATAAGTATGGTAGAAAATCTATACTTCATTTCTAATGTTAATAAATACATGCATGTATTTTTAGTTTCTTTAATATAAAATTTAAAAGCATTATAAATCCAATTAAATGTAATTGAAGTGAGTGGTGAATTTTTCCCACTTATTTTTATATAATAAAATAATATTAAAAATTAATAATTAATTATATTAATTAGTAATAAATTTCATTTTCAATACTAATAAATACATGCATGTATTTAGGAGTAGGTAAAAAATCCGAATGAAAATTTTTCATTTTACAGTCTAAACGGTTTTCGATTCGGTCTAAAAAGTTAGGACTGACTATGTTTATCGGTCTAGTTCCATGCCTCCACGGACCCAACCAATTAATAATTTAAAAAATATATAAATATATTAAATATATACATAATTAAATATTTAAAATAAAAATAGTTACATACACTTATTTTATAATGTGGCTGGAATTTGATTGCTTAGCAAATTTTTTAATATTTGATTAATTTAATTTTATTTTTATTAAATGTAGTTTTTATATAATTTTTTTAAGTAATTTTATAAATTTTCTTTTTTAAAAAATGGAATGCTCATCAAAGGCCAATCCAATTAAACGGGACCGGATCGGAATCGATTAGGACTGGACTGACTAGTCCAATATTTTTAGTCTGATTTGATTTGATTTTTTTCTTAACTATAAAATCGGTTCAGTTTTAAGTTCGGTCGAACGCGAACCGGACCATGTTCAGCCCTACATGTATTTTTTTATTTGTTTGGTATAAGGTTTAAAGCACCACGAATATTAAATGTAATTGGCTTATACTAATTTGAGGTCAAAGGAAAAAAAAATATTAATCAAAAACTTCGTCGATGAATATAATTGATGTAAAAATAATTGATAAATATTACCAAAGTTAAAGATATACTAAATAAAAATTATCTAAATTATATATTTGTTCTGGACTTAGTTAATTTATTAGTGGTGTAACATTATTATATAACTTTATACTCATTGATAAGAAAATTATTATTTTTAATTCTATTCTTAATAAGTATAATTTTATACTATTAAACAAGGCGATATATTTTTTTTTAAAGGAATTTTTTTTTCTAGGTCATACAAAGTTTAGTATACAATTATAGGTCTATTTTGAAAAGTTTACAAAACTAAACTTAAGTTTTCACTTCATAGGTCATTCATAGACAATGAGCGTAATTCACAGACTGTGAGCGTAATTCACAGAATCTGTGAATTGCAAAAATTCAAGAATATTTTGAGAAACTCGGCTTATGGATTGAAAACCAAACTTTTAAAAGTTTATTTTTGTATGTTTTTAAAAATAGACCTATAATTATATTTTGAACTTTAAAAAGCCCATTTAAAAGAATTTTCACTTTTTTAAATTTTATTTTAATGTTGCCTCTATTAATGATTTGAGTAGTATTCTATAAAATAGGATTTTAACAATAGTTTTTTAAAATTATAGTGGTCATGAAAATCTATAGTCAAAAAGTCTTAATGATAAGATTTCTTCTTTATTTTTTGAGACTTCGAGATCTACCTTCCGAAATGATTTCTACAGCATTTTTATAGTATGTTTCGCTTAGTCTGTAATGACCCTTATTTATGGGGTTTTGAGGGAGAAATTATCTCATTGTAATTGAAATTTCAATAGGATTACAATTGTTTATTTTCTTTTATTATTATCTATTCCACTTTAATATATTTTATGTTTTAGTAATAAAAAAATATTATATTTTATTAATATTTAATCATTATTGACTTAAATTTTAGATTGGACTGCTGGCTCCCATTTGGACTTCAAGTTGGAAGAGAATTTCTTTTGGTTCCGAATACCTTTCTTTCGCCCTACGCTTTCATTTCAACCTTAAACCTTTGTTTCAGCCCAGAGTCTTCATTTTGGCCATAAACCTTCATTTCAATCCTAAGGTATTGTTTTGACCAAAAAACCTCATTTCGGTCCTAAGTCATCATTTCGAACATACGTCATCATTTCTAGCATACAACCTCTTAATATCAAGTAATGTTGGTCCGGCGTTTAATCTTAAGGCTTTTAGCCAAAAGTTTAATGATCAAAGGCCTGAGATCCTAATAATGGATTGTTCAGTTTAGGACTATGCACCTTAAGAAAGTCCTCCCGAATTTTGGGCCTTAGACCACTACAACAGGGCTCAAAAGCTGTTGGGCGCTCAAGCTTAAATTTCGATCCAAACCTAATTTTTCAACCTAATTTCAGTGTTTGAATCAATTTGGTTTAAAAATCCTCGCACGAAGGATGAGTCGGACTAAGACCTCTTGTTAATTCTTTAGTTAAAATTCTATGCAACCAGCTCACTAATGTTTTCGAACAAAAGTTAAAAAGATTAAAAATATTAATCCTTTTCATATAAGCTCTTGACTTAGGATGTCAATTTTTTGAGAGAATCTTTCGAGGTATGGGCATTGGACTGTCACAGCTCATTTTATTTCAACCACCACAAAAATTGTGTTTAGTAATATAATAAGATATTTGACATAAAATTTTCAATTAATAGATAAATTAGCATTTTAAACGGTGGTAATAGATAGCTGTTAAATTAAATTCTAAATTTGATTGAAATGAAATATAAAAATTACTAAAAATTTATTGTAGATACTACAATTAAAATAATAATAATAATTAAAATGATAATATTTATTTTTACATATAGATTAAAAAATATTTTTAAATATTTAAAAAAATATTATTATAAATATTAATTGAAACAATAAATGTTGTTGTAATTTATGTTACTAAATACAAATAAATATTTTTTTTCAAAAGATAATTTAAGATAAAAGGCAATTAGAAATGTTAGTTGAAGTGCTGCTATTTAAATAATTCAAAAAATATTACTATTATTTATTTAATATTAATAAATATAATTCACAACTATAATAATTTAATAATTTTATATTTTAACTGTTTAAAAAATTATCACACAAATCGATTAATAATATTATAATAATTTTTATATAATAATATATTACTATATTGAAATTTATTATTCCATAATTTTAATTGGAAACTGAATATTTAATATTTAATTTATTTTATAGTTTATTATTTCAATATAATATAATTAAATAAATAAAGTGGTTAATAACACGATGGATAAAGGTGTGAAACCTTCTTGGTCAAATAAAATTTCAAGAAAAAATAATAAAAAAATAAACACAAAAAGTTAAAACAAAAAACAGAGTAAGATAGCTGTGAAAGGCTTTAAACTACCCACCACACCACCATCGTAGTTGCCTTATGTTCCACGCTTCTTCTTCTTCTCTCTCTCTACTACTATTTATCTCCCTCCCTCTCTCCTTCTCTCCATTTCAAAATCCTCTGTTTTTCCTCACTCTCTCTGTTTTTGTTGAAAACCATGAACTCCAGATACGAAGATCAGATTGAACTCCCACCCGGATTCAGATTCCACCCGACCGACGAAGAACTCATCACCCACTACTTGTCCCCCAAAGTCCTCGACATCTCCTTCTCCGCCAGAGCCATCGGTGAAGTCGATTTGAACAAGTGCGAGCCTTGGGATTTGCCCAGTAAGTTTAATCATACTCTGTTTTACTCTGTTTTTTTTAGTGTTTGGTTTGTGTGTTTGATGTGATTGGGTTTTTGAAGGGAGAGCGAAAATGGGTGAAAAGGAATGGTATTTCTTCTGTGTCAGAGATAGAAAGTACCCAACTGGGTTGAGGACGAACAGAGCAACTGATGCCGGTTATTGGAAAGCGACTGGGAAAGATAAGGAGATTTTCAAAGCGAAAAGTCTTGTTGGGATGAAGAAGACGCTTGTTTTTTACAAAGGGAGAGCTCCTAAAGGCGAGAAATCCAATTGGGTTATGCATGAATATCGCTTGGAAGGGAAATACTCTGCTTATAATCTCCCCAAAACAGCCAAAGTCAGTGCAGTGCTCTGTTTTCCTTCTCTTCCCCTGTTTTGTTTTAGTTTTATTTTCCCCTGTTAATTGATGGATTGGTTTTGGTTTTGAATTGATGTGCAGAATGAGTGGGTGATTTGCAGAGTTTTTCAAAAGAGCAATGGAGGAAAAAAGACACATATCCAAGGCCTAATGAAACTAGGTTCATTCGAAAACGACATGCTATCATCATCCTCTGTTTTACCTCCATTAATGGACTCACCACCTCCATACACCACCACCACAATCAACGAAACATCTCACGTGACCTGCTTCTCCGACCCGATGGAGGATCACAACAAACCGACCATACAACAAGACACAAACAACAACAACAACAACAACATGGTCGTCGATTCCTCTGTTTCAGTCTCCCCTGTTTCACCCTTCAACAAATTCTCTGTTTCATTCTCCAACTCTGTTTTCCCAAACCAATACCCAGATGCTTTCCTGTTCCAAGACCAATCTATTCTGAAGATTCTAATGGAACCAAACATCAAACTCAACACAACAAAACCTGAGTTCTCACAAGACTCTGTTCTCTCCAATCAGGATGATCCATCAACTGGTCCAGTAGATCTCGATTGTTTCTGGAATTATTGATTATTATAATAATTATTGTTTTATAATTAAAAAAAAAAAAAAAAGATTGTGATATAATCATATAATGTCATAAATGTGTGTATAGTGAAAAATAAAATGTTTATTTTGTAAATTTTATTTTTTAAATTATAAAATATTGAGATTGGGGGATTTGGTAGATAGTGATGAAATGGACTTGGGGTTTTGTTTAATGATATATTGATTTTCATAATCTCTTTTATTTTTTATTTTTTATTTTTGAATAGCCAATTGTGAAGTGGCTTGTGTTGGGTAGAGGAAGATTAGTTATCCAACAGTGAAGAAGAAATTCACTTTTTTGAATTATTTTGAAATATAAAATTTGTGTGTGAAAGTGAGAGAATGGAGAGTCAAGTCAAAGGTTGTTTTTATGATCATGTGTTAGGCCACCAACCTATAGAGTTTCATTCTAACTATGCCTATGTTAATTCACACTCTTTTTTTCAATTTTTTCAAGTTTATATGTTAAGATCTAGGGTTTAGAGGGAGGTGATAATTCAATCCTAAACCCTAGGGTTTTAATTTGACACTAGAGAATTGTATGAAAATTTTAATAATTTCAATTGTGGTTGATGATTTATGGAAATTTTTATTGTAATTGAAATTTAATTATGTAAACTTATAAATAAATATGGCGTAGTAAAAATTATGATCTAATCTGGTTAAGAGTAGAAATAATTAGTTTATTTGTTTAAAGTAATTCTTGAAATAAGAGTAAAGATAATTGTTTAAATAGTTGTTAGATATGAAATAATTAATTCGTGTTTATTAATTTAAAAGCATTTCAAAATATTTAAAATCGTTAATTTCAATTTTAGTCTTTTAAAATTTAAATAAAATTAATAAATTAACAAAATTACAAATTTCAAAACTAAATATCTGGAACTTTGAATTTTTAAAAATAACTAATTTAATTAAAATATTTTTCTTTACCACTTCGGGTCTATGAAGTTATTCATCAGCTATTTATTGAGGTTATATTAGTCAATTTAACTTATTTTTCAAATTTTAAAAATTTATTTTTAATTCTATTTTTAACAAATTAGGTTATTATTGCAGTTGAAAATTTAATGTAATTCATATTTTATGATTTAAAAACTTTCAGAATAAATAATTTCAGAAACATATCAAATTATATAATTATATCTCCCCTATTACATTAATGATGTTTTAAAATACTATTATCAAACATCAAAATACAAATTATTAGCCCTATAAATTATAAAAATTATTCAAAATTCAAACTAATTAAATAATTTCAATTATTTATTTATAGAGATTATAGTCAATTAGAGGGGTCAAGAGAGAACATAGTCAAATAGATTAGTTTTGGTTTCTCATTAAAATAGATAGTAGATATTAGATAAGTTGGTAATCAGAAAAAGTAATATTTGAGTCCTATATACATAGTATAGAGAAGAGATAGATCTATTGATTTAATTTGAAATTGTATTTTTGCTTTAAAAAACATATATGGATGAATTGAAATTGTTGACTTGGTTATTCATTTATAGGAAATTCAATCTGATCTGGAAAGTCATGCCACCACATTTGGATCAATTTCAGAACCATCTGTTTTTGTTTCTCACCCAATTTTGATATCAAACTCATCATAATATCTTCTATTTTTCTAAAATTATCTATTTTAAAATAATTAAATTTTACTGTAAATAATAAATTTTATAATAGTTAGATCTTATGGTAAGATAATTATAATACTAGTAATTGTTTTTTTCTTTTTCTAATTAAGAATTTGATATCAAATTCTCTTATGCATAATATAAACATAATAAATGAATATTATCAAATTTTGTTTTTAGAAAAATTTGAACCTAAGGTGATTTAGGAGTTTTTGGTAAATTTAATCCTTACTCATGCTGATACAAAAATCATTATAATAATTTTTCAAATAGACAATCTCATACTTTTATTATTTAAAATATATAAAAAGTATATAATTTTTAATTAATTTATAAAAAAAATAAAAGTTTATAAAATCTCTAAATTTAAACTATATTTTTAAATTAATTTTTTAATTTTATTAAAGATTAATTTAACTTGTCATCTTTTAAAATTTGAGTTGATTATATATATATATATATATATATATATTAGTAATATAGAAAGTTTTCTTAAGTTAACATTTTCCGCTATCAATCCTATTTTATATTTTAAATAATAATAACAACAACACTTAATATTTTAGATTTGAATAGTGATGGATTAATATAAAAAATATAATTAAAATCAAAACAGATATAACAAATTTTCTGATTATATTTATCAAATATTATTAAATAAATATAATTAGTAATATTTTTTTGAAAATAAAAAATAACTCAAATCAAATTTATTTTATACCATTTGAATTGATCATAATATTTTATTCAAACTTAGTTTTACACTATATACTGCCATTTGCAGGTGGGAGGAAATTGAGTAGGGTTCAAAATTTGTTTGGTGGACATGTATTTTTATTTTTTTAATATTAAATGTAAATTATATTCCAATTTGTATTTTGTTTTTTTCAAAAAGAATATATTTCGAAATTATTGAAAAAAAAAGTTTTTTTTCCAGAAACATAAAGGACGAAAAAGAATGGATAGTTTTTCAAAGATTCGAATAATTTTCACAACCATATCCAAAATTAAGCAATAATTAAAAAAGTTTTCTTTAAAAAATAAAAATAAGAAAAAAGAAGATATAATAGAATTGCTTTATGAAAAAGCAAATGTATAAATATAATATACTAGTGAATATATTGAAAAGATGTGTGTATTTGAAAGAATATTAGTGGTGGATTCTAAGGTCTTCATTGCATGCAATTAAAATCTGCCACATACTTAGCTACTCTTTTTATATAAAGTGACAGCATACCATCACATTTTACACTATACAAATAAATAAATCTATATATATATATATATATATATATATAATATTAGTCTACGCGTTTCCATATGGAAATGAAGTTCTTTTGGTTACTACAACAAAGACATGACTTTATACATCATGATAAATCCAAGTTTGATTTTATATTTTAAATCATTCAATAATACTATAATATAATTAATCGCAACTCTATTAAATAAGAGTGGCTAATCTAATTGCATCTTAAAGAATAATAACGGACAAACAATACATAATCCTAACAAGTATGCATCTTAAAGAATAATAACGAACAAACAATACATGATCCTAACAAATATGCTCCTTGCAGGTATTTTTTATATTATAATGTAGTGGTTCCAACATTACAGTTAGATTTACCTTGACGGAACCGGATTTACGGATTTAATAAATTTAAGGGGGCTGATTTAAGAGTAAAAATATCCTTTAAAATAATAAAAAGAACGTTCGAACCGACTTTGGAATATTAGTATGGTGTTTGTTATAGGTATTTCTACACTCAAATCAGGTCTGAGCTTTAGTAATAATATTAAAGAAAAGGATAAAAAAAAAAAAGTAATGTCTTCTTGCTGGTGATGGTTTCGTCAGAATGAAGTGACAAGTAGGCTGTAAGACACCTGAAACATTGGACTATATTAATTGGGATCAGCAAAGTGATCGGAACCGAGATTAGGCACCTGACTGTAATCGGAGACATGAACGTGATGAGAAGAGATTTTGGCAGCATTTTAGAATGCAGAGAGTCATTGTCTTTGATGAGGTTCTGATTCCTATTTATAGGAACCTGAGATTCCTGTTAGTCGGCCGGTCATGCCGAAATTCTTACGGAAGGATCTCCGCAGGATCCGGGATCCTTTCAACTGCGTATCTGTCATCTAAGAGGCTACTGATAGAATTCGTGCCTCAATGGTCAAGCAGACGATATGGGCCTGGGCCTTGGACTTAGACCTTTCTGCCGAGCCGGACTCAAAATTTCAGCCTTCTACGTATACACACACATATATATATATATATATATATATATATATAACTATGAAATAATGATTAAATGGTGGTCATTTTGATTATTTTTAAAATTTTAAATTTTAGAAGTCCATAAAATTGAAATAAAGTTTTGATTATTCATTAACTTAAATTCAAATTCAAATTACCTACTTTCTATAATTGTCCCTACATTCTTTTTAGTATTTTAAATAAGAGTTATGATATGCAGTCTACTAGTACTCCCCTGTTTCATAATACAAGTTGTTTTAAACTTGTCTTATTAAGGAAGAGTGTAAAATGACTCTGTTACCCTTTTATTATCATTAAAAGTAAAAAATTGATTTGAGATATCAATTTTAATAATATTTGTTTCACAGAACTTTCTCACTTATCTCTCTATCATCAAATCCAATGCAATTTTTGTCATTTTTAAAAATAAAATAATAAAGGATAAAATAGGAAGAAGATGAAAATATATGCCTTGAAGAGCGAGAACGACTTATATTTTGCAAACTAAAAATAACTCTAAAACGTCTTATATTATGAAACAAAGGGAGTATTTATTATATTTTTATTTTTATTTATTTATCAGCCTATCATAAATCGCTACCTATAAGTAGGCATTCAAAGTACGTTGCAATGGTAGGGGTAGGCTATGTAACATTACTCTTTAAATAAAACAAGTTTCTTTTAGTGGATCTAATGGTTATGATAATAACATTCCCTTATAAAGATGCATAATTGTTGGTAACTAGCAGCAGTTACTTATCTTTAACTTCTCTCAGGTTGAATTAGATTTTTTGGGTGGATCCATATTCAAGCCAGTTTCAATATCCAACAAATAATCTTGGAAAGTTTGGAAGTGAGAATGAAAAAAGTTAATAAGGAGAAGGTAGAGAGAAATTTGAATTTAAATGGGTGGCAAGAGAATAATAAGTTAATAGTAGTAGAATTTTCATTGATTTTAGGAATGATTTTCACTTGTAAGTTGTTCCTTATGATGCTAAATGGATTCATTGTAAAGAGAACCACAGTTAATTGTCCTTTTATTGGACAACTCTCAAGAAAAGACTTATAGAGATATATTGATGGGAATAATAATAATGTTGAATGAAGGTAAAATTCAATTGTTTAATTAAAGGCGTATCATGTAAAAGATTAGATGAAGAAGAAATTTATAGGCTATAGGCGTAATTTATAAGGAACAACTTTAAATCTAATAAGCAATGAAATGAAAAACCACTAGAAGAAGTAGTCACCTTATACACAGAACATGTCACACAAATTGAAGAAAAACAAACCATGTGAGGGAATCAGTTTGGAAAAAGTCAACCTATAGTATCAAGACCAAGACTGTTGAATCGACATGTAAGATATGCAAGAACAATTGTAACATGAATTTGGAACCTAAGCAAATGCAGATAAGAAATGGGGGTGCTTAAGAGACTAAAATAAGAAATTCAAATAAGATATCATGTCCAACTACAAAACATATATGAAAATAAAATAAATCTGACAAAGTTTTGAGTTCAATGACATCAAAAGTGGCAATAAGAGACCAATGGATCAAAGTAAAAGGAAACCACGTGGGTGAATGAGCTTGGAAAAAGTCAACCTATTGTCTCAAGACCAAGACTCTTGAATCAACATGCAAGATATGCCAAGAACAATTGTAACATGAATTTGAAACCTAAGCCAATGCAGATAAGAAATGAAGGTGCTTAAGAGACCAAAATAGTAAATTCAAATAAGCAATAGTGTCCAATTACAAAACATATATGGAAATAGAATAAATCTGATAGAGTTTTGAGCTTAACGACATTAAAAGTGGCAATGAGATATCAATGGATCAAAGAAAAAGGAAGAAATATGAATTTAACTATTAAACCAATGATCGTAACAAAACCCGCTATAAAAAATAAGAGGATGAGCTAATTAAGGGTGGACTAAGTTGTTGCGAAATAGAAGACAAGAGAATCAATGTTGCTAGTGGCATGGAACAGTTAATAGTACTAATGATGATCATGGAAAGAATATCAAGTTAGAGTGAGAAGTGAAACCCAACTTGCCATTTGAAAAATTAAACTAGAGACTTAATGTTATGTTTTATGATGATAGTATTATCAAGGCAGAGTACTTTAGTCAAGAAGATGAAATGAATCTAATGAGTGTAGTAGAGCATGCGGGGAGTTTTTTGACGTCACTCAGTGATTGGAGCAATTTTGATTCTAATGGTCATTTTGATAAATCTAGTTACAAATATTGACATATACCTCTAAGTTATATGGGTGAGTTTTGGTTAGTTCAATGTGATTTTAATATTGGTTTAAGGAGTAGTTATAAAATGAAAGCATGATATATTAATATAGAAGTTAATATTGATTTTAAGAGTAGTAATCTTACAAATGATGTGATTCAAATAAGTTAGTTTTGATTTTGAGAGTTATACTCTTAGGAATGATTTGATTCAAATGAGAAATCTAGGAAACAAATTCAAATGAGTTGTATTCCAAAATGATTTGTGATAGGGTTTAGGCTAGAGTAGAATATCTATTCATCAATTCTAAGTTGGTTGAGAGTATGAGGATTGTGTTTTTCTCTGAAATTTTAGAGTTTTAGATCATAACTTATTAATAGTTAAAGGATGAATATATAGGTTTTGAGGCATAACAATTTTTATTTTTTAAAATTTTTGGGTCATTATGCGAATTTCTTTTCAGTCGTTAAGGATAATTGAAAGAAAATGTATTCAAGTAGGAGAATAATTATCTTGAGCTGGAAGTTAAGGTGTTTGAAATAGGAGCTGGGGAAGTTGTGTATAAGAGTTTTTTTTTTTTAATATCTCTAATAGAATTGACAGTTAAAGAACTATCTTGGAAGTTTACCAAGTAATATGCAAAATTCTCTAGCTCATTAGAGATCATTGTTTACATAGTTGGCAGTTCATGTAGAATTCATGCAGTTGTTGAAGGATGAAAAGATTTTAGTTTGATAAAATGATAAAGCTGACTAAATAAATTTTGGAAACTCAAATTCTAATTTTTTTTCCATAGTCTTATGAAATAAAGATAAATATGAAAAAGAGTAGTGTATCTTAAGTTAGAGTTAGGTAAGATGGCGGAGGATCAACATGTGATTAGGAAGATATTATAATATTATAGAATAATTACGAGTGATTATAAGGATAGATATTATGTTTTTTCAAGAAGTGGTTGAAAGAGACTCTCTAGTTTCTACTACTAATGCTAGTAAGTTGACTGTTGAAATCTTTGCGGAAGAAATCAAACGAGTATTATTTAGTATAGGGAGTTATAAAGTCATAGGGTTGGATGACTATAGTGATTTCTTTTTAAAGAAAGTTAGGAGGATTGTGGGGGATCATTTCTATGATATAATGCAGGAGCTTATTTTTTCAAATTGTATGTTGAAGCATTTTAATATTAATATTTTGTGCATTATGCCAAAGAAGGGGAATGTTGAAGTTTTGAGGGCTTATTGGTCCATATCATGTTGCTAAGTAGTGTTAATACTATGAATAAATTTTTTATTATTGCTCTTTCTAAGATTCTAAATAATGTAACTAGCGAGAACCCATTTGGTTTCATGATTGAGAGAAATTGGAAATTATAGTTTACTTGCTCATGAATCAGTTAGGAACTATCATTTACATTAAAATCCCAATAGATGTTCTTTTAAGATTAACCTATGTAAAAATTATGATATCATTGTATGGGATTTTTTTTGGAGGAGATGTTGTGACTTATTTCCTAATCATTTTATTGTTTTGGTTATGAGATATGTGAATGTGCTTATTATATTTTGTAGTTGAATGGTGTCACAAATGTTTTTTTTAGAGTTAAAGAAGCTTATATCAAGGTGATCTAGTTTCTCTATTTTTGTTTGTAATATGTCTAGAGTATCTCTTTTTTCTTTTCAATAGTCCTCCTTATAATTTTATCTTTAAAAAGAAGTGTGAAGTTAAAATGGTTCACTTGACGTTTGTTGATGACTTCTTCTTATTCTATGAAGTGAATGTGTCTGATATTAATTAGTTGATGTGAATGTTGATATCCGCTCGAGATACTTTAGGTTTGATATTAATTTACTCAAAAAATAATTATTTTGGCATTTTAAATTCAAATATGAGAGATGTGATTTCAGATATTATGTGCTTTAGGGAAGGTTATTTTCTTATGCATTATTTAAGATTTCTTTTAGATTCAACTAACTTTAAAAAAGATATGCTTATTAGTCTATAAAAAAATCAGTGATTCTATTAGCATTTAGGATGAGATGTTGTTATCATATGTGGATGTGATGTAACATTTATTGTGGCGTCGAATTCCCACCTCGCCCAAGACTGTGACGAGTTACCCGGTTCGCCAATCAATAGATGCATATTAAGATATTCAATTTTGTACTATCTACATAAATCATCCTTCATTTCATGCATATAGTAACATTTAACATTCCATAATCATATCATATAATCAAACATCCAAATGGTGTACAAGTATCACATTATTACAATCCGAATGTAATAGTATGTAGCTATTACAATGTTACCATAACTTATATCCACTACTCCAATAAAATAGAGTTGATGAACATATAAAGTTTACAAAATTTACTAAAGCATCTAATTTCTCAAAATCATGAAATGCATGCAAAAGATAAATGGGTCTTGAAGGGTATTCACGTCTTTTGCACATTACCTGATCACCTGAATTGTCATTCAGACACAAATAGAAAAAGAAGCAATAAATGAAAATGAAGGAGGGTTTGGCTATTGATGCCTAGTTCGCAATTCCATACCCAAACAATCACACACAAAATGCTATAACATCAAATAATTTGATGAGCAATCAAATGCATCCTATGAACTTGTCTAGTCCTTAAATCAACCACATACATCCTAGTCAAGCATATCAATCAAGCCAAACAAGTCAAACGATCAATTTCGACCATTTAAACTCAATTTTTGAAGTTGTTGAACTCTTGCCAAGTTAGAAATTCGGTGAATTGCATAACAAAAGAGACTAACATATTGACTGTACTGAGTACCGAATTACCTGTTGAGTTATATATCGAATCGGAATACGACCAGAAAGGGACACACTGGAACAAAAACTACATCTTAAATTATAACCGAACTACATGTCGAATTACAATACAACCACAAGGAACACATTCGAATAGAAACTCCATGTTGAATTATAACCAAATTGGATGTCGAATTATAATACGACCACAAGGGACACATTCAAACAGAAGATATATAAGGTTTACTGTATTTCCTTAACGGCATTTTGGTTGGAGACTTCTAATAGCATTAACTGAAGATGTATAAGGAGTATGGTATCTTGTCGATCACTTTTCTTTGGTTGTAGATGAGGATATTGTGAAGTGGAGAGGTAGTTTAGCATGTCTACTGTTTATTTGGCAAAGTGTGTCCAATAAGAATTTTGAATCTGCCATAAAATATTATAATAAATAATTTCATATAGTATTTAATTTAAAATTCAAAATAAAAAAAATGCCCGAAACCTTTTTATATAATTTTTAATAAATAATTAAAAATCTATTTTGTATATATTCTTTCCTAATATGTTTTATTAGAGTTAATTTGCTAGCAAATATTCTCATTCATGAATATACGTATTAATATTCGTACACCGGTAAATTACATCCTCTATAAAACTATACTTGCTTTTTTAAAATAAATAAATAAATAAATAAATCTATATTTAGATATCGATATCTATGACTTTTAATGACTTTTATAAACTTTAAAATGTGGATTAATTTCATAGCCTCGTATATATGTTCATAGACTTTTATAAATTTTGTGTAAACTTTATAAATCCATCCATGACTTTCAAAATTTTCTAAAAACTTTTTCATTATTTTTTAAGATTTTGATGGATTTCTATAAATGACTTTTATAAACTTTCAATAACTTTTACAAACTTTCAATTAATTTTATAGACTTTCAAGTATGGGTTTACACAAACATACCTTGTATCATGTAAAAGAAAATTTTCATGATGATATTGTATATGCTTGGGACCTTTGTGATTAATAAAGACATAATGGTCTCGAGAGCCCCCGAAATTGACTATATTTTTCAAGTTAGTCATTCAACTTCCCCTCAACTTATGAGTACTAGGTTAATCAAGTCATTTTCGCTGATGTGTAGGTTGAGCTAAAAAAAAAATGATTAACTTGAAAAGGTCAATAAAGCCCTCCACATCATAAAAAATGGCTTAATTGACCCTGTATTTGAAAGTTGAGAGATTAAATTAACCATTCGTGAAGTTGGAGGGTTAATATGAAAAATATAACCAAGTTCAGGGGCTCCTAAGACCCTTATGCCATTGATAAAGAATCAAAGGGTAAAATGTCCATCATATTCACATTTTCATCCTAAATTACATGATCGACATTAAGGTATGTAAGTAAATTTAGGAAATGAGAATATAATTGATATTTTACTATTTCAAAAGTGATTATTTAATAATTAGAAGTAACCCCAAACATGCACACTGTATAAGTTTGGAATACTTTCTATATACTTTTCAAAAGTTTTTTTTGGGTCTTCACTTTTTTCAATAAAAAAATATATATAACATTTGATAAAAGTACAAAAATAAAATATTGTAAAAAAAAAACATATAGATAACTTTAAAGTATTTCACAATTATAATCAAAGTAAAAAAAAATAAAATAAAATAAACTAATTGGAAGATATTAAAATTTTACTTGTTAATATTTTAAAATGTTTCAAAGCCATTCAAAGTTGGTAACGAAGTGGGTGGACAAATATTTAACTTTAAATTTTTTTAATTGGTAAAAAAAAAAAATTCTATAAAAATATGTTAAATTTAAGTCTTCAAAAATCATGAAAATTGTAATACTCAACAAAATTTATACACTTTTAAAGTTATGTTAGATACCCTAACAATTTTTTAAAATAGCCTGACACTTTTTTAAAAGTATAAAAATTACAATTAGATATTTCAAAAAATTTAAAAATATTTTAAAATTTTATAGAATTCATGATTTTGGAGTTTTTTTTTTATTTTATAACATTTTTAAAATTATAATCAGATATATGCCCTTTTTTTTTTAATAAAATCTACTAATTTAAAAATATATATATATTAGACGTAGTTTAATAATAAATGAATTTTATATCTTTTTCATGTGCAGACAGTAGTAAACCATTTCGAGATATATATATATATATATATATATATATATATATATATATATAAATAAATAATATGACGCATTTTCTTCTAGTAATGATTTATGATTAAGATGTACAAAATATGAATTTGATAATTATCTTCACATGATTTACATGTCTTTTTTAATTTTTATTTTATCATTTTAATTCAAGTCTTACACGAAATGAAAATTACTATATTTTGAAAACGTTTGATTTATCTAATAATGTCATTTGGAAGTATTCTTTGTAATTTATTGCATGAAAAGCCCACAAAATCCAATTCTTTGAGTTTGAAGACAAATGTGCCCATTTGCTTTCATATTCAATTCCTCCAGTTGTTATATGCTCTTGTCATCACCATCATCATCCATTTATTCTTATTCTTTTATATTAATATAATTTTTATAACGAATATTATGTTTTCTTTTTCTTGAATAATTTTCATAACTTGAATCCTATTTAATTTTACATATCAAGTAATATTTCTATTGCGATTTTCTTTATATCGAAAAAGAACTATATTTATATGTATCAATATTGGTGCTTGTTTCTGAGAAAAAAAAAAACTTTATTTTAGAAATATTTTATTTGATATTATAAAAATTCAATTTTTTTCTTTTCATTTTAATAATTGAATATATAAATTTATCAATAAGTGTCGCCAAGGTAATAATGAAAATTTTAAAATAATATTATTATATTATTTAATTATTTTAAAAATTAAACCATAATAATATAAAATTTTAAGCATTCGAATATATATATTTATAAATAATCTAACCATAAATTTAAAATTAAAAAGCTAATAACTATAAATTTATAATAAAAAAATAAATATTTTTAAGGAAAAACTCTTTTGATAAGCCATTAAAAAGTTTATTATATAATTATAGGTAAGTTTTGAGAATTTTGTAAAACTAAAGTTTGATTTTCATTCCATAAATGATTCACAAATTGTGATGTGAACGTATTTCGCATAATCTGTAAATTGTAAAAATTCAAGAGTATTTTGGGAAACTCGGCCTATGAAATGAAAAACTAAAATTTTAAAAGTTTATTTTTGTATATTTTTAAAAATATACCTATAATTGTATTTTGAAATTTACAAAGTCTATTTAAAAAAATTTTAAATTTTTAAATATAAAATATCTTTTTTTCTATACTTATATAATCATCAAATTTTTTCATTAAAAATAAATAAATATATATTAAATTTTGTTTAATCATATTCTATATACAGGATTAGGGTTACTAAATAGTCAAATTTATTTAATAGATAATGAAATATTGATGACTTACATTGTAGGTGTAAATTTGATTTTGAAGTGTACAAAAGTAGTAAATTAATGTCGGTGTGATAGATTAGAAATTAAATACTTGGTTGACTCAATGAATAAAGTGTATAAATATTGGTATTAATTTCATGTAAATTATAGTGGCCCACCCTATGAATGTTCGTCATCATCTTCATATTTGTAATTTATGAAATGCATAAAAAACCATGTTAAAAAATATAAAGCCCATGACTTTGTACATTTATTTCCACATCATCATTTCTGTTATTTCACATGTGAATATTTCAAAATTTCAAATATGTAACATGACCATAAGTGTTTTTTCCACCTTCCATTACATTAGATAATAGATGTTTGTTGGTAGATGTATAATGATAATATTTTTATGAACATGGATATTTTAAATAAAAATAATTTTAAAATAAAATAGTTAAATGAAATTTTGAATAGATATTATCATAAGTAAAATTTTTATATTTAGTTTTCAATATTTTTAGTAATATTTATAATTTGATGATCGTGAAATGAAAATTTTTTAATTAGATTTTTACAGCTTATTTGAAAATTATTAATTAAAAATATAACTTTAAATTTTAAAAAAAAAATTCTCGCTAACGTAAAATGTAATCACTATTAAAAATTTAAATATTATACAAATAAAATTTTCAAGGCAAAAAATTTAAATACATAATTATAAATCTATTTTAAAAAATTTATAAAATTAATTTTATTAATTTTAAGTTATATTCTATATACCGGTTGTAAACATTATTTATAGACTAAATAGTTTACATGTCTCTAAACCGCGCAATCTAAAAAAAAAAATTTAAAAATTAATTTATAAGATAAAAATTAAATTTTTAAAAATTATTTTTATAATTTTTAGAATAGGTATATAATATTTTGAAATTTAAACAAAATTAATTATAAAAATTATCACTACATATGTGTATGGAATTCGGGTTTTAATAATTAAATTCCAATTTAAATTTATACATTACTGATTACTATAAAAAAATATATAAATAATGAATAAATAACCATATATATAAAAATAAAAGTTAATCATTTGAGCTATACACGTCATCTTTATATTTCATGGACACCACTCATTTTTTTGCCACGTCACCTCAATCTCACTTTGTTCCCCCACCATATGTTTCTTCTTCGGATATTTCAATTCAACATTGAATTTTTAATAAATAATTCAAATTTCAATACTATCTTATTTTATGCATTAATTTCTTTTTCTGTTTAAATCCCACCAATTATATAAAAACCATAGAATCTCTTATCCATTTCTAAAGTAGGACATTCTTTTCATCACATATTTTTAATTATTTTAATAAAAATATCAAAATTTTAGTTTGGTCCTACATGCAATATAGACTAGGTCGGTTTTTTTTTTTTTTTTTTTTTAATATCTATTTTTATTTTATTATGTTTATACAATTTCAATATGATCAATAAAGAAATTTCAATATGCAATATAGAAGGTGAGGATAAGATAATGTAGGGTATACGATAAAATTTTTATTGATATATAATATAGTTTAAAATTAGTTATAGCCATAATTATTTTTTATTTTTTAAATTTTTAATTAAAATTAAACTCTATAATAAAATTAAATGTAAATAATAATAAAAGTACTTTGAAACACATTTAAAATTTAATAAACTAATATAAAAAATTGAGTTCCATCTACAGTAGAAAATTGATGGACGATATTTAATTTTGAATTTTTCGTATCAGTTTACATTCAAAATATATGGTGTTATTAAACTACTTTTTAAAATATTCACGTTAGTAATGTGATATGGAAAAATTATAAATTAACATTAATATGCTTTTAAAATGATTATTTTTAAAATAATAAAAATCAATTTGATAATTAATTAATATTGATATTTTAAAATTATTTTTCACTATATCACTATAAGTAATTTACCAACTCACATTAATAAAAACTAATTTAGTAACTATAAAATAATAATAGTAATATATTTTAATTCCATAATTAATAATAAGGAATAATGTAATTATAGGTATCTATAGTTCTACAAAAGTTTCAGTTAGGTACTTCAACTTTACGGGATTTTATATAAATACTTCAACTTGTAAATTATAGATTGAAACATCGCAAAATAGAGTATTTATATAAAGATCTAATATATAAGGATCTAATATGTAAGTTGGAGTATCTATATGAAACCTTACAAAATTGGGGTACCTATATAAGGATTTAATTTGCAAATTGAGGTGTTTTATATGAAATCTCGCCAAATTGAAATACCTATTAACTATAAAGATTCACAATTTTATTAAATTTATAGAAATTTAAAGTAAGATGATGAAACAAATTTGCTAAAATTAAATTTAAAAAAAAAAATTAAAATTGATGAGAAAGATAAAATTGAAGATAAGAAGAGAGGAGGTGTTGGATTTGATCTTATCTATTTAAGAATTCCTAATAAAAACCAACTTGAATGAGTCCTTGTTTGGTAGAAGAAGAGATTCATACTATTTAAAGAAAAGAAAAGCAAAAATGGTGAAATCATGAGGTTGGTTTCATGCATGAAATAGTTTCTATTTTTGGAAGCTGCAATTCTCTTGTAGCTAAATTCGCTTTTGTTTTTCAAGTGCTTTTCCATGCATTATTCACTGAATTTTGAAGATAAGACTTCACTACAGTCCAAAAATATATGTATATGTATATGCCTTTAGGGCTATGTTTTTTGTTTAATGGATTTTACATCATTAGGGCATGCTTCTCCTTTGCCCATATTTCTTCTTTAAAATGGTGTATATACTTTTATTTATATATATAATTATTTTTATACACAACAAAATCGTTGAACTTATAAACTAACTAATAGATGGAGAATAGATAAGAGGTTCTTCTTCCCTATATATCCAAATTTTATAAAGCAAATAAAATGAAGGGTGAAAGGATAGAAATATCATTCAACAAATAAAAGATGATATAATACCATTCAAACAAATAAATAAAGGAAAAAAATTGTTTGTAGACCCTGAAAATTAATATATAATTATAGATTTATTTTAAAAAGTTTATAAAATTAAAATTTGATTCACTTTATAGGTCATTCACAGTGAGCATAGTTCACAAATCGTGAACCTGATTCACCGAATTTATAAATCGTAAAAATTCAGGGGTATTTTGAGAAACTTGGCAAACCAAATTTTTAAAATTTTATTTTTTATATTATTAAAAACAGATTTATAATTGCATTTTGAAGTTTAAAATGTCCAATTAGAAAAAGAACATAATAAACCAATGATATAGGTGATGACTGATAAATAATAATAAAATATTTTTTTTTTGAAAAATACAAAGAAAAAAAAATTTAGAAACTTTATATGACCTTCATGAACTTTTTAAAATTAACCCTTAATTTTAATATAACATATATATTTATTGTAATATTAATTTTTATTAAGTTATAAATAATGTAAAAATAATAATAATATTAGCGATTTAAATTTCAAATTTATTATTCTTTATATATATAAAAATATAAAATATGTATTTATTACTGAGGTGAGTTTTATTTAACCTAATAATTTCTAAATATAATATAAAATATTAGAACATTTTAAAATTTATTAGGTAAAAAACTAGTATTAATATAATAATTTTTAAAAAATATACAATAAAATAATAAGTAAAAATTCAAAAGTTAGTCCTCCTAACTTTTGAAAGTATTATTCAAAATTAAGAAAATGCATATTCCACTCGACAAAATAAAAACAATGTGTACATATACATGTTTAAATTTAATTTAACCACGTGACAAATTGGTTAATTAAATCAAAAGAAAACACAAATGGAAATAAATTCAAACTTTGTAACATAAATAATAATTTTGTCTTTTAACTTGAGACTAATTTCTAAGTAATTACATTCTACACGGAACTATTAACCATATATGTTACATTCAACTTTATTCTTCAATTTATCTTTCGGCACTATAATATAAACTAGTGTTTATCAAAATTGAAAAAAAAGACAATACATTACTAAATTGGTGATACATGATATATAATTTTTCATAAGATTCTTATGAAAGAATATTGACTAGATGGGAAAATTGTTTAACGATGAACATCAAAGGATATTTTGCTTTTATTTTTAAAAATTGATAACTTGATGATATTATGTAATTTTCAAATAATAATTTAGGGAAAATTATATAAAATAAATCAAATAAAATTTAAAAATTCAAAACTAAACCAATAGAAATTTATTTCTATTTTTGAGCCACTCAAACTTTGATTTTCAAAAATAGACCATCACATATGCGAAGGTCCTCTTCACAAACCACTTTTACACCTTCACAGATCAGTGTAAAAAATCTTCACATAAGGATAAAATGATCAATTTGGTTCATTTTTTAGAAGTGAAAGTTTGAAAGATTATTTTTGTAAAATTTTTAAAATTGGGCTACATGATATAAGTAAAAGTTATAAAATAACAAAAATGAAAATAACCCGTAATTTTATTTTATTTTTGAAAAATATTATTAAGGAGATGGTTCAATTTATTAGATACTTTTCAAGTTTGTAAACACATAGCATTTTGTACGGTATTTAATCTCGGTAGAGATTTGCACTTTTAGACTTTTTTACTAAAAAATTTATATTTTTAGATAGCATTAAAATTTTTACAAAACTAAATTTTTTGAATTTTTTTTTTCAAAAAATAGACCAAAATAACCATTTTATCCTTTAATAAAAAAAAAATCTAGTAGCTTCTCGGTGTTACACATCAGGAAGCAGATAAAATTCAAGTTAGCTTCCCGGTGTGTAGTACCGGGAAGCGAATTTCAGCTTCCTAGTATTACACACCGGGAAGCTGATTCAATTTTGCCTGCTTCCTTGTAGTAATACCGAGAAGCTCATTTTCTGCAATTTTTTTTTTTAAAGTTTAGTTTTACAAATTTTTTATAACAAAGTTTTAAAGTGTAAAAAATTTAGGGTTGGTGTAAAACTAAGAAAAAAAAAAGTTGAAAGGGTCTAATTTTACTTATTATCACATTATAAATAAATAAATATAATAATCCAGTATACATGTTTATTGCACCAATTCAATAATTTTAACTATTATTTATTTTATTTTATATTTTTCTAAAAAGTTAATTTATTACTAGTTAATATATTTAAAAAAAATTAAATTAATTCTAATAAATTCATATATTAAATATTAAATTTTAACGATTTGATATTATTTATAAATTTAATACTATTGATAAATTTATATATTTGATGATAGATTTTGAAATAAAAATATTAATATATATTATATTATATAATTTTATTATTTATATATAAATATTTATCCATATTTAAATTATATTATGTCCTAATTTTTAAAAATTATCGTATTTTATACCTCCGTATATTCAATATTCAGTATTCGTGCAACTTTTGAATTTATATTTAAAATATTGACGTTTTCAATAGACATGTAATATATATATTTTATAGTTATGAAAAAAACATCCTTCATAAGTCATTGGAGAATGGTTTTTATCCAAAAATAAAAATAAATTTTCCGTGATAAGCTAAACTCCTTTTTAATCTTGTTTTGATGAGGAAAAAAAGTCAAAAAGAATAGTCAAGATCATGACCATCACTTGGAAAATGTTAAAACAAATTCTATCAATAAAAATATTGAAAAGGATTATTTTGTTTGTTTTATCTTCTAAAATTTTCTATGAGAGAATGTAGCACCAAACATGACATACAATTGTAAAAACCAAGTATGTAGACCAATGCAATTGAATAGTAATCCATCCTATTAGATTTCATATATACTCTCTCCGTCTCAGTGAAAGTGTCATATCTATACAAATAATTTGTCTCATTCAAAATGTCATTTTTCAATTTCCAAGTACTATTTATTATTTTTTTCCACTATTATCCATCTAATTAATGAAAGTTTTCAATAGTTATCATATCATTTATTAAGGGTATATGAGACAATTCATCATACATTTATATCAAATAATCCAGTTTCTTAATCCGTGTGAAAATGAAGAAGTGGACAAGTTCAGTGGGACGGAAGGAGTATATTTTAACTTAAAAAGTGTTTTGTGATTTTACATAATTTAGTTATACTCTATTATTTTAATTTCAGTATCTAATAAAATTTTTCACTTTAGTCCATTAACATATATTAAATTTCATTTAATTTTTTTTTTTAAATTCTAGTTAACCATTTATATAAGTGTGATAATAAATATTTTATTATTTGTAATTTACTGCTTCCGGAAGAATTCGGTTCAGCAGTCTCAGTCCCAGGGCTCAAAGTGATTCAGGCTCAAGTCCAAAACTTAGGCTCATGTTCCATTTGGCCCATATGACCCAAAATCTTATCAAAAGTCTCTCAAACTTTCAGATACGCAGTTGAGAAGATTTCAGATTTTGTGGAGATCTTTCCGTAAGGATCTCGACAATTCCAGTTGATAGCTATCTCAGGTTGCTATAACCTTCTTGATTGACATTATTCTTCACTTACATAAATTCAATCAAAATCTCTACTCAACTCTCTCAAGTCTCCAATCACACTTCGGTATTTATTTCTGATTCTGTTCAATATTTTGGTCGTGATCCTCATAGCTTTATGCTCCTTGGTGCTGCCTCCTAGTTGTACTATCATTTCAAAATGAACTCAACCATTTAGGAAGTTATTTCTTACCTTAACTTTCTTTCATGTTTACTTTATTCACGTTCAGAACTGACTTGAGCGTTGGAGCACCTACAACAAATACCACACTGGTGTCACCAAATTCCGCTTGAAAATTTTTGTTTAGAATACTTTTGCATTTTGATCGGTTCTCTCATCAATTTAATTTGGTTCTATCAAACCGGATTCAGACTGTAGTGTCCGAACCACTGCAACTCCTTCCAACAAAACAATCAATCTCATCCCTATTTGATAATCTCTCAACAATGATCAATATATAGCATATTAATGATAGAATAGTGGTATCTAACTCTACATATCTTACAATTTTTAAATTAAAAAAAATTAATAAAAGAATACTTATTTCTTTGATGGTACCAACACCGACAAAATTTTCCACTTTAATCCAAAATAATATATATAATTTCATTTTGACGTATTTATTTATCTTATTATACCATTTTTAGATTCTCAAACGCTTATAAGAAACATTTTGAAAATTGGCAAACTTTTAATTATACACGTATACCAATTTTATACAAAATTAATTTCGGATTTTGATTGAATGAACTAATATTAAATTAATTGTCATATAACTAGCTACAAACTTGTCTCTATTGTATATCCAAATTATTTTCTGATTTGAAAAATAATAATAATTGGAGAATAACTTCAAAAATGATAAAAGCTATTATTGGATATAAGTTTAGCTTGCAATGATTTCTCAGAATTATTGAATTTCAATTATCCAAAATGATAATAATAGACATGGTACTACAACTTGCTAGACTCATTTTTCTTGATTATTTCATCAAAACTCCTAATATATGGGGTACTAATAATAATTATAACAAACCATAATCATAAGATATGTATATTAAATATATATATATATATTTGAATATAATTATTTAAACCTAAGTTATGTGATGATGTACACTTTTATATGAATAGATGTGATGTAACATGTTATCACTATTGAAGCAAAGTTAAATGGGCTTATATGGGCATTGAAGGCCCATAAGTTGTGGTTATTTGGGCCTCAATCAAAAAGCCCAAACTCTACATTAATAAGCCCACTTTCTAATAGTAATACATTTGGACCATCATCAAATTGAACTTTTGGACCTTTAAGAAAGTAATTCGGATTTACTTATTAATTTATTTTTGCATATTTATTAATTTTTTTATGAATGTGTATGAAGTTTTCACTTGGATGAATTAAATTAAAATTATGAATATTAATGTAAAGCCATCTAAATAGTTGCATGTCGTTTCATAAGGCACTTACTTCATTAATACATCAAAATTTGTCTAATTCATTGTCTTGTCATGTCCTCTTAATAGCAACTTGTTCTCATATCAAAACACTATTTTTATTTATTTATTTATTCATATTTTAATTTTAATTTTCAACTTGTTCTCAAATAAATATATACATTTATTTAACTTAAAAATATTATTTTAAATTTCTGAATGGGACACGATTTATTTTATAATTAAAAATTACGTAATATTATTTTACTTGATTTCTATGTAATTCGTTTTAAAATTTGAAATGGAACAGGAAGAGTACTATATAGGTTATTATATAAATCTAGTGGTCAAACAAATGGTTGATATGAGTATCTCGTGTGTGTTAATAAATAAATAATATGATTAAGACCTTTTAACAATTGTTAGTATCGAATTTAATTGATTTAATCAGCTTTGGAGAACCACATGAATCTGTCCTTCAAATTGAATACCATAGAATCAATGTACTCACTATAACATTCCTAAAACAAAATATTGCAATTCTTATCTTAAAAAATATTATTAGAATAATTTATAAATGTTGATAATTGTATACGTCAAAATGGATTATACGTCATGAATAAGAAGTATACTCAACTTGGCTCAACCCCTTAACATCAACTTCTTCATATTTTACTTTTTTTTTTCTCAACTTGGCACTTGAATATGTTTGCATGTTCTATACTGAGTTTTAAAAGAGACTAATTCACGAAATCAATTTTTATATGGAGGATCGGCTGCCGATAATAATTATATATAATATATATTATATATATTACATAATAATTTGTATTAATAATACCAATATTTTAGCTTTCACGTCATTTCTTAGCAAGTCTAAGTCCGTCACTTTGGAGAATATCAGTGTTGTTTTTCTGATTGTAATGGGTTACAATTTCACCCTAATCTATCAAACTCATTTCATATCCATTTACAAAATTACATGATTCTACCCTACTTTATAACTCAAAATCTTCATGGTTCTAAATTTTCGTTGGTCATTTTCTTAATCTAATCGACCTGAGATATATATTATTCTTTGGAACACTTAATAATATATATAGATATCATATTTATAATTATAATGTCCAGCCTCCGCCTCCGGATGACCCGAGGCGCGGTGGCAAGACGCCACATCATTACAATACCGGTCTTAAGACTTGTTCTTGAATCCAACAATCAAACAAGTATAGAAACACAAAGTTACAAGCACAATTTATGTGGTTCACCCAAAAAGGTCTAATTTATGGGAACCTCAGCACAAGGAGACATATTGCACTATGAATCAGCAAAAAAGAGTACAGATTATAGCAGTAGATCACAGAGATCTCCAACATAGACAAGCAAAACAAGAAATCCTAGTAGAGTCTACATAAAGCAAGAGAGAGAGAGAACAAATTTCTCTCACTAAAATGACCACCAAGAAGAAGAGAAGCTTAAATAGTTAGGTCAAGGGTAGTCTCGGGTAAGAAGGCAAAATGCACGGATCTCAGAGCGGGTTATGGAGCCCCAAGATCAAGTAAACAAACTGATGGCCCTGGACCAGCCACTAAACTCAGAAGGCCCAATGCCAAGCTTAAACCCCAAAACTATCAAAAACCTTATACAAAAGAGAACAAGAGGAGGAATATTACAAACCACTAATCCCACAGACCATCATTAAGTTTTTCAACATGCTCTGTCCTCACTCGCATGCTTTCCGGAAAAACGTCCCGAAAGGTTATCCATCTCAAAATTGTTCAATGTCAAGCACGCTTAACTTTAGAGTTCTCAAGTTCTGGACTTCCGAAAAACAATGTGCACATTAATAATATGGGTAGTAATTCAATTCCTTTTAACCATTTCTCAATATGGGGTGTTATATATAACATTAATTACAAATAGCAAGTTAATCCTAAACTATTAAGAAAATAATTTTTTCCTATTTAGAATAATAAAGAATCTCGTTTTCAAATATAATCCATTCTAAAAAAATACCAATTTTAATTAATTATGATCTTTCTAAAATAATTTTCGAATCTTTTCAAATTTATCTGAAATCATATACGATATTCATTTAAACTATTTAGTGATGACAAACTAGTAAAAATTGCATGCAAACGCGTCCAAATCTCTTATAAGAATTAATTCTATAATGTTAGTTGCATCTCAAAACAAAATTTCCAACCATATCTCTTTCATCAAATTGAATTGCATTTATCCATATAAATGAGCAAAACAATATTGATCTTGGAATATATCGGAATTCGAATGTTCTACTAAACAATATTATAATTTCTAATGTTCTTGAATGTGCCACGTGACTAAAAGAAGAAATGTTATACCATAATCTTGTTATAAGGTCACTATATAGCCAATAATTATAATTAGAGGTTTGGGTAGTTATTTGACTTTTTATATCCCAAATTTTCAACATCAAAATTGAAGTGAAGCTACATGTATTATCACTCAAAAGGTCCAACCATCACGTAGACTAAATACAAATACTTACTTGTTTATCCATCAAAAGAAGCAAAATTATTACCCTAAAACAAGAAGCAAAAATAATTAAAAGAGGGACTCATATTTAATGCCAATAATTATTCAATGTGAAAATTAATCCACTCCTATCAATTATTTCAACACCACCTAGTGAAACATCACAATGCTCAACATTTGAAACAACCTTAAAAAATAATGAAAAAATTATTCATGTTTATTTTACCACTAAAAATATATCTAAAATTTAGAAAATATTTTAATTATTAATTATTTATTGGTAGGAGCACTATAAATAATTTAATGAAAAATATTTATAATTAAATATTCTTTTTATAAGTGATTTTAAAAATTTTACAGAATACGATTTTTAATTGATGATAATATTTTATTTAATTTTGTCAAGAGTAATTGAAATAAAAAATTATGTAAATATATATTTATATTAAGGGAAAATTCTTTTAAATAGATTATTTAAAGTTCAAAATATAATTATAGGTCTGTTTTTAAAAAAATATTAAAAAAAATAAATTTTTAAAAATTTAGTTTTCAGTTTATAGGCTGAATTTTCTAAAATACCTCTGAATTTTTACAATTAATAGATTCTGTGAAAGCTTGTGAACTACGGTCACGGTCTGTGAATGACCTATGAAATAAAAGTTAAATTTTTACTTTGTAAAATTTTTAAAACAAATCTATAATTTTATACTAAACTTTTTGTATTCTAGAAAAAAATTTTTGGTTATATTAAACTATATTATTTTAAAAGAAATTTTCATTTATAATTTAATAAAATTATTATGTAATTATTAAAATATTATTTAAAATATTTCAAAAATAATTTATATTCTGAAAATAATTAATTAAAAATAGGAATTAAGACGAAATAATAATTACAAAATCAATAATTCACAATTATTTAAAACCCAAGAAACATTATTGCTCAATTGTTCTAAAAAATAGTGGGGCTTGATTGATCTCTATAAAAGTCCACCATATTAGGTCTATCACTAGAATTTACTACTATAATTTAATTGTGACCATCTAATTAATAAATAATTAATTAGAAACTTGAGAGTTGACTACGTGGGTGAATATAATGATGACAAGTAAGTTGAAAAATCAATAAATATATCATTAAGTGTATGTTGGACCATTGAAGCTGTCAAGTGTCCCCATAGATTGTCCTTCATAGCCAATATGAGGTTTTAATGAATCCTTTGTTGCTTTCTTCACCACACAAATCAAAACATTTAATTTTTATGTAAATTAATTTTTTCTTTATTGGGACCGGCCTTTTCTCTCTTTGTCTTTTCATGCTCTATTGTCTTAATCAATGTGGTAATTGTGTTTAATCTTATGTTAGGGTAAATGTTTATCTGGTTCAATTTAAGGAAAATAGGATGGATGAGTCAAAACTTTTGATGAGCTTAGTGAATTTGAATTCAAGTTTAAATGAGTGAGTTTGAAAAGGTAAAAATTAAAGAGAATTTTCTGTTAGAATATAAAAAATTTAAATATAATTATGGGTCTATTTTGAAAAATTTATAAAATTAAATTTTTTGGTTTTTATTTCATAAGTTATTCATTTATTCACTGACGGTGAAACGTACCGAGTGGGAGCGTAGTTCATAAAATTTAAAAATTTATAAAATAAAAACTAAATTTTTATTTTATATACTTTTTTAAAAAGGTCAAAATTATATTTTGAAATTTAAAAATTATTTTAAAAATTTTTCACAAATTTTAACTTTTGAGTTTAACCAGTTGAGTTCGAGTTTAATGTATTATTTGTATTTATATATATTCAAAATAATATATTTAAACGGCGGAAATACAATCAAACTTTTCGGTTAGACTTTAATTTTATAAATAACACGAATTTGATATTTGAATTCGACTTTACATATAACACGACTCTGAGTGGAGTTTGGATATTAAAATTCGACAAATTTTAAATCTAACTTTTTTTTTTTTAAATGAGAAAAATCACTATGAGTTCTAATCAAATTCGACTCCAATCAAATATATTTTTGAATGTACGCACTCTATATTTTATTATATTTATTTATTTATTGATTAATAAAAAATTTTAAATTTTTTTTATAATATTTAAAAAAAACTCTGTAATTTCATTTATTTATTTATTTTAATTGGATCTCTTTTAGGAATGACAATTTGAATCCACCCCGCAGGTTTCCAACCCGCTCCAACCAAGTCGAGGCGGGTTTAAATCCGTTCCGCATAGGGGTGGATTCAATCTAATTGAAAAACCGGTTGCGGGGCAGGGTGGGTTCGGGTTCTATCAAAATCCATCCCGCCCCGCACCGGTAGATATATATTAATTAATTTTATAATATTATATTACAAAATAAATATATTTTATAATATAATATATTATATTATTAATATGATTTTAATTATTTAATATATTTTTATTTTTTAATTTTTAAATTATATAAAATTTAATGCTATTTATGAATTCTTAATGTTGTATATTGGTAATATTCTATTATTTATATAATTTTAATGATAAAGTGGAGCGGGTTGGGGCGGTTCAGATTAATTATAAAACTATCGGGGCAGGTTCAGGTTGACCAAGAATCCACCCAACCCGCCCCATTGCCATCATTAATCTCTTTTTGTTAACCAACTCCAATTTACTTTCACACCCTAATTAATTATCACAAAATACATTTTAAGAATAAAACCTTGAAAAATCAGCAGATAAATGTTAACTAATAGAGAAATAACTAAAAAAAAAATAAAATACATAATATTATTTTAAAAGATTTTTCTAAACTACCATAAATTTTTTTTATATAACATTGAAAAGCAAGTTAAATATAGGAAATAAATGAGGTCCACTCAATTGGCTTTTACTTTGGAAGTAAACTATAGATACCCTTTGAAATAAAAACCCTAGAGCCCACAATAATAAATCTATAGTACTCTTTTGAATTTACTCAACTAGCCTTTGTAACAAAATTCTTCATCTTCATCTCCATGATCTTAGTTTCATAGGTCACCATCATTTAGTTTCACCACCATAATGTGTCAACTTTTATTGGCAGCTTCTTAAACCCTAACCCTAGGGTAATTATCTAGCCCCACTTTCTTCTCTCTTTTCCTTTTTATCTTGCTGCATAAATCAATTTCCTGTTATTTGGTTTATTAAACCCTAGTTGCACTCTATATTTTACTCTCATTGATCCAACATAAGTGAAGTTTTAAACTTTTTCACTCTTATTAAGAAAGAATGAAAATGACTGTATAAAACCTCATAAATGCATTCTCTCTCCTTCTTTTACTCTAATTTTAGTAATAATTACTAATGATAAATAAGGGTATATCAGGAAATTTATTTAACTTTTTATCTAGAAAATCTAAAACATCACTTATATTGGATAATTTCAAACCCTCTAAAACATCACTTATTTTGGATCAGAGGTAGTAATATATATATATATATATATGGAATAATCCCAAAAAACTGTCCTAAGTTTGGGGTTTTCTCCGATAAAACCACATCAGCTTAATTTTTTCCCATTTAACCACTGTCAGAATGAAACAGGTTAGAATTTTTAAAAATCATTTTTCGACTTTGATGGAGCTCCAAGAGACAGATCCAATGGTAGTGGTCCGTCGGCAATTGGTGGTTGAACTAAGAACGAGTGGTAGAAAAATCAATTTCCGATAATTCTTAGTTTTATCGAATCCCTTTTGGTTCAACCACCAATCGTCGAGAGAATACCACTATTAGACTCGTCTCTGGGAGCTCTACTGAAATTAAAAAAAAAATTCTGTTAAAATTTTAACATTTTTAACCTAACAGTAGTAAAATAAGGAGAAATGAAATTGGTGTGGTTTTTTTTGGAAAACTCCAAAAACGCAATTCATGGTTGAATTTATGCATATGGTTTGGAAACAATGATTACATGCCATGAATTGAGTGAATGAGAATAAGTAAAATATTTGTCATTATGAGGTCAAAATAATAGTAATAATAATTCTTTTTTCACATATGTTTATCTCTATATAGCTACAAATAAATTTATGCCCATCTTTCTTGTTTCCTCTAAATTTGCATGTAATAAATAATTTCTCTTCCTTCTAACTTTATTTCACAATGAAGATAATGAAAATTGATTTGAAATTTTTATCGACTATTTTCTAGGTCATGAATAGTGTTTCATGAGATTGAAACTAAGAAATTATTTGTTGTGTTTATTTGAAAATTTTTGTTGTCGATTAGAATAATTATATTGGTATTTATTGTTGTATGACACATTAGACTCTTGTTGGCTACTAATATATATTGTACATGTACGTATGTATGTATATATAGAATAGGAGTAGGAGATGGTTTCTGTCAACAAAATCACTTTCGGCAAATATTAATTCAATTAATGTTAATATTTAAACCTATTAAGTACTCTATCCTATTCATCTAAATTAACATCCTTAGGTTTCCAATTGTATATATATTTTCCTTGGCGTGAGTACACATGTAGTCCAAATTTATTCAAGTTGGTACATAAATAAATACATAAATATAAATTTATAATTTTTTAATAATTAATAATAATAATCTAGTTAACTTATGTAAAATAAAATGCATTTTTAATTATAGTTTTATACTTTTTATTTTTTAATGTATTTAGAATTTTATTAAAAGACTAAAAAAATAGTGATAAAAATAATAAATTATTAGGAAAATTTAAAAAAAAATATTCATATTAAATTTATGAACCAATCAAACTTTAATTTAAATTTATAAATTTTCAAAAGTCGATATTTTCAATAATAAACTAAAACGATATAGTTTCACAATTTTTATTATTTTTTTTTTAAATCTTCACAAAAATTTGAAAAACTATAACAGAAATTTATAATAAATGTAAAGATAAAAAAAAATGATACATAAATCATTTTGGTTATTATTATTTTTTTTTTGAAATTTCAATATTTGAAAATTTATAAATTAAAAAAAAAACAAATTGGATAATTTATTAATTTAATACAAAATTTCAAATGAAAAAAAAAATATTATTATTATTATATTGGCCATTGGATATTTAGAATAGGAATTATAATTAAAATAGTATTTTTATCTTAATTTTATATAATTAAAAAAGAAAAGAAAATGAAAACATTAGTATTTGTAAACTAAAAAAATAGTAACATTTTGGATTAATAAAAGATGTATATGTACCATTTCAAGAAAATCATACATTATAGATACTTACGTAGGGGTGGCAAAACGGGTTCGCGAATTGGCTCGAAGCAGATTCGACACGACACGAATTCGTATTCGGGCGACACGACACGAATTCGTTTATAAGTGGATTAAAATTTTTGGATTCGACACGAATTCGTTTATGACACGATTCGAACGATTGATTCGATTATTCGATAAAAAATTTCTTAGCCGGTGAACCCGCTAACACGATAAGCAAACACTGCACGAAATTGTTTATAAATAGATTACATGACACGAATTCGTTTATAAATAGATCACACTATATGAATTCGTTTATAAGCGGGTTAAAATTATTAATATATCTATGTATTTATATACTATTATAAATTAACCCAATTTAATCGTGTCGACCCACTAACACGATAAGCAAACATGACACGAATTCGTTTATAAATGGATCATAACGGGTCGACACGATTATGATACGAATTCCCTAAGCTCCAACCCGTGTTCGCCAACTTTTTGTGAATGCGTGTCGACCCAGCGTGAAATTTATATAATCCTAATGTTTTGCCAAGAAAATATAATAAAAACCTGAAATAACAATTAGAAAATCAATACGATAAGTAATTACCTAGTTAAATAGTACATATAACTATAGATATAGATATAGAAGCTATATTGTGGATAAATACAAATCTACCTTCACAAAATCAAAATTCAATTGAACCTTGGAAGCCGTCATCACCATCACATACTATACTAGTAGTGATGATGCCTTCAAATCCTTGAAAGAGATTTGAATATCCTAAATAAATGAAATCTGACCCCATTGTATTTATTATCTTATTAAATAATAATAATAAATAATAAATTTGGAGATAAATCAAATGTGGATTATTGTATCCTTTTTTGAAATTATTATTTTCACATTTTTAATTTGTTAAGATGGTAATTAACTTGTCTCTCATGAAAGTGGGACGAACTCCTCTGCTGTCTAACTCCTTACACTTGAGTATTTCTTTTTTTTTTTCTTTTTTTTAATATAATATTCATCTTTAAAGTAAATAGGAGCAACTTATGAGCTCATGGTTAGGTTGTCGGACCCAGTATAAAATGGTAATACAAAAGAATAATGACTTATATATATATATATATATATATAACTTCATTTGTATAAGGTATTTTGAGTGGTGATATATAAGAATAAATTCACATAGGCTCGACGTAACTCAAAGGAGATAATATCATAGTAATATTATTACATCACATATATATATATATATATATATATATATAAATGAATTAACACATTGACTTAGAGTTAACAAATTTTTCTCTAAATATTAGATACAAAACTTAATAAATAATTAAATTTAAATAATATACATATAAATCAAAATGTAAAAAAATTTATCCACAAACTAAATCTTTACATGTGATAGTTTCATAAATAGTTCACATAAAGTTTTAATTAAGTTTATAATCCAAAAATAAAAAAATTCAATTAAAAATAGGAGAAATTTTCGCTTTTAATCATATTAAAGTTTGAATTAAATTAATGGGAATACAATCTTTATCTTTTAAAAATTAACTTTTCAAAGTTCTAATTTCATACAAATAAGCTTTCATTACTTTTTTGTCCTCGTCACAGACCTCTATAACGGACCTTATTAATTAGTAATGAGGGTAAAAATATCATAAAAGCTCATTTTATGAAATTGAAACTTTGAAAAAATTATTTTAAAATGTAAATTTTGTTTCAAAAGTTGAAACTCCATCCAATGATCAATTGTGATTTTTTTTTTTATGGCTCTTTTTAATATAAAAATTAATTTCAAACAAGTAAAAAATAAATGAAGAAACGAAAGTTCAATATACCCATCCACTAAAATAAAAGATTACCGAAAGTTCAATATACCCATCCACTAAAATAAAAGATTACCCACCCACGAGTCTCTAACCCTCACTAATTGATTATTACCCCATTATTCATCATTTTTCCATTTTTCATTCAAGCTCCCATATCATTATTGCTCATGGAATTGATTTTCCCATGTACATACCGTTTTTTCCTTCTTCAAGATATCCTCCTTTTCACCGTCTTCACCAATCTCTCCTTTAATCTCTTCATCATCTTCCAAACCATCATCACCGATAATTGTTTTATGGTCTTCAACAACTTCCTCTATTTTCACATTAGTATTCAATTCTAAATTAGGAGCATCACCTATCATTGGTTTCGTCCCTTCACTAACTTCATCCGATTGATTGACTTTCAAATGAGAAGCATCTACATTCATGGACGCTTGAATATGGACATAGCTCCTTTGTACATTCATAACTTCATCAAGCGGGACATAGATCCCTTCTCCTTCAAGGTGTTTCTTAATTTACATTGTGGTTTTATCGGTACAAGAAATATCTTCTTCATTGTTCAGAGTTGGGAAAACCATAATATCTTCATGTTAGAAAATAATTCAACATCCTTTATTCTATTATCAAATGAAGTGTATGAGGATCCAACTAAATCCACTTTTTCTTCTAACTATTCCAACCTATTATGAATTTCATTTTGAATAACCAACTAATGCATTCAAAGCTTATCTTGTTGGTTCTTCCATTTCAATTTCAGCTTCCACCACTCAACTTATACTTTATTCCATTCCAATTGTTGTTGTCACTGATCATCTTCAAACTCCTTAGAGTTCAGTTATTTATTTCCCCCTTATTTTGTGCATATCCAGCCTAAATTTATTCTATTATCAAATGAAGTGTATGAGGATCCAACTAAATCCACTTTTTCTTCTAACTATTCCAACCTATTATGAATTTCATTTTGAATAACCAACTAATGCATTCAAAGCTTATCTTGTTGGTTCTTCCATTTCAATTTCAGCTTCCACCACTCAACTTATACTTTATTCCATTCCAATTGTTGTTGTCACTGATCATCTTCAAACTCCTTAGAGTTCAGTTATTTATTTCCCCCTTATTTTGTGCATATCCAGCCTAAATTTATTCTATTATCAAATGAAGTGTATGAGGATCCAACCAAACCCACTTTTTCTTCTAACTATTCCAACCTATTATGAATTTCATTTTGAATAACCAACTAATGCATTCCAAGCTTATCTTGTTCGTTCTTCCATTTCAATTTCGGCTTCCACCACTCAACTTATACTTTATTCCATTCCAATTGTTGTTGTCACTGATCATCTTCAAACTCCTTAGAGTTCAGTTATTCATTTTCCCCTTATTTTGTGCATATCCAGCCTAAAATGGTACAAAACATAAATGAAAGACAATTTCATCCCAATAAGAATCCTATACTTACCTAAATATTCAAAAGGATTACAAAATGTTATATTCTTACCTCTACTCACCCAAACTCCAATTTAGATCTTGATCCTCATTTTTCTACAATTTTTTTTTCAAACTTTTGAATGTGGAATTGATCCCTCGACATCGTCATTATCATCCAGCGGTCCCTAATCGTTGTGAGGATATTCTTCAACAACTTCATTCCCTAGCTCATCTAAATCAATTAGGATATGTTGATTAGCGTTAAAGTGCTTCATATACCAACTGTCATTCTCATTTCAGTAGGTTCGAGTACTGTAGTGCCACACATATGCAATTGTAAACAAATTAACAAACACAATTTATAAAATGCTAAATATGGAAACCAAGAAAGCTATTCAAAAGTTAATTACAAGCATAGCTACATTGAAGTCTTTTCAACTGATATTACTGAGGAACCATCTAATACACCTAGGCTATTTTAAGGAATTCCTATAAGTTCTATAACTTTCAAATATTTTCTCATGTGAGGAAAAGTTTCAACTAACCATCATTACATAGAAAATGCAATCTATTAGTCAACAATAATGATAACAATAATTATTAATTAGAAATTACAAATTAGAAGATTTAAAAAATATACCAAAAAAGCAAAAATATAGTCGTAAGATGTCCCTTCCTCTCTTAGGATTATCTAATAAACCTATAGTAATCAACCTCTTGAATTCACAGTACGTGAGAAAGTTAAAGACCCCAAGCGAATCTCTTGAATTGATAAAGATCTTTAACCAAAAGCCATTACTAATTTGGAACATTCTTCCCTTTAGAGAACCTAAATAAAATAATCTGCACTACAGCTACGAGAATTAGTCGTTTCACATCTTCCACTTGCAAGCCATCTCTTGCCATAACATCTACAATTTCAATAAAATTAATACGTCCTTGCAAATTAGGCCACAATCTCATACATATATTATTAACTGGAATTATATATTTCTCTACATCTAAATCTGACTTGCGTATATAGTGAAATCATAGTCCTATTACCGATGCAAATTCCTATTTCTCAAAACAATGTGCAGCCCCAATAACTTCAAACCACATTTTATAGGTCATTTGATCTAGTTCACTTATCTCCAAAGTAAACACTTTTGAAACTAGTATTTCATAACATACTTACTCATCAAAATCTCCTTACTTGACTAAATGAGAAAACTGACAAAATAGAGAACCACAAATGAACTTTCTAAGATTATACCTATCAATTACACCTCTTAAAATATTTACATAGTCATTAACCTTGCAGACATTATTTATCTTTTGTCTAGATATGAAACGAAGAACTAACCATCTATAATTATGTTCAACAATATCCTCAAAACCATTAAAAAAAATACTACTTAGATAGAGATTAAGGCGAACAGATAAAATCAGTTGGACCATTTCAATATGTAATATAGAAACGAATTAAATTCATAATACTTACATGTTCTAAAGCCATATATAACTATCGAGATGTAAAAACTATTTTACCCTAAAAAAAAAAACACCTTATAAGTTTTTAATTACAGATGGAGTATTGTTGAAACATGAATCATAGTGTGTATTTAAGGTGGAGTCACTTTCATAGATTCCATTTGAAATTGTACATGCATATCTAGTGGAGTAATTTCAATTCAGAAACGGTAATGACATAGAATATAGATATATTTCAGATGGAGCCATTTTCAATTATTCCATTCAAAACACATTACTCATTTGAACAACTAAATTGACGAAATGTGTACATGTGTTTTAGGTGGATTATTCTTCGTTGACGCCATCTAAAATGTATGGTTTCCCTATGTAACTTAAATGAGATCAATTGAAAATGCATACGATGTGTAGTTAAGTATTTTAACATCAACTTAAATACATTTACGGACTGTACAACTGAATTGAAATAAAATTTATATGTGTCCCGTCCACATGAAATGCAAACAACCACTTACATCTAACATTATTCACCAAGCATTTTCTACGTGTTGAATTGTTGGTACGAAATGGAGCCACGTGAAACCGCATGAAAGAAGCATAACTATACATCCATGATACAATAAAGCAAGAAACAAAATGAATCCAACAGTTTAGGTTAACAACAAAATATAATCAATTATCATTAACACAACATATCATAATCATTATACATTAATTTTTTTTTAAAAAAAAATAATTATATAATACGAAAACCGATTTGAACTTTGTCAATGTAGTTAGATCAAGAAGCAAACCCTAAATTTGAGAGTTAAAATCAACATTGACAATAAAAATAAAAGTGTTTTTTGAAACATTAATTTTACATATTTAATTAAATCAACAAAATAACCAATTTAAAATTAAAAGAAAAGTTCGCTAAAAATAGTAATTTTTTTCGAAAGAAACCTGTAGTGGGAAAATAACCTACGACCTTTAAGGGTCAAAGGTAAGGTTGTAGCAAACCAAAAAGATTTCAGAGTTTCACAAGCAAAATGGGCCAGAGCCCAAGACCAAGTCAATTCGGCCGAAAGAGTGCTTCGGCCATAGCTATTTCGGCCGAACAAGCAGCTTACCAAGCCCCAAGAGGCTCCATTTGAAACCATCTCGGGACACTCCAGTACATCGAGAGCCAAAGCCTAACGAGCCAAAAACAATAAGTCGAGAATCAATCCTCCGCTCGAAGCAGGCCAGCAGGCCTTCGACAGAAGCAGGCCCGCAGGCCTTCGGCAGAAGCAAGCCAGCAGGCCTTCGGCCGAAGCAGGCCAGCAAGCCTTTGGCCGAAGCGAGCCCAAGAGGCCCAACTACCATTTGCAGCCAACGAAAGACGACACAAACCCAGCAGTCTTCTAAATAATATAAAAGGGCCCAAGCCCAATCCGCTTCACATACGGTTTTCTGAATCAATTCCAACTAAGATATCCTTCTTCAAATACAATAAGGAGACCGATTTCAAGAAAGATGATAATGCACTAGAGGTGAAGGCCGAAAGGGCCAAAGGTCCAGAAGGCGAGTCCAGAGACCATGCTCGGCCGAAAGGGCCAAAAGGTCCAGAAGGCGAGTCCAGAGACCATGCTCGGCCGAAAGGACCAAAAGGTCCAGAAGGCGAGTCCAGAATCCATGCTCGGCCAAAAGGGCCAAAAGGTCCAGAAGGCGAGTCCAGAGACTATGCTCGCCCGAAAGGGCCAAAAGGTTCAGAAGGCGAGTCCAGAGACCATGCTCGGCCGAAAGGACCAAAAGATCCAGAAGGCGAGTCCAGAATCCATGCTCGGCCGAAAGAGCCAAAATGTCCAGAAGGCGAGTCCAGAAACCATGCTCGGCCGAAAAGGCCAAAATGTCCAGAAGGCGTCCAGAGACCATGCTCGGCCGAAAGGGCCAAAAGCCCAGAGACAGCCCAACTCGACCGAGTTCAGTAAAGTCCCGACCATGGTAAACCAGTCCACCAATTTCAGATCTGACCAAACAAGGATTCCTAAAATCCGATTGATGAAGGAAGACATATCCCGCTGAATCAAGGTTTCTAGAAGTCCAGTCAACGAAGGAAAACCAATCCCATTGAGCTAGGGATTCCGGAAACTCAATCACTAGAGGAAGACCTTTTTCATCGAAAGAGAGACACCAAGCCCTAAGGGAAAGAGAAGTCCTAATCCTTCCAAAAAAAGAGACTAGCAACCCCTATAAATAAGGGGTAGGGATGATTGTAAAGGCATCCGATTGGACTGAGGAGAACAAAGCTCTGAGAAACCATATCTATAAGCTGTTTTAGCTATTTTATTCAAGCAACCTTAGCCTAATATATGGCTGTGGTTTATTTGGCACCACAAAACCACCAAACAAATAATATCAAATCATTTGAATTGTGGCTAATTTGGTCTATTCATATTTTAACTTAATAATTTTATATAATAACTATTTTGATCCTAAAAAAAAAAAAAAAAACCATTTTATATAAAAATGGAGTTTCAAATGGATCACTCATTTAAATAAATTTATTAAAAATTATAAATGGAAGGAGAGAAGTTTATTGGTTTCACAATAGAGTTTCCATATATATATATATATATATAATTTAACTAAAATAAAATATAATAAAATTGATCATTGAATTCATGACGTGATACATACGGCGGAGCAGAACGGATAAATGGACGGATTGGTCAATAGGGAGAAGAAGTGCAGAAAGGAGAGGAGAACTTAAAAGGGTACTTATGTCATCTCATCCTATTTTATTTTATTTAATTAATATCTTTTTCTCATTTATTTATTGGGCCCCCCTCTTTTATCTTTTATTTATTTATCTCACTTTTTATCCTCCATTTTCTGCCCCCCTATTTATTCCTATTTCAAATAACCGTCAAGCGTCAAATCTTCTCCACAAATTTGTACCACTATAATTTACAATTAGAAGACCAAATTGTATTAATTAATTAATCATTTAACTTTTTTTACATTTTAATTAAATTATAATATAATACTTAAATTTAATTAAATTAATTTTAATAATATTTTCCAAACGAATTAGCCTAGTAGAGTAATGAGAAAATGGACCCCAATTACTATAGACACCCCAGTTCACAATCTCTCTCACTCACTCACTCACCTTATTTATAAACACCAAAACCTTTCATCATTTCCTCTTCTCTCACCATACAAAACAACACCATCATCACTCACTCACACACTCACTCACTCAAATGGGAAGGTCACCTTGTTGTGACAAAGTTGGTCTTAAAAAAGGTCCTTGGACTCCCGAAGAAGATCAGAAACTCTTAGCCTACATTGAAGAACACGGCCACGGCAGCTGGCGTGCCCTCCCCTCCAAAGCCGGTCCATATCTCTCCCTCTCTTCCCATATCTTATAATTAAAAAAGAAAAAAAATGATTTTTATTTTTTGATCAGGTCTTCAAAGATGTGGAAAAAGCTGCCGACTAAGATGGACAAACTACCTCCGACCGGACATCAAAAGAGGCAAATTTAGCCTCCAAGAGGAACAAACCATTATTCAACTCCATGCCCTGTTAGGCAACAGGTATTTACCATATTATAAAATATTATAATATTATTATATGAATCTAACCACGGTGTAAAAATGTATGATTTAATTATATAGATGGTCAGCGATAGCAACGCATCTCCCGAAGAGAACAGACAACGAAATAAAAAACTACTGGAACACGCATCTGAAAAAACGGTTAGCGAAAATGGGAATCGATCCGGTGACCCACAAGCCGAAATCGGACGCGTTGTTAACAAACGACGGACAGACAAAAAACGCGGCTAATTTAAGCCACATGGCTCAATGGGAAAGCGCCAGATTAGAAGCCGAGGCTCGGCTCGTCCGCGAGTCGAAGCTCAGATCACATTCACATTCCCACCCTTCCTCTTCGGCTCCGATCGAATCTCCGACTTCAACTCTCACATTCACCAACACGAATCAGTCTTTGAACATGATTGAATTTGTTTCCTCGGAGATTGTGAAGGAGGAGAATGGGGTTGAATTCAAAGAGGGTATTGAAAATTCTCTGTCTTTTATCGAAGACGGTTGTTACACTAATCTGCTCTTGAATGAGGCCAGAGACGGTAACGGTGACGGTGATGGTCACGCCGCCGTGGACGGCGGAGGAAGTGAGAGTGGTGGGAGTGATTATTATCAAGATAATAAGAATTATTGGAATAGTATTCTTAATTTGGTGAATTCTTCTCCACCTAATTCGCCTATGTTTTGAGTTTTAATAAGGAAAAACAGAGTGTGTGTGCTCTGTTTTTTTTTCTCTGTTTGATTATGGTTATATACAGTGTTTGGTTTTTAGAGGTGACACATGATTTGTTGTAATTGTAATTTAGAACATATGGTTATGATGTTGATGATGATGAATTGTGTTTTGGAAGATTGATCATTTGTTGTTATTGATTATGGTGGTGGTGGTGTATAGAGAAGAGAAAACAGAGTTGAAGAAGAAGTGTTATTAATTGTTTCTTTTGCCAATTCTGGTTATTGAGGATTTGATGTTATTGTTTTTTATTTTTAGTCTATTTTTTCTTTTTCCTTTTTGCTTCCACACTTCAAGCACTATTCCTCATTATTATTTTATAATACAAAATTAATTATAATGATAAAAATTTAATTTGTAATATTATTAGGGTAAGTTGTATTTTTTTTATTTTATTTTAAAAAGTTATATTTTAGATTCCATTAAAAATTTTATAAAATTAATTTTTTTTAATAAATAAATAAAAAATAATTATATATTTTATTTTCTGATCTTGGTGTGGTTTCCAGATAAATAAGAACTACACCGAAAAAAAAGTTATATCGAAAAGAAGACAAAATATAAATGTTAATTGTTTTCTGATATGGAACAGTTATATTTTATCTATTTTATGATCGGATGCTTTCTGATCGATTAGGAGTTTATTTTTACAATTTTTTAAATTAAAAATTAAAATAATTTCTTTTAATAAAAAAAAAAGTTTAAAATGCCAAAATTTTAGTATTTATTTAAAATTAATTTTTTTTTTATAAAATTTAATTTTTCATATTATTCTATATTATTGTTTTAAGACATAGGGCAACCATGATGTGGTTATTGATGAATAGGGTGATAGTTGAAATGATGAGTGATGCATGCAAGTGTCTACTGAATAGTCAACTCAGTGAAATTAAGTCTACTAGTCTTCTTCTTTTAGTTGAATTTTTCTCAACTAGGGTTTCAATAAAGAAGGTTCACTATTAGGGTTTGGTTCATGAAATCTTTCATCATTATCTCTGAATTATGTATATAAATTGATTTGAAGATTAGAAGAAGAGTGAAGGAGTAAATGGATTATATAATAAATTAGGGTTCTATTGAAATAAAGACTTTTCATAGAAATGTTTGAATAAGAGACAAGTGCAATAAGAGATGTATTTATGACTGACTTTATTGCTGTTGGTTTCATGTCACAATCTACTCACAATCAAAGAAAATGAGCATTTTTATTTTCATCCTTGTTTTTATTTATTTTTTCCCCTCTTCATTCAATGTAGTAAATTGTCACAAAGTTTATTTATCTTTTCTATGTGTATTTATTATATCTTCTTTGATTTTTTCAATCTTGTATTTGGATATATTCTACACACCACCTTTTGCAGTGATTTTATTATATACTAATTTTACTTTTGTTTTTAAATTTTTTTTTTTAAAAAAAAACATATTTAGAATTTTAATTATATATATATATATATATATATATTATAATAGCAACCGTTCTCTTCAAAATAGTTAAAATATTAGGTAAGATCAATTTTAGAATGATGTCAATTTTTTTTTTTTTTTTTTTTAAAAAAATATTTTATTGACCAACTTTAACAATTAAACTATATTTTATGTTGTAATAAAAAGTATAAATGTGTATTTCTTCTGAAAACACACATATATATATATATATAAATTATTTTTATTTAGGGTTATAAGCATTATTTACTCTTAAATTTATTTTTTCAAAAAAAATATAAAATTTTGGTGAACTCTGTGTATGAATATTTAAATGAACAAATAAAACATATATTTGAAATTATTATATTCTAAAAATTGAAATACATATCTATCTATGGTTTTTTTTTAATTATTTATTTATTTAAAATAAACCCTAAAATATGTGTACATGTGGGATATATATAGAAGATTGAGTTATATAAAATAATGATGAAAGATTTGGATTTGGTCCTTGATTGGCAGCTAACTATATAAAACTTTAGATATTAATAATGAATTTCTTTAATGAATTGTATAAAGCATCTTTTAGGCATAAAAATAAAATGTAGTATTTAAATTAAAAAGAAATAAAATAATAATAAATAATAATAATGAATTGGATGGTGATGTATGTATAAACATAAATAAATAAATATGTTAGATTAAGATATGATAATGATTTGGACTAGTGAGAAATAAACAAACAAGGTGTGTGCTTTTATATGAAGAAAGAAGTGGAACGAAGACACTTGTTTTTGTCAACAAGTGATTCTCAATTTATGACCAAATCTGTATTTTGTATGATCTATTTATGACAAATTATGTATTTCTTTCTATCATCTAACCATGCTTTTAATGAAACGTGGTTGCTATCTTTGATTCAAAACAAAAAAACAATTTGTTGGTTTTCATTAAATTATATATACACTTTGTATTCTATAATAATAGAATGTTTAAAAAGATAATACAGAGCTACATTGAATAATTCTACGATTTCGATAACTAATATCATTGCAACTAAGCGATTTCAGAAATATTTTGACTCGATAACACATAATTTGGAGAATAATTGGTAAATTTTATTGAAAAAATTCGGTTAACTCACCGCTCGTAGATATATTAGTAAGAAAATAAAACTTAAAAAAATGAATTTAGGTAAAGTAAAAGAAAAGTAATAGAGATGAAATCGACAAGTCCACTTTTTAAATGAGATTTCATGTGTAAGATTATGAATTTAAGTAAGCTTACCAGTCGAATGTCGTGAGGAAATATAAGGAATAAGTGGCTCTTTCTTCTAAACTAGCTCTGGAGGCGTAATTTTTCTTATATTTACTACATTAAGAATGATAGTTATAGTGTCTAATTAAGAATTTATGTTGACCTTCAAACCGAATGACAAGATTTCTCTTGCTCTTGAATTAGCCCTATAGGCATCAAATTAATGAGTCAACCTCTAAAATGACATTTCTAGTGCGTATGGATGAAATTAGGGAGTCATGTAAGGTTGTTATTGGTCCTGAACTAGCCCTTGAGGCATGGAATATCGTAAGTCCACCTCTAGAATGACATTTATAGTGTTGGGTTTAGAATTTTGGTAGTCACTTAAATTGAATAGCACGAGGAAATAGGTGGAATAATTTTGTCATAATCCTAAAATTCCCTTCAAGGTATGAAATTACACGAGTCCACCTCTAGAATTGCATTTCTATTGTGACTTTGTGAATTTAGGCTCCTACAAGTCAAAAATAGTGAGGAAATAGGTGGAATATGGTTCTCTTACTCCTAAACTAATCCTCGAGGCATGAAATTTTTTGAGTCAACCTCTAAAATGACATATCTAGTGTTGGGTTAAGAATTTAGGGAGGCATTCAAGTCAAGTGGCATAAAAAAATAGGTGGAATACGTTTCTCTTATTTCTAAAATTGCCCTTGAGATCGAGGCATGAAATTTTTTGAGTCAACCTCTAAAATGACATATCTAGTGTTGGGTTAAGAATTTAGGGAGGCATACAAGTCAAGTGGCATAAGAAAGTAGGTGGAATACGTTTATCTTATTTCTAAAATTGCCCTTGAGATATGAAAGTCTTGGTTCAACTTAGGACAACTTTTCTAGTGTCAGGTTAAGAATTTAGGTAAGCTTTCAAGTCGAATGACATGAAAAAATATGTGTGTGGAATAGGTTTTTCTTGTCTATAAACTAGCTTTCATGTAACATGAAATTATACGAGCTCGCCTCTAAAATTGCATTTCTAGTACGGGTTATTAATTTAGGTAGACCTTCAAGTTAATTTTCACGTGTAAATAGGTGGAATAGGTTTATCTTATTACTAAAATTGCCCTTGTGGCATGAAACCACACAGGTCCCCCTTAAGAATTGCATTTTTAATGTGGGTTTATGAATTTAGGGAGGCATATAAGTCAAATAGTGTGAAGAAATAAGTGGAATAGGTTTCTCTACTCCCAAACTAATTCTCGAGGTATGAAATCTCTTAAGTCCACCTCTAGAATAACATCTCTAGTTTCATGTTAAGAATTTACACAAGCTTTCAAGTCGAGTGGCACGAGAAATTGATGGGATAGATTTCTCTAATTTCTAAACTAACATCGAGGCATGAAATCACACAAGTTTTCCCTCTAGACTGCATTCCTACTGTGGGTTTATGAATTTAGGAATGCATACAAGTCGAACAATGTGAGAAAGTAGAATTTCAAGGATCTCTTTTATAATTACAATCCACTTCACGAAATATCATTCCTAATCAATTATGATGCTTAGAAAAAAGTCTTCAAAATTTCTCCAGATTACCAAATTCGTTGGATTTCCAAATCTACCAAAAAACATGCACCATAAATTTTTATATCTTGCTGCAAAAAGAACTTGCAGAGGGAGGTCCGAACCATCCAATCTCCAATCACCGCGAGCTATACACAGTTAAATTTTGCTCAAAGTAAGCTTTTCAATGATTACCTTTGGAATTTTCCCCTCTAAACAATAAAAATAGTAATAGATAATAATTGATTTTCTCGTCTTAATTCCAATAAACTTTTTTATGCTTCAACCAACTACAAGTGACTACCTTAACGAACCAACATTTGTTTGAATTCGGTTCCATCTTTCATTATTTTCCTTTCAGACCTATTCATAACTCAAAGCGATTTCAATCCATATACAGATGTTATCTATATGCAATCTAACCACCTAATTATGTAAGAGTTTACCCGAACCCTTTTCAAATTTCTTATATTTATTTAATATAGAAGCCATCAAATCCCATACATATTTAATCAATTTGGTGTATTTCCTCTTTTATTCAGTAAATTTTATATCTCCCTACTTCAATTTCATAAACCTCCACTTTATATGTTTGATGTGAAGGTGATAAGAATTTAATTATTAGGGTTTAATTATTTCTATTTCAAATTAGGAGTAGGTAGTATTTCAATTCTTATTAGGTTTTGTTTTAGTTATTTTACTTTTATTAGTTTTTCTATTTGTTTTTGGTTTAGGTATTCCCTATTTATCAGGGCATAGTTAGTTTATTTAAAGGGCTAATTTATGTAATTTCTGCCATTCAATTTAGTTTAGATATCAATAAATTTTGGGAGTATTCTCTAATTATATCTTTTGACTTCTCGGCTAATAACAAGTTGCTTGGGTTAGAAGAAAAACTAACTACCTTGACTCTAAATTATGTTTTTGACTTCTTGGCTAACAACCAAGTGCTTGGGCTAGGGCAAAGACTAATAACCTAAACTCTAGAGAAATAGTGATCCTTAATTAAGGTGACCTAATTCAAATCTATCGTGTGCGTATGAGGGCTGTTTGGGGAATAATTTAGATTTCTTATGACTAGTTAGGTCAAATCAAAGATTTCTTATTGTCTACCAGATGTGCGACTTTATTTATCGGTCAAGTTACGAATGTTTGACTAATTATCAAATCCCTAAAATTAGGTCCTTAACATAATGAGATGTATATCTTTATTTGAATACTGGATAGAAATACCTCCACTATCTTGCTCTAAAAATATTATCTAAGACATTAGTTATGTGATGACAATTGCCAAACCTTCTCCAGGTGGGACTTCCAACTATTAAGAGCTCTCTTTATTTCCTCTAATCAATAATAAATTATGGCTACATCATCCTTCATTCAATCAAGTAATTATGTAACTTTGACTAACCAAATAATTCTAAAATAGGATGTCTAGTTAAAATAGCTTAATGGATAATGTCTCGTATCAAATACCAAATACAGTGATATGAAAATTTCAGAATCTATTGCACTTAAAGTCAATACAGGATAGGATCCTTGCTGCTCCTTACTAATGTGCCCAAATAATAATTTACTCGATTCAAACTTGTCAACCCCGAAGCAAACCTGTTCTACTTACGTTCAAATCAAGGGTTTAATATATTTAAAAGATTTGAAGTTTCTATATATCTATTTTTTTTTAATTTCACTTCAATTTCTAAATAAAATTAGAAAATACCATTTGAAAAATATGTGAAGTTAATGTTTAACTTTTATAAAATATTTGTTCAAAATTCTATGGTAAATAGGAAAATTAATATATAAATGTATAAAGATAATCCAAAAAATCTCATGAAATTTTGATTTGTTTTCCCATTTTCCCATCCCTATTCCATTTTTCTTCATTTTAGCACAGTTAGAATGAAAATTCTTAAAATTTTCAAATCCACTTTTGGAGTTTGATAGAGCTCTAAGAGACTAGTTTAATAGTAGTGATCAATACGTAATTTGTGGATGGACGAAGGAGGATGATAGAAAAATTAAAATTTGACAATTTTAAATTTCATTGATTCTTCTTCATTTGACCACCAATTGCTAATAGACCACCACTATTAAACTCTTCTTTAAGAGTTCTACCAAAATCTAAAAATTCTTTTGAAATTTTTTTTCATTTTTCATCTCGTCAACTGTATATTAAAAAAATAAAATAGAACTAGAATCATAAAATGGGGAAAATCCTTATCTTCATGGCAATTTTGAGATTATCCCAAATGAATATTATAATTAATGCAATTTTTTAAAACCAAAATTGATGTACATTTTAAAAAACAAATAATTTATCATTTTTATTTTAAAAATTAAATTATTTGATTTATAAATAAAAATAGATATTACAAACTTTAGTTTGTATATTTATATAAAATATGGTAAAAAAATTTAAGAACTATTTTAATAAAATAAATCAACATCATATTAAAAATTTTACACATTTTAATATTATTTAAATTCATTATATATAGAGATATTATGAGAAAATATATAGTAATATTGTATTATTAGCTCACTATTTATTATTAAAATTTAAAATTATATAATATGAGTAATGTCAAGCCTAAAATTTGTATAATTGGTTATGATCCAGGGAGGAATTTAAGGATTCATTCTTCTAGATAGAGTCATTTATCAAAACTCTAATTTAATCTGAAATCAAAATATATCAAAATAGAAAAGTTAGATCTAAATTAATTCGATTGGGGATAGACTCTTATGTTAAGATACTTGTAATTTTTATTAGAAGTGTAATATTGTAAAAGTAATTTTTATTTTTATTTGAACATCAGTCACCACAACAAGTTCTTTGTTATACAACTTTACATATAAAAAAAAAAAAAAAAAAAAAAAACTCTCAAAATGTTCTACTCCCCGTGATCATTTTACCCCTTTTAAATAATATATCTAAGCAAATATGAGTTTAGTCTCTAAGCAAAAATGAGTTTAATATTGGGCACTGGATGCTCCAATTCCACATTAGTATATTGTTATCAACTTCGAGTTAGGGTCAAGTCTGTCTGGATTTTTTTTTTACTACCAACCAAAAAGCTTATTAGTAATGATATTTTTTTAATATATATATATATATATGATATTATTTCATAATATTACCGAAATATATCGGGCTTCACACCTTAAAAAAACCTTCCTTCAACAAAGGTCACACCGCCTCATATCGAGTTAGTCTACCAATCCTTCAAACTAATGACCACACATCACCTAGCCTCAATAATCACTGATTCATCAAATTATCTTACACTGTCGTTACTAACTAACTGCCACAGTATCATAAGACTTTCGACACAAGACACACCAAACATACATCTTAACTATCTGTCCATCACCGAACTATGCTTTGATATCACTTATTAGAAAAAAAAAATCTATTCAATTTCAAATTAATATAATATTATTCATTTTATGCAAGGGTTAAGTTTATACGGATTTATTTTTGAATATGATTGCCCATAATATCTCATACTAATACTAATGGTATTTAAAAAAAAATATATATATATATATATATATATTATCTTATACCCATCGATGTTGTATTAAATTTTGCATTTTATCACTTAGTTGTGTGAGTGGGGCAAGGGAGACCGTAGGACAAGTATTCATTTTCATGGTTAATAAATATCTAACAAATGAGTTGAGAGTACACACAAGTGAACATGCATGTGCCAACAAAAATTGTTGTCATGATTTGACTACTATATGCTTATAAAATAAACCCTTATGAAACATATACTAGGCAAAGTCAAAATCTCATAAATATTTAACAAAATCACTGATGATTTTATTAAATAAATTGTTATTTTCTTATTAAATGATGAAGGTTGATGAAAATTTTAATTTTTTCTTTTTAAAATATATACATATATGATGAAGCCAGCTGTTTTGAAAGTGCAAGAAGAATATACAAGTGAAATTATGGCCACATGACTCTAGTACTCATGTATTTACTTCAATATTACATGTGCTATTTATAAGTATATTAAGAAAATAATATTAAAAATATTATATAAAAAATTGAAAATAATTAAATGGATAGAATCTATAATATATATATTATATTTGGAGCATAGCATATAATTTTTACTAATATTTAATAATTGTCAATTTATTTATTTTTTAATAAAAAATTATAATCTATTTTTTTATTTTTTATTTTTTATTTAATTCTAATTGAAAATTTAATTTGATTTATGTATTATAATTTTTTAAAAATAATAATACATGGATCATTCAAGCATATATATAATTATAATATTAATGCGAGAAATTATATTAAAATAAAAAGTATAAATTAAACATATTACAATTACAATTAAATTATGAATTATTGATGTAAGGAAGTAGGTAGAAATAATGGCATGAATTTAGCAACATGTATATAGTGTAGTGTATATGAGATGTTGATTTATAATTTTTTTAATAAATTAAAAATAATTTATGTAATATATATTAATTGTAAGAGTGGTGAGTGTGTAAATGTACAAGAAGACATTAAATAGAAATTTCGTGGAGATAAAGGCAGGTCACATGGGTCATAAATTACCTGGATTGAGTCCAACTGTGCTTATTTAATAACCTTTCTTTTACATTTATTTCACATGCACTTGCATTTCCATGCATCCTCATTTTCTCTCTCTATTTATTTTCATTATATTAACAAAATTGGAACATTATGATGGTAACTACATTATTAGAGTAATATAATGTTAGGATTGAAAAATGTTGTTGATTGGGGTCAAAATTATCAAGAAGTGAATTAGTTTTCAAGAAATTAGATGAGCCAAATGAGTTGTAATAAGATTTATCTATAAATCAATATTCAAATTTATTAGTGTTATTTATCGTTTATTTGAATGATTAGTGTGATTGATACTAGAATGATTGTGTTTTTTTAGTTAAAGATGAATAATAAAATTGTTAGGGATTTTTCTATAAATCAATAATTAAGCAAATATTTTTTTAGTTTATTCAAATATTCCTAACATTTCTATTGATGAAATTTAAATTTAATCTAACTTTCAGTTTAAGATGTTTGAATTCCATTTCGAGATGCAATTTTATCTAAAATATGAAATTAAATATTTTATTACAGCGAATTAAGTAAGAGAGGGAAATAAAATCTTTAAGAAATGAGTTTCGATTTAAAACTAAAATTTAAATAAACAGAGTTAAAAGGAATCCTTTAATTCGATAGATTACACCTCGGATCCAAAGTGAGTCGGGTTGCAAGGTGGACTTGGAGCAATAAGCTTTCTTCCATAAGCTTCCAGCATCTAGAAGGGTAGTTTAAAAACATGAAAGTTGTATAGTAAATATTATATAATTATGTAGATTAAAAATAAAATAAATTTAGCATTGAATTTTCACCCTTCTGTTACCTATGAAGCTAGTTTAACATATTATATATATATATATTATACTATTATTTCATATTTTATTTATATTGATATATAAATATCATTTCATATTCACAATTTATATTCAAATTATTCTCTTCAATATTTCGAAAATATTTGAATTTATATCATATTGGGAAATATGATTTAGATTTAGACCAATATATCATTATATGCATTCACAATTATCAAAATAAAAGGTTATAATCAAAAAATAAACATAATTTTGATCGACATATCATCGTATCCATTCACATACAATTATCATCATATGCATTCACAAATATTACTAAATTATAATTCCTTTACAATCCCTTTGATGACAATACATCCAATTTCAAGGGAAAACATAATTCTAGAGTTCGAATAGCAACTCTTCTGTAACAAGTAAAATCTAATATAGATGAATTAGCGTGGAATAATAGCTTTATACAAAATATTGAAATCGATACAACATGTACAAAATAATGCTATGCTCTAGGGTTTTCGTATGAAACCTTCTTCAATTAGTTGCATGGAAAAATATTAATGAAAGAAAAAAAGAAAAAAGAGAAGGACTAATTGAATGGAAAAATATTAATGAAAGAAAAAAACAAAAAAGAGAAGGATGAGACATAATGCTTAGTTTGTATCTCACACATAATACAATCACATGCAAGAACACAACTTGACTTATTTTGTCATTAACATCATAAAACATGGTATTACTATGCTGAAATTATCTTAGTTCAACCTCCTTCAACCAAGTCATATAAGACTGCTCAACTATAGAAATCATTCACTTCTTATTCCATGCATCTCATATCATATCATATACATCATATCATATACTTTTGTATTATATCAAAGAAAATGATATTCTATTATATAGAATCATAAAACATAATTTCATTGAATTTAAAATGATTTTGAATTATTTTGATTAAGTTTTGGCATATTTATATCATTTTAAGAAAGTTTATTTATGTAGCAAGTAATGTTTGATTTTTAACTTTCTAAATTCTACTTCATTTATGTAATGGCAAACCCCCACCCTCATAAGAGTCAGAATGCGGAGTATGTCACTATGCAAATACAATCACTATAACCTGTCATGCAGCTTATGTACAACCATATATCCATATTTTGATGTACACATAAATTCCAAAACAATTACCAATAACTTCATAATATGATCCAAAAGTTCAACATCTAATAAATTGAAATTCCAATAGTTCAAATAAATTTTAAATGTATAAATACAACTCAAATCATGTAATGTCCGGCCCTCGCCCCCGGATGACCCGAGGCGCGGTGGCAGGGCGCTACGTAATTACAATACCAGTCTTAAGGTTGACCACTAGCCCCACAAACCTCCATTACGCTTTCCAGCATTCTTTGTCCTCGCTCGCATGCTTTCCGAAAAAATTTTCCGGAAGGTCACCCATCCCAAGATTGTTCCAAGCCAAGCATGCTTAACTTTGGAGTTCTTATGTTCTGGGCTCCCAAAAAATAATGTGCACATTGGTGATATAGGTAGAAATTCAATTCCTTTTAATACTGTCTCAATATGGGGTATTACGATTCACCCCCTTAGGACACAACGTCATCGTTGTGGTTGACCCACATCATTCCCAGAATCTTTACCCCTGCAAGAAGAATGCCCTGGGCTCTTTCGTGTAGAGGCGGACTCGCAGTCGTAGGGTTTGTAACGGCAAACCCCCATCCTGGTAGAACCATGGTTAGGAATCTGACGCCACACAACAAATACTGAAACAAAACAGTCGAATAAATCAAAAATTCCAAAAATAGTAGTCATATAGTCCAAAAGTCCAACAGTCCCAAGAATACATAACAATACTAATGTCCAGCAATGTCCAATACAACTCCAGAAATAAAAGTCCCAAATACAATCCATGAATCAAATGTACGAAAATAACCTAATAATAATAAAATGGAATGCTGATGTATGCCGTGATCTGTAAATGAGACAGCGCCTAATCAATCGGAGTACCTGCACTCAACCTGGGATTTATTCCCAGATTACAGAATAGGAAGAGATAAAGAAAAACGTTAGACTATGAATTAGTCTAAGTTAGCGCTCACGTTCCAACATACACAGACAGAGTGACCTAGACTCAGCTCTAAACATGGGAGCACACAATGCAAGGCTCTACAGACTCTCTAGAGTCTACTATATCAGTCAACACACCAAACATCCTACCAATCAGCAGTTTATTGTTTATCTTTCTTTAGTTGAAACCCAGTTATCCGTTAACTATTTATTCATTCAAGTTCCATTATCACCCTAAAATAGGCTCCTAAAGTTCACGGTCTAGGATCCTAATATTCAGATTTTTAGTTAAAGCTTTCTGTGGAGGTTTCGTCATTAAAATTCCGTATCTAGCAGTTTAAGTCTAATTATTTAACCTTTAGGATTATAGTTACAACCGACCGAAATATCAACCAGTTTGTGATCACTTAATTAAGTCCAATTCAGCCATCAAACACAGTTATTTACCATCCATTAACAGTCCATTAACACAATCCATCAACTAGAAACAGATTCTTAATTAACAGTTTAACCAGTTCTTTAACAAAATTATGCCCAAAGCAACTAACAGTGGAAAATGGGATTACAGTAGCATTAACAGTACGGCCGGAGCCCAGTATCAGTATAGTAGTTTCAACTACAATCAGTATAGACACTTCAAGCCAATTATTTCAGTAGTGAGGATCCTCTATCCCTAGGCATGCCATATATTCTACTAGTAGACTGACTAAGGGCAAAACTCACAGTTTCGTTTGTTTACCGTTTAAACCAGATTTATTATGTACTAGTTATCAATTCCAGTGTATGAGTTTTATGAAATCTGGGTACAGTGCAGTCTTATTTCGTTAATTTATTAACTTAACATGTAGTCTATCGTGTTCATAATCATCGTTAAATAGGGCAGTTTAGGAGATAGTTTCACAAGTCAGCAATACACGACACATGCATAAACAACCAACATACAACAAACATTATTTCAGACTAAAAACGAACTATTAACTTAACTCACAGATCACGACAGTCCGAGCAGAATCCGACCTATGCCGCTGCTTGATCAGCCTCTTCGTCCGGTGCTCCTACAGATCGTTACACAAACAAATAAGTACTACTACAGCGAAGCGAAAATCGATTCGGACACCGGTTCGACAGACTAGAACCAACTCGATCAAAACCCCATAATAACCTATATCCAAACACTAACCCTCTTACCGTGATTCACACCACCGTGATTACGATTATCCTCTCGAACTCAGAATCCGAAACGCTTAAAGTCTCTCGACCAAACGAACCTGATTGACAGAACCCACTTAAAAACCAAAAAGAACGATTTCAATTCAGCAAAAACCTAGAATGGTACGAGGGAACTTACCGAGAATTGTCTGATTTCGAATAGAGAGAGAGCTCTAACCCTATCCGAACCGTGAACAGAACAGAACAGAACCTGAATGAACCCGAAATCAGAATCGGAAATACGCAAGAAGACAGACCAACTGAATCAGAAATAGGACGGAAAACTTACCAAAGACACGTCGAAACTCTAAAGCAGAATCACTTCGCCGGCCTCCTCACAGAAACCTCTCTGCCTCTTAACTTACGTGTTTACAGAGTAATACTGAAACCCTAATAGAAACCCTATCATTAAACACGTATATATAACATGTCGAATAACCGACTAACCACCTCTAACACCAGAAAGTTGTGAATTAACTCCACTGACTCGGGAATAATTATAAACTTAACCAGAACTCTAGAAAATTTCCAAATAAACCCCTATATTTTGACAAAACTACTAAGCCCCAAAATGGTCCGTTACAGGGTTGCTCTGATACAATTTGTAACGTCCGCCCCCCGCCCCCAGATGACCTGAGGCGCGGTGGCAGGGCGCCAGGTCATTATAATACCATTCTTTAGGCTGACCACTAGCCCCAAGACCACCATTACGCTTTCCAGCATAATTTGTTGTCCTCACTCGCTTTCTAGAAAAACTTCCCAGAAGGTCACCCATCCCAAGATTGTTCCAAGCCAAGCATGCTTAACTTTAGAGTTCTTAAGTTTTGGACTCCCGAAAAATAATGTGCACATTGGTGATATGGGTAGCAATTCAATTTCTTTTAACACTGTCTCAATATGGGGTATTGCAAATCGTCCCAACAAGAAAATACAATCCTTAAATAAAATTTCAATAGTCTAAAGTCTAAAATAATACTAATTCAGAAAACAAATAGAATGTTTTATATCAATGGAATGCTCGTACTTCGATGATATGATAACATCACCTAGTTGATTGATGTACCTATATCCATCTGGATTTTTCCACATAAAAGAAAAGAAAGAAAAATATGAAAATAAAACTACGTTAGACTATGATTTTGTCTAGTTCACCTCACGTTCCAACATACACACACATATGACCCTCGACTCGGCTCTATTCATGGGAGCACACAATGCAAGCTCTACGAGTTCTTAAGAACTCCTTATAACATGCATCACACTATGCAACTCTACAATCAGCAGATTATGAATTTTTTCAGTTAAGTCAACAATCATTAAGCTATTTTCATTTATTATCACCTGGTTCACTATTATACTAAATAGGGGTTCTATTTCGGTGGTCTAGGGTCCTATTTCGGTAACAGTTTACTGCATCGCTTCTGTTTAGGAATTTTATAATTTGGTTAAATTAACAGTTCATATCACTTCCACTTATGTCTCTACTTTCTACCTATAACAACACCATGAAAGCATCCAATTTTTGTGACCTTTTACTTAAGTCCAATTCATCACTCAAACAATTCAATTTGCCCGACCTTTACATATATCAATTTATTATCACAACAGCCAAGTGATAATTCAAGTTCATTAACAGCTCATCATCTTACAGTTTATTTTTTAACAAGATTATTGCCCAACATTGTTATTAGTGAAAGCGGGATACATATAACATATACTATATGGCCGAAGTCGAACCTATATGACTGAAGCCAAACTGTATGGCTAAAGCCAAACTATATGGCCGTAGCCTGCGAATTCAATTTGGCACTTCAAGCCGTTAAGTTTTATTTCTTGTATGGGGTACCTCTATCCCTAGGCATGCCATGGATTCAACTAAATAGGCTATCCAAAGGGAAATTATTCATTATGCCATTTTATACACATTTATAATCTCAAAGTAGTATTATAGTTCACGTTACGCTTCTTTATAGAGTTCACAGATTTTATAGATTTTCATAGTTCAATCAATAGACACATTCACAGCTCATCTTACAGTTATCACAGAATACGAATTATCATAGAATTTCATATATTAGCACTTTAGGCTCTAGACAGGTTCTAATAAATTCAATCAAATAAACCAAACGATTCATACATATGCACAAAATAATTAACAAACAACATATGATATATTGGACTTAAAACGAGGCTGTTAACCTCAAAACTGCAGACCACCAGCCAAGTCGATTTAATCACTTATCCGCTTGATTCACCTCCGCAGTTTGATCTCCTATGAAAATATAAACGCATTAAGATATCTGATAACATTCACCCGAAATCCCCAAAATCTAGGGTTTACGACAATTAGACTCCGATGGAAGATTTAATCCTAGAGCTCGGTTTACTTTAGACAACGTAGAAACTTAATTTGAAAATGAACCATAATTAAACCCCATTAATAAAATCCAAACCTCACCCACTTAGAGCGAAAGATTTACCGCAACTTCTGAATTCAAGGGCTATACTTACACCCTTACGGTTCTACGCTCTGTTGGGATCTCGAGTTTAGGGAAAAATAAAATGAACGTGATTTCTTTTCTCTTTGGCCACTCTATTCGGATCTACAGAATGTTAGGGTTAGGTTCTGTGTTGGAGATTATATAGGTAGGCATAGTTCTTAATACCCCTCTATAACTTTAGAAAAATTACAATTTAACGAAAATTTCCCCCAAACCTTATAATAATACCCCCCATATTTAACCGACTTTAGACCCTCACTGACTAGCCCCAAAACCCGTTCGTTATAACTCCTACACCTTTAAGAAATTTATCCTCAAAATTTTACATGAATTGAACATATGAGGATACCGGATACACATAGACTCCTCTGTCTCATGTGTTGCTTGTTTAACCACATGATTCTGCCATAATACTTTGACTAAAGGCAATGATCTTCTCCTCAGCGTCTTCACATCTCTAGCCAAAATATGGATGGGTTCTTCCTCATATGATAAATCCAGTCGTAATTTGATTTCAGGAGGTGAAATCACATGGAACAGATCAGACCGTACTGCCTAAGCATTGATACATGGAATATGTTATGTACCTTTACTAGTTCAGGTGGTAATCCAGTTAATATGCCACCGGTCTAATCCTTTCTGAAATTTTATACTGTCCGATGAATCGAGCTACTAATTTGCCTTTCTTCCTGAACCTTAAAACCTTCTTCCAAGGTGACACCTTAAGGAAAAATCCTTTCGCTTTAGATCAACGTATGATTTCTGTCGATCCGCGACTTCCTTAATTTTCTCCTTTATAAATTTCACATACTTCTTTTCCTCTTGGACTATCTCCGATCCAATTATCTTTTTCCCTAATTCTATCCGGCATAAGGTTCTTCTACACTTTCTTTCATATAAAATTTTGTAAGGAGTCATTTGGATGCTTGCCTAGTAGGAATTATTGTAGGCAAATTCAATCAACGACAAATATTTTCCCCAGTTTGACTCGAACTCTAAAATGCAAAACTTGAGCATATCTTCTAGAATCTGAATAACTCTTTCAGATTGCCCATCGATTTGCGGATGGAAAATAATGCTAAGTTTCTGCTTAGTTCCCTATTCTTCTTGGAACTTAGTCCAGAACCTAAACGTAAATCAGGGAACTTTATCAAATATAATTGATGATGCCACTCCATGCAGTCTTATTACTTCTTTAATATATATTTCAACCAACTTCTCCATTGAATAATCCACTTGGATTGGAAAAAAGTGAGCGGATTTGGTGAATCTATCCACTACAATCCATGCTGCATCATATTTAGTACGAGTTAATGGAAGACCCATTACAAAATCCATTGTGACTTCATCCTATTTCCACTTCAGAACAGAGATATATTGCAGCAATCCCGAAGAGACTTGATGTTTAGCTTTCACCTGCTAATATATCAAATATTTTCCTACATATTCTACAATATCTTGCCTCATACTGGGGCACCAGTACAATACTCTCAATTCGTGGAACATCTTAGTAGCTCGTAGATGCATGACAAAAACTTATTTATGTGCTTCTGTTAGTAACTATTCTCGGATTTCGTCCGCCGCCGGAACATACATTTGGTCAAGGAAATTTAAACCACCATCATCCTTGCAATTCAATTCCTTCATTTTACACTTTTATATCTTTTTCACTAAAACTGAAATCTTTTCACTTTCAACTCGTTGACCCGCTAGAATTCGCGGTCCAAAATTCGATTTCAGAACTAAATCGGCTACCACTCTTCCTTCTAACATATTCAACCATGCCATCATCAATATTAAAGCATTTATTGACTTCCTGCTTAAAGCATCAGCCACTATATTCGCTTTACTCGGATGGTAGTTGATCACAATATCATAATCCTTTAGAAATTTTACCCACTAGCGCTCTCTCAAGTTCAATTCCTTCCAAGTAGAAAGGTACTTCAAACTCTTATGGCTAGTGTAAATATAACACTTATCACCATAGAGATGATGTCTCGATATTTTGAGCGCGAAAACTATAGCTGTCAATTCTAAGTCATGCGTAGGATAGTTGCATTTTTGTAGGGCTTAAATTGACGCGATGCATATGCTATAACTTTCCCTTCTTTCATCAAAATACAACCCAACCTATGCAATGATGTGTCACTGTATATTACATAATCAACTCATTTAACTAGTTGAACAAGAAAATGAGCTTCAATAAGTAACCTCTTTAATAACCTAGATCACTCTTGGCATTACTCGTCCACTCAAAATTTGTCTCCTTATGTAATAATTTAGTTAATAGACCTGTTATAGAGGAAAACCACTTAAAAAAGCGGCAATAATAACCAACTAAGCCAAGAAAGCTTATCACCTTTGTCACGATAGTTGGCGATTTCTAGGCTACTACCGCTTCGATATTTTTAGGATCCACCTGCATTCCATTTTTCATGATCAAATGACCTAAAAAAAGTTACTTCTTCCATCTATAATTCACATTTTGACAATTTCACAAATAATTTCTTCTCTCTTAATGTTTGTAAAACTCTTTAAGGTGCTCATTATATTCCTTTGAGTATACTAGTATGTCTTCAATAAAAAACATTATGAACCGGTTTAAGTATGGTTTGAAAACATGATTTATAAGGTCCATGAAGACTGCTGAGGTGTTAGTCAATTCGAAAGGCATCACTACGAATTCATAAGGCCCATATCTAGTTCGAAAAGCTGACTTATGAATATCTTCCACTTTCATCCTCAACTAAGATATCATGACCTTAGATCGATATTTGAGAATACACCGGAACCTCTTAGTTGATCGAACAAGTCGTCAATTCTAGAAAATAGGTATTTGTTATTTATCGTCGGCTTATGTAGTTGTCGATAATTGATACATAGTTTAAAAGAACCATCATTCTTCTTCGCAAACAAAACTGGTGCCTCCATAGAGATATACTAGGCCGAATATAACCATTTTCTAACAATTATTATAACTGCACTTTCAACTCCGCAAGAGCCATTCTATAAGGAGCTATTGAAACAGGTGTGGCCCCAGGGATAAGGTTAGTTTCGAATTCTATTTCACGTTCTGGAGGTAATCCGGGTAACTCATCCGAAAATAAATCCAAAGATTCCCCAACCATTGGTATAAAACCTCCAATCAGACCTTGGTTCCTCCATATCTACTACATGTGCAAGAAATGCTTCGCACCCTTGTCTAATCATTCAATCTAGCAAAACCGCCGTTACCACCTTATCTAACAGATTCTTCCTATCACCTGTAAAAGTAACCCAACCATTAGAAGACTGTAACGTGATTCTCTTTTCCTTACAATCCATTACAACCTCATGTTTGGGAAACCAGTCCATTCCCAAGATAATATCAAATTCTCTACATTTTAACTTCAACATATCCCCTCAGAATTCAACCCCTCCTATGACTAAAGGTACATCCATGAACACTTTATTGACAACCACATAGGTGCCCAAAGGATTTGACAATACCAAGTCAAGTTCAGTGTCTAAAGGCTTCCAACCCTTACCCTTTAATACATCATTACAAATATGTGATAAAGTGGAACCGGGATCAAATAAAGTAAACACAGGAGTTCCAATGACTGAGAATGTATGAGCAATGACATCAAGAGTGCCCGCCTCTTCTCTAGACCTTAGGGTATAACTAATGCAGGCACACACCCTCAAGACCTATTTATTGTGCCAGTAGGCGTTCCACTCCTAGCTCCACTGCCAAACTTGGAGTATATCTAGTTCCTCTCTGCATGGATGCTACTTTAATTACTAGTGCTTTGACGTTTTCCTTATGAGGTTGAGGACAGTTTTGCATTAAATGATTGTTAGATCTGCATCGAAAACAAGCTCCCGTAAGCATTCTGTAATCCTCTGTATATGGTCTACCACACATGGCACATAGAGGGTAGGGATTGTTAAACTTCACACCCAAAATAGCACTAGCCACTTATTGAGATGGCAGATTTCCCCTGCCTATGCTTCTACTATACCCACCTTGACTTCCATCAGGTAGAGACTTAGCTCTTCTGTTATGAAAATTACATGGTTTGAATTACTGCCCCTCGGCTCTTGAGGTCTCTTAGTAGAACCCTTCATCTTCTTCTAGAGTTGTTTTGCTTGCAGAGCTACACTCGCAACCCTATTGAAATCCTCAGTTTGAAAAGTAAGCAAGGCATTTTGAAGTTCATAACTGAGTCCGTTTATGAATTTACGGCACCGGTCTTTTTGAGTATGCACCAATTTTGGACAATAACAGCTCAATTTCACATACTTCAGTTTATAATCCACAATCGAATCCCCTCTCTACTTCAAATGCACGAAATTCATTCTCTTTTGCTATGAGAACACATCTCCCACATAGTTTTTGCGAAACTCATCGCAAAAGAAGTCAAGAGTTTTCTCCTCCTTTAGTATAGTGAGAGCAATTTATTTTCATCTGCAAATGACATCACTTCGAAGGAGAGATACCAAATATTCTAACTTTTCTTCATCAGTACAGTGGATTTTGTCACATACTCGAACCATGTCATCCAACCACTTTTCAGCCGTTTTGGAACCTTCCTCAGTAGTCCCTTTGAACAATTCAATCTTCTTCTTAGACAACTTTTCAATGGTTGTTTTCTCTTGTCTGAGTTGTCCGACGATTTCACCCCTACAAACACCCTCCATGAACTGAACAATGTATGCAAAAGCCCTAGCTTGAATGGCAACGGGATCCATATGAAGCTCTTCCCTCCCAATAATACGGTCATTATTTGTAGGATTGCGACCGCATTCCCTACCTTTTATTGGATCTCTATGTTCATCCCCTCATTCAGGATTAATTCCTCTACTGACACTATTGCTAGAAGACGGATTACAACGTGTAACGACCATTCTACTATATCTAATATTTGTAATGTAGCAGGTAATTGATCATAAGGCTTTATTTCTACCATGATATGCTTTATATATGCATGAATGTCATGTAGTTTGAAAATAATTTCAAACAATCCTATCCTAATGCAACCAATCATAGATAAGTAGCATCAGAGAATCGGTGCTCTATTACCAACAAATGCAATGGCAAACCCCATCCTTATAAGAGTTAGGATGTACAGTCTATCCTATGCAAATAAAATCACTATAACCTGTCATGCAGCTTATGTACAACCATGCATCTATATTTTGATATACACATAAATTTTCAAAACAATTACCAATAACTTCATAATATGATCCAAAAGTACATCCAATAAATTGAAAATCCCAACAATTCAAATAAAGTCCTAAATGTCTAAATACAACTCAAGTCGTCTCAACAAGAAAATACAATCCTTAAATAAAAATTCAATATTCTAAAGTCTAAAATAGTACTAATGTAGAAAAGAAATATAATGTTGTATGTCGATGGAATGCTCGTGCTCCGATGATATGATAACATCACCTAGTTAATCGATGTACGGGTATCTGTATTATATTTTTTCACATAACAGAAAAGAATGAAAAAAATATGAAAATAGAACTATGTTAGACTATAATTTAGTCTAGTTAACATCTCATGTTCCAACATGACCCACAACTCGGATCTATTCATGGAGCACACAATGCATGCTCTACGAGTTCTCTAGAACTCCCTATAACATACATTACACCATGTAATTTTACAATTAGCAGATTATGAATTTTTTCCGTTGAGTGAATAATCATTAAGTTATTTTCATTTTTTATCACCCAGTTCACTATTATACTAAACAGGGTACCTATTTTGGTGGTCTAGAGTCCTATTTTTGTAACAACTTATTGTATTGGTTCTATTTGAAAATTTTATAATTCAATTAAATTAATAGTTTCTATCACTTCCACTTACGTCTCTACTTTCTACCTACATCAGCACAACAAAAGCATCCAATTTTTGTGACCTTTTACTTAAGTCCAAGTCAACACTCAACAATTCAATTTACCTGACCTTTACATATATCAGTTCATAAATCACAGCAGCCAAGTGATAATTCAAGTTCATTAACAGCTTATGATACCACAGTTTGGTTTTTTAATAGTATTATTGCCCAAAGTAGCTATTAGTGAAAGTGGGATACATATAACATATACTATATGGCCGAAGCCGAACCTGTATAGGCGAAGCCGAACCTATATGGCCGAAGCCAAACCTATATGGCCGAAGCCGAACTATATGGTGGTAGCCTGCAAATTCAATTGGGCACTTCAAGCCTTTAAGTTTTATTTCATGTATGAGGTACCTTTATCCCTAGGCATGCAATGTATTCAACTAAATAGGCTATCCTAAGGGCAATTATTCATTATGTCATTTTATTCACGTTTATAGTCTCAAAGCAGTATAATATTTCATGTTACACTTCTTTACAGAGTTCACAGATTTTAGAGATTTCCATAATTCAGTCAACAGACAGATTCACAGCTCATCTTACAGTTATCACAAATTTGTTATATTAGCAGTTTAGGCTCTAGGTAGGTTCTAGCCAATTCAACCTAACAGACCAAACAACTCATACATATGTGCACAACAGTCAACGCACATAATACGATATATTGGACCAAAAACGAGATTGCTAACCTCGAAATCACAAACCACTAGCTAAGCCGATCCAATCACTCATCTGCCTAATTCAGCTCTGCAGTTTGATCCCTTACAGAAAAATATTAACACAGTAAGATATCTAATAATAGCCTCTATACCCGAAATCCTTAAAACCTAGGATTTATGACAATGAGACTCTGAAGGAAGATTTAATCTTAGAGCTTGGTTTACTTTAGATAGTGCAGGATCTTAATTTGATGATGAACCTTAGTACAACCCCATTAATAAAATCCAAACCTTACCCATATAAAGCGAAACACTTACTGCGACTTTTGAGTTCAAGGGTTATACAGTCACCTACACTCCTACGACTTTACGACCCTTTTGAGGTCTAGAGTTTAAAGAAAAACAAAGTAATCACATTTACTAGGTCGGTCACCTACCTTCAGTCTAGGACCTTTACGTAGCCTATTTGGGTTTGTTGATTGATATAATTTTTCTTACTTAAACTTTAAATAATTAACTTACCTAATTAAGTAAAATCCACCATGGACTATTCGTTATATGCCAATAGATCCACTAATGAATCATTGGATTTAACAATGAGTAAAAATGAGATGGATTATTTTGGTCACAGATAAGTTCTTTTTTTTTTTTAAATTTCATTTTCACTTTCTAACTCATGACTGTTTTTTCAAGAATCGCCATTAATTTAAACGTTGGAATAACTACCGTCACTATCACAATGCTTTGAACTTAGTTATACTTTAAATATAGATGATCGTAGATTATTAGAGATTCGATATTTGTAATTAGAAATAACAGCCCTATATATAGGGAGAGGGTGAAGGTACTTTGGTTTTAAAATCTCATCCCCTTTATTAATAGTTAAAAGGAAAATTACAATGAAATCATTAGAGGTTTTTGAATTTGGGTTATTTCCAAAAAACACCCACTTTTTCAAACGTTTTACTTTGAGCACCCGGTTTTGAAAAGTTTTGCCAAACCACCCCCAAAATCAAAGCCACTAGTGGTTTTTGTGTTTTTTCAAGTGGTTTTGGTGTTATATGAGTAATTTTGATTTTAGATATTTCATAATCTTCAAATTAAAACATATAAAATTTCAATACCACTCATAAAAATACCAAAACCACTCACAAAAATATCAAAACCACTAGTAGTTTTGATTTTGGGGGTGGTTTGGCAAAACTTTTCAAAATCGGGTGCTCAAAGTAAAACGTTTGAAAAAATGGGTGTTTTTTGGAAATAACCCTTTTGAATTTAGCGGTAACTCAATTTTTCTCTTTTGGCATATAAGTGTAGAGAGTTTTGCAAAACATAGTAGAGGTATTACTATAGCAAGTTGTTGTTTGGTGCCTTTTTTTGAAATAAATAAATAAATTTTACAAAAATTACATTTAACTTCCAAATGTATTATTTGATAAAAAAGAATGAAAGTAAAAAATAAAATAACTTAAATATAATTTTTTAAATTTTTTAAAAAAAATAAGAAAAACGACATTATTACAATAAAACTTCTTGACTATACTTTGCAAAACTGACCTTGCTTATGTTTAAAAAAAAAAAAAAAAAACTAAATTGGAGCTGCTAAATTTCAAAAAATCATGGGATTTTATTACGGTAGTTAAAAATATATATCCATTTTGTATCCATAATAATTGTATAAAAATAATATTTGTAATATCTATTTTTGGAATTTTCCATAAATTAGATTAATAATCTATTTTTAGTTATTATAAATATAATTGTATTAATTATTAATATAAGCATACATTTATGAAGTTTGAATGCATATCATCTTTACCGACTGGAAAAATATTGAATGTCGGCCACTTTTATGGAAACAGGTCCAATTCAGTTATAATTAAAAACACTGCATTTATTAATCGAAATTAATTATGTACGGATTCTTTTTTTCTTTTCTTGTGAGATGACTAAAAATAACAATACTGAACTCATATTTAATAATTAAAATAAATGAGGTCATGCACATTTATTTATTACAACAATTATGTTATCTGAAAAGATTTTTCGGTTTTAAATCTTAATACATAAAGACAATTGAGTCAGTTCATATTATTAATGTATTTCTACCTCGTTTCTTGTATTTAATTTTTTATTTAAAAAAAAAAAACCAACCAACTATATATAATGATTTTGTTTGATTAAGAGTATTAGTGGTTGTGAGGTAAAACTATATTGAAAATCTTTCTTTGTCTTTTTATTTAGAATCAATGTATTGATTTTTCACTAAGTTTGGAAAAAATTTGAACTCAATTTATGCCCACCTATTTAAGTATTTCTTAATTGTAAATAAAAATTAATTCAAATATACATTTTGATAAAATATTGATATTTGAAGAGAATTAAAAAAAAATATTTTGTTAAAGTTATAGTGTAATTTTACAATAAATAAAAATAATTTAATCCAATAAAAATAATATTATTTCATCATTTATTTTTAAATTTATTTTTAATAGAAAAATATTTTAACTTAATATGGAAGAATGCTTTTGTAAAAGACCTTGAAAAATATTTAAATCAAATAAAATTATAATTTTATAATTTATACTTGATAAAAATTTATATTTTAATCAAATTTAATTAAAATATATTAAATTATAATTTTATTATATTTCTGCTCGAATTCATCCAAAACTTATAATATCATTTTATTTTAAAAATTTTAAATTTTATTATTATACATATATAAATAAAATATATTTATAAAATATTATTAAAATAAATAATTTGCTCTAAACCCTTAAAAATCTTAAAATAGTGAAATAAACGTTGATGATGATAGATTACATTTGAGATATATATCACCTATATGAATATTCATAGTGTGAATTTGAAATGAAATTAGAAGTTGAAAATTTTTTCTTTAAAAGTTATTTTTGAACATCACTAAATAGTAAAATGTGTAATTATTAATAATTACATAATGTTTAGTAAAACAATGGATGTTACACCATTCTGTTATTATATTACTTATTTAAAAATTAATTAATAAATAATTTTATTTTATTATTATTTATTGTTTTAAAATTTTAAATTATATAAAAATATTTTTTATAATATTATTTTAAAATATAATATTTATCATAAATAAATAATAATTGCAATTAATTTTTTCAATTAATTCCTTTTATATATAAATGGATGATAATATTGAATCAATGGTCCTTTACATTCAACTCAACTTATACAATAAATGAAAGCAATGATGATTACATATGCGTGCAAATAAAGTAAAGATTATATTAAAATTTTAGTTGAAAATTTGGTGACCGATAGGGCCACTACTAATATAACTTATAAATTAAAATTATAAGCATTAAATAGGTTCAGTACATTTAAATTTTTTCATGAGTGTAAAAGGGATAATTCAACTTGATTAATTTAGAATTTAAAATTTAAAATTTAAATTTTGAATTTGAGGTATTGGTATTTTATTTCGAACTCCATTTTAAATTATAAATATAATATTATTTTAATTATTTAAAATTTAAAATTAAATTAATAATTATTAAATTTTATTTAAATTTATAAAATTTTCAAAATTTTTTTGAAAAGAACTAAAAAAATTCCTTCAAAACTTTACCCGTAAGTGAAAAGTCCTTCATGCGAATTTTACAAATTTTGTGAAGAGTCTTTCAAACATATTCATAAAGTTATAAAGGAAAGATTGTTGATCATTTAATTATTTTTTAAAATTTAACTTTCAAAAGTTTTTAAATTTAAAATAAAAATTAACTTATTCATTTACTTAAATTGAAATTTGAATGGTTTATATTTAATAATTTTCCATATATATATATTATTTAAAAGCTCAATTCGCATTGTAAATCGAATAAGTGGGCTCAAGTTCGATTTACTCAAATTAAAAATTTGGTTTGAACTCGACTCAAACTTGAATAAGTCGAGTTGAATTGGAATAAATCATCGAATTGATGTGAAATTCAAGTAAATCACGAGCGAACTGTCTCGTTTACACCTCTATATGAGATACTAGGGTCCGTACTTTTTTTTTAATGTATTTTATTTTATAAATATCAACAACACATGCTGATGATAAGGATAGAGACTCTATCATAGAGTAGCTCGAGTATGCAAGAGCATAACAACTTATAATTCATTATTTGTTTTAAACTTTGATCATTTAACAATCTAGTGAAAATATAATCTAGACCAAATGAAAAATAAATTTTAGCAATAAAATATGAAAGCTTTAAAAGAAACAAACCTGAACCTTCCCAACTCCATTAACTAGCAAATGTTGTCTTATCAAATTAAACTCTCCTTAATATATTTTGATCTAGCAACAATAGCACTACAAATCTCACTAAATCCTCAAATTTGAACTTTTTGGATGAAAACCAATCTGGACTCATATGGAAAATAAAGAATTAACAAACAAGCAAGTAAACATTATAGTAAAACTCCTAAAAGTCGTCACAATAGAATTCAGGGCTAGACGTTATAGGGGTGTCATCTTATAAATTGCCTAATTGTGTTCGATTGCCTAATTTTTCTAAACCAAAAGGGGGTTCTGGGTATTAGCCGTGGGTATATAATCCCAGTTGAAAAATCTAAACTATCAGATCATCATTCTTGAGAGTGCGATAGAGGTCATGAGAGAAAAGAAAGAAAAGAGCGTCGCTGTGAGGAGTCTGTTGCCAGTCCATTCGTCACCCAAATTGTAGGAGGCTTTCGGCCTAATTTTTGTAACCGTGAGAGAAAAGAGCATCGCTGTGAGTCTGTTGTCGTCCACTCGTCACCAAACTTGTAGGAGGATTTCGGCCTAGTTTTTGTAACCGTCAAGGTAAGTTAGGTCTTCTGTTAGGATTCTGGATTAGGGTTTTTCTGGTATTTTTTTTTGTCATCATAGATAAGTTTTGATCTCAAATTGGAAACTAACACGTGATTCTTATCGGCTTTGATTTCTAGCAGAAAGAGCGACGGAAAAAGCGAATAAGGCAAAAGAGTAGGATGTTTGGGAGTTGTACCTGTTTTGCACTTTGATAGGTTAGTACATTCGTTTTGAGTCCCATATATGATTGTTTCTACATATGATTTGGTTGCGTCTGTCTGTTTGTTGTGGTAAAACTGAAAACCCTAGAATTCTGCCTAGATCAACCGGACTGTTAATGATATTTAAATTGATTAAACTGTTATAATGTCTTATTATACTGTGAAATTAGATTGATATTGATTAGTTTACTATGATATTGTTTAACTGTATAGAATTAGGAGATAAGACAACAGACATGAAGAATAATTGTCCTTAGGACAACCAAATAGATGAATGCATAGTATACCTAGGGATAGAGGTACCTCGTATAGAACTGAATTATTTGACTTGAAGTGCCAAAAATCAATACATTTTAAAATGATATACTTTTTCCATTTTCTCTACAAGCTACTTTGGCCATTATTCGATAAATTATCAAAATAAACTGTGTATGATGTCTTAGTTATGTATTTGTCTATTTGTTGTAGTGCTGGACTGAAAATTATAAAGGTTGGCTAAAATAATTGTTTATATGCCTGAAGTTAACAAAATAGTCATGGTTTTTTGTTGATGTTTACTAGTAACTACACGACTTATGCTAGATTCTGAATAGGGTAAAAATCTGGTAAAATATGAATTTCTAAACTGAAACTGATATAGGATCCCTTACCGATTTTTGAAATATAGTCTAACATAGCTTGGTGACCTATTTGTTAGTTGGACTCCAAACCGTAAAAAATAGAACCTCTGTTAGCTTAACCTTAGAATGGATTTACAGTATTAAAAATCACTGAATGTTTGTCAGCTTAACTAAGAAGAATCATAAATTGTTGGTTGTAGCTCTATTTGGTGTTATCTCTATTATAGTGACTTCTAGTGAATTCTTAGAGCCTTGCATTGTGTGCTCCTTTGTTTAGAGTCGAGTCTAGAGACATTTGCATATAGTTATTGGAACTTAAATTGCTAACTAGACTGAATATAGTCTAACATAGTGTATTTCTTTTTTTTTTTTGTCTCTATCTGTTATATGGAATCCCTGAACAGGTACAGGTACATCAATCGATTAGGAGATGTCTATTATGACATTTAGAGCGCGAGCAAGCATTAGCATCCACACCTTTATTTACTATTTTAGACATTTTTTTATTTTGGAACTATACTTGGATTATCGGATTTTTGAACTTGTATTTGACTTTTTGGATTGTTGAACATTTCTATTGTAATGATACCATGCTTATATTTTTTTTATTATTATTATGGATCTATTTAAATTTACTAGGAATTGTATTATTATATTGGAATAGTACCTTATTTACTACAGGCTTTAGCTTGCATCATAGCGTCAGGCCTTCTGTCATATTTTACACAAGGGTGGAGGTTTGCCATAACAAAAGCAGTAAATCTTTTAACTTGATTTCACTTCTAGATCTCAGTATAGAATGTTTAACTTGTTAAAATCTCTAAATCTGTCTTTCGAAAGTTGAAAGAAAATTTAAGGCTACCTAAAATTTTATGGACAATAACACTCAAAACTATATAAGAGAAAAATGATCTTGAATCGATTAGAATAAATTGAAGATAAAGAAACATAGCAATCGAAATGAGTTAAAGAATCTAAATGAGAAAAAAAACATAAGATTTTTAGTTGTATTTAAGGATAAGAATATAATTATTTAGAAAGATATCAATTCCTACGTGTGAACACTATCACTTAAATAGTTTTGTTTTATAAATGATATTTGTTATGGATTTTTGTTAAATCCCTGTTTAATAACAGAACATAAGTTCAATGATCAAATCCATTAAATGATGAATGAACTTTGGTGATGATGTTGCTATTATAATTAATCTTAACTAATCGTTTTGACAACAATTTGTCAAAAATAATTGAAACGAAATGATAACAACCAAAATTGATCCAAACAACAAAGTAATAAAGAAACAACACAAGAAATTGAATGTAATTTGGCAAATCGTGTAATCCAATCAAAGATAGCAACTTAACTATTGAAAAAGAAGTATTACAAGTCATGCTGACAAAACATACACACATACTCTCTGAAGCTTACATGTGCTCTACCGAGACTAGGAATAGCCTAATTAACTAACTGTACCAAAAGAAATAACCAAAACTAACCAGATGCCTTAAACTTTCAAAGATAAAATGCCTTTTCTAAGCTGCCTATTATACCAAAAATGATTCTATTCGTGCCAGACAACTTTTGGCTAACTGGATGATAATAGAAGGACTAAATTTTAATTATTAAGGGTATGACCTTTATCCTTGAGCACTACCAAAAGGGATGGATGCTTTCTTAATCATAAGACTACTTTATTTATAGTGGTAACCAAATACTTACCTAACTTGTTCTTCCATCTAAGGAATACTAATCTACCAAATTTGGACAACCAAATCCTTCTCAAATAAGGAACTTAACAATAAATAGATTCTAAATCAAAATAGAAAATTCTTCCTAAAAGGAATCCCACTAAAATATAAATCCTTGCAATTTCAATAATTAGGCATCCTATTAAATCTTCCTCTTGACTTGAATCACCTAAAATTTTGAAGTCTTCTCCCTTTAATCATTATCTATCAAATTATGTCTCCATCAATCAATTTGATTTAATCCAAATAATTTCTCTACCTTGAATGAGAAACTAACATTTAAAAAATACAAAAAAAAAAAAAATTAGTTTATGTCTCAATCTCATACTCCACCATGTTTCTACTGTACAATAGTCTTATTCTATTTAACATTGTTCCCTATATGAGACTTAAATGTCAATCTCCACTATTTAAAATTAACATTCATATGTCTTCCCGATCAAATCCAAAATTCATTGCATCCAATGGCAAACAAAAGAGATACATTTCTTTCAATTTGGCTGCATATAGTAAATATCCAAAACTGCTGAGATCTTCAAACAACAATCTAAACCATCAAATTGCAGCAATGTGTGTATAGTACGTGCTAATAAAATTGGATGTCCTTTTGCACATAATAGTCTCTTAAATAACTCTTTTTCTTATTCGCACATAATCCTTTTACTTTAAGCACATCCAAAACTGATTGCAAATGCTCGTAGTGCTTCTTCATCTAAGAGATATACACAAGAAGGTTCTAAAAAGTATGAGGGAATACTTATGCATAAAATTTTTAATGATGTGATTCATCAATGATTAAAAAGTTGCCAGAACATTTGTGAAGCTGATTAGCATGACTAAAAACTCATAATGCCCCAAGTGAGTGCAAAAAGATATTATCTACATATCTTTTAGGCCTATGCAAATTTGGTGGTATCCAATTTACTGGTCCACCTTGCTAAAACCCTTTGCACCCCAAACTCATTCAATAATTCTTCTATAATCGATATTGGTAATTTATCGGGAACTATGAATTTGTTTATAGCCTATACTCAATATAAAATCTTCTACTATTATCCTTCTTTTTAATAAGCAAAATTGAGCTAGAAAATGGGATATTACTTTTCTGGATTATCCCAGCTTCCAACATCTTCCAACCAGTCTTTCGATCTCTTCTTTTTGGTATTATAGGTATCGAAAAGGCCTAACACTCACTCGTCTTGACCCATATTTTAATAAAATTGTCTGATCTTTTCCTCTAAATGCGAGCAAAGTATTTGGCATATTGAATGCTTCTGTAAAATTATCCACCAAATTTATCACATTCGTTGGCATATTGAAATTTGATTTTTAGCATCGCTAGATTTATAAATGATTTTAAACTTATCAAAGAATTTTAAAAACTAGGATCTCATTGTAAAATTACCCACTTCCCCTTCATCTAAAATTTCATTATCAGCTTTTCGCAATTTACATCGTGTCAGATCTTTATAACCATTGGATGTCCAAAATAATATCATAGTCTCCTTGATTCATAAGTAAATAATCAGTGTTGATCTTAACCCATTAAATCTCCAAAGCATATCCACATATCCTTAAACATACCACTTCCCTTTACAATTGCACCATTCCCCATTACAACCTCATATCCTTTAATGTCGTCTAATCTCCATCTAAGTTTATCAGCCAGTTGTAGAGAAATGAAATTATAAGAAGCCTCCAAATCAATTAAAACTACTACCTCAAAACTCCGATCTTCCCTTTAACTTTAATCATCTTAGGTAGTGTTAATCCAACTATTGAAATAACCGCAAACTCCGCACCAACTCTTTCATAGTCTAGCTCAGTATTAATGTCTTCCTCATCCAACACGAACATTACATTCAAACTTCTATCTTTACATTTATGACATGGGTGATATTATTCTTCACATTTGAAACAAAAAACCCTTCTCCCTCTTAACATGATATTCTTGAGCTGTCCATCTTTTAAAATTGCTATCCCCAATCTTACAATTCTATTCACCCTTGTTCTTTTCTCTAGTACTTGTATCACTAGCTGAGACTTCCCATTCACTAGACTTCCAACTACTATTGCTCTCAGAACCTCGGTTTCCTTTGAACCCCTTGGATCTTTAATTTTTTTGTTCAATTTTAAGAGCTATCTCAGTAACTGCATTAATACCTTTTTATTTAACAACATAAATTTGGATCGAATGTGTGGTTGTAGTCTTTTAATGAAGGTGCTGGTTAACACTTCTATTGGTTGTCCTTTGCAATTAGTTGTCAGATCCCAAAAGGATTTTTTGTAAGCTTCCGTAGAACCTTATTGCAAGATGGATAATAAATGCTGCACCACATCACATTCATGAGTTAGGCTAATCTGCTTGTAAATTATTTGCTTAAGTTGATTCCAATCAGTGACAACAACTAAAGTTTTCCATGGTGCGAAAGCATGACAAGGCTTTCTCATCAAAGTTGATTACTGCAACTTCTACCTTCTTTACTTCAGTTTATCTTCCAACCATAAAGACTCATTTTTCTATATTGATCCAAGAATTTGGATTAACACCCATAAATATTACATTTCCACATATTGCGGCTTGCAATCCCTCTTCCAATCTCGATTCCAAGTATTTTCATCCCAACCTTCAGGCTTTTATTGTATTTTTCTCGATTGCCTCCTTTTGCTACAAAAGGTTTCCTTTTCTCTTCATTCACTTAATCACCTCTGTTGTAATTTTTTAAGTGTGCTAGAATCTTGGACATAATTCCGGATAGACTCTCCAATTTCTGATTCATCTTATCACTTCATTCCCTAGTTTCATCCCTAAAACTCTCCAATTATTTTTCTATTTCTTCCACCTTCTTTCTTGCCATGATAAAAATAATTGAAAATGCTTTGATACCAAATGGTAGAGTCTGCAATTAAGATTCAAATAACACAGTTGACATATATTAAGTAATGATAAACAAGTTTAAGGGAACTTGTACCCACAGCCCTAGATCCAATTATTCCAAAATGACCCTCACACAATGGTCTTCCAGCAGACTAAAACCACACAGATGGCTCTTCATTTTCCTAACCCCTACTTATAGTAATTACTCGTAATAACTCAAATAACAAACTAACTCTTAGACTTTCAAAGCACTAATAATGAATCATAAAATAATAATTTATTGAGTAAATTTCTTTTGCCTACTATATGTTTTTATTGCTTTAGATTGTGGATACACATCAAAATTCTTTATAGGAGAGTAGGGTGATTAGATTAGTACTTTCTTGAAAGAAAGAATCAATAAGCTAATTTTATGTAGGTTTAGATTTAATTACATTGTCATAGTATTAATCAGTGTTTCAGAGGCACTGCTCTATTACAAATAAGAAGAAACAATCGTCTAAATTGTAGCATGGAGTTATAATCTAGTTGTTTACATGTTTTTTTCCCCTCATTTTCCTATTAAATTTTATGATATCATTTTGTTTAATTTTTTTTTATCATTTTGATGTGTTTATGATATAGATTATTTGGTTTGATAATGATCGATTTTTTGTTCTACTATTTACTTTCTGGATAGCTGTTACTGTCATTTTAGTAATATTGATAACTATATTATTATTATTATCTAATTTCTTCTTGTTGTGCTTCTTGCATCTTCCATTCTCCATCCTAATTCTTTCTTGTTTCATTAGTATCATGACATTAGTGTAGTCATTATTGTTTTCGAACTCTTACACAAAGACTGATCACTTGATTCTGTGGCCTAGCAAGTATTGTTATCTTGCAATCAGATCAATAGTTGGTCCACAAATAATCTTTTCTAGTTCTTGTCTTTGCTGCTAAGATTTAAAGTTGAGGTTATCACCTGTCAAAATTCTGACCCCCCCAATTAAAACAAGTCTCTACCTCTCCATCATGTCAGCTTCTAGTTAAGATTTATACAACGGAACAAGTTCTCCAACCACGGATTATCAAAAATAGGTTCAATTTTTATGTTTACTTAAGATAATTTGTTAGTCTTGAATGGCTTATACGACTCGTCCATACGTCAAATAATTCTCTAACCCAGTTTTTATTTACCTAAATACATAGTCAATCCAAACTGGACGTGATCGGGCCTAAGGGGATGATTGAATCAATTGGACTTGCCTGCGCTATTTCCTAAAATGTTAAAAAATCATGGACTTACATCGATTTAAGGTCATGATATTTCCTGAATGCGAGTTTATTAAGAAGTGAATAAAATCTCATTGTAATATTGATCTTTTATATGGAGTTTGGTTTTCAAAATTGTCTTGTTTTTAATTTCTATGGTCTTCATGTATATACATGGAATTAAACGTGGATTGGATAAAAAATGGTTAACATACTTACCATTGAGGAGATTATCATATGGATTTTGGCCTCTCTTGTCCAATTTATAATAAGCAGGAGATTATACAATGGTTCATATAAAGTGTTTGTCTATTCGGTGCACATTTACAGAAGTTTGCTAATCACATTTCCATGTTCTTTATGCAACTAGTAAGCTTATCATTTTGTTATTTCGGTTTTAACTGTGAAGTGGGATGTGTATGCTATTTAGACAACTTGCTACCTTTTTTAGGTCATAGTCCTTTCATTTTCGACCTTACTTGCTTTGTTTTTACCTGGAAAGTTCCATGACTATCAAGATTCCTGGATACCCCATTAATGGATAGTGTTAGGATTGCCTTGAATCACAATGATTTCCTTTTAGGAAGGTTTTTCTATTTTGAGTTTGGATCTATTTCCTAATTGTTTGATTCCTTATTTTGGAAAGATTTGATTTTCCTAATTTGATTGATTGTATTCCTTAGTTGGAAAGGAAACAAATTAGGAAAGTATATTTGATGATCACTATAAATAGAGTTGTCTCATGAAGAAGAAAGTATCTCATCCCTTTGGATGTGGTGATCATCGTATTGGAATCCCATCCCTTTGAGGGTGGTGATCGATGGATTGGGGTCATGCATAGTGGGGGTAATGATCATTGAATTGGGGTCATGCCTAGTGGGGGTAATGATCATTGGAGTTGGGGTCTTGCTATTAAGGAGATTTCGAATATTGAAGTTGGAGTTTCGCCATTAAGGAAATTTCGAATTGGGTTGTCTCGCCATTAAGGAGATTTTGATATGAGGTTATCTCGTCATTAAGGAGATTTTGATTTGGATTGTATTGTCATGGTGGAATTGTTCGCCTAAAAGAGATTCTGGTTGAGAAAGAAAGCAATTTTGTATGGAGAGAGTATTGTTTGAATGACTTGTAATTCTTGTTTCTCATAGTAAAGTTGTTATCTTTCCGTGAATTAGGCAATTTGCCGAACCACGTTAAATATTGTGTTTGCAATTGGGTTGATTGTTTTGGTTGAATCGAACTAGGAACTAAGAAGAAAGTGGGATATAATCGAAAATTTTCTAACAGATAGCTTTCAACTAGCTCTCCAATTCGAAATCAACGATATGGTTATTGCATGTCCATGTGCTCTGAACTTAGCTATACTAATTGTTTTCAAGGTTGGAACTAGAGTAAACACCAAACATGAGTCGTCCCCATCTCCGCATCTCTGATTCACCGTGGAAACTTGAAAACTTGGAATTCACCTTTGAATTCACCAAATTGATAATTTTTTGTTTTCAAAACTAAATTATATATTTCCAGCACAATCTTTTATATTTATTATATATCTATGAATGTATTAGGATATATGTTAATAACTTTTTCCCAATTATATTATTAATCTTATTGTTTTCAATTATATAAACCATTTCAAAATATAAATAATATTATATTACCATTTTCTTATTCTTAAATCTGTCATTTCCCGTCTCCACCCCAGTTTCCAAACGGGTACCCGTTTCCATGCCACATAGGTTTTGGTTAAAGGGAGGCAAGCACTTGAAAGTAAAGTTCAAAAGTTGCTCTCTCAATTTATATGAAAATTTAATTCATACAAACCTCCAACTTTGTGAATTTGGTTTGGTAGTTAATATCAACAAAATTCTTCTTAAATGTGTTGTTTTAAACACATTCTCAAGCTTGTAACCGCTATTACTTTCTATTACTTGAGATAATCATAAAACTGAAGCTACTCCAAGCTCTTTTACATGTTTATCTCCAAGTTCTTTTACATTATGTGTAAAAACTTTGTTTATATGATATTGCATTATGATGATTAATCTCAGATCTCATGTTTGGATGACCTCTTGTCGTATCTTAATTATTTTATTTTATATATTAGATAGATGAACATGTTGCATCAATTATTTAAAAAAAAAAAATTAATTACATTTATACTTAACAACGTTACACTCATCTAAATGGATCATATTCATTATTATAAAGTAACGGGCATGATAGCCGCGAAATTGTCATCCTATAGTTCAATTTATCCTTCAATTTAACATCTTATAGCCCACGGGCTTTCAAGTCAATTGGCCCATAAAATTTTTATAGCCCAAATTGGAGGAGTTTCGGGCCCTTCTTTTTTTTTTAGAGATTTGGGCCCTTTTCACGTTCATCAACTTAAACCAGTATTGATAAAAGAAAAACGAACGATCTGGGTATATATGGATTCTTACAGAATTCCAGTAGAAAAAAAATAAGGTAATGATAAGAATGTAAGGGGGTTACTGGCAGTAGAAACATGAGAAATCGTTAACACTGCAAAGCGGATCCCTAATTTCAATATATGCACATAATTGATTAGGCGAATTCATGAGTATTGTAAGTCTTTTCACGAATGCCTCAGTACTGTGCAATCCACCAATACCTGATCTCAGAGCGAAACCCAAAAGAAATATTTAAAAAAAAAAAAAGTTTTTAGGGAATAGATGAATGTAGGAGAGAACAAAACCCTAATTTTTGAGGCGACTGAGGTAGAAGGAAGTGGAAATCTGCTTTTATAAGGTCTGACAGGTGGAGATCTTGGAATGGACGGTGGTGATTGGACGTCCAAATTATTGGGCTGGAAATTAGAAGTTTTAAAAGCCGAATGAGAGTTACGGGTTCGGCCCAACTTCTACGACTCAATTCATCATTAGGCCCATTACAATTTTAAAAATGGAGGGTCCTTATTGTTTGTATGTACACACCATAAATATCAAGCTAAAATTAAATAAAAAAATTTAATTGTATTTGATATTTTATCCTTAATAAAATCTATTATTAAAAAGTGAACATTTTATATTTTAGCACCAAATATTTTCTCTGAGAAAATATTTTTATTAAAATGATTAAATTATAGTAATAATTAATTATAAAATTAGTATTGTAATAATTTATTTTTAATAAAAATATATAATAATTATTATTCCCTTTCCTGTTTTTATATATATAATTTTACCATTATAAAATAATTAATATATGTAAATGTAATTGATAAATAATTAACTGAAAATTAATTTTAAAAAGATAGGATTATTTAATTCATATATTTAAAGTGTTATAATAATATTTATTTATTTATTTTTACTATGAATAGGAGGAGTTTAATATTAGAAAGCAAGCAAAGTTGATGTGAGTTGCACATGGATAGTGGAGTAAAATATTGATTGAACCCACTTCGAAAGGTCAAATACCGACAGCTTGAACTGAAACATATGGACTATACATAGTTTAGTTGTCTGTTAGTGTATCTTGTTTACTTGACCTGAAATGGACACATACCTACTCATAAAAAACTTCCTACAAAAGGGATTTTTTTTTTTTTTTTTTTTTAATTCAAACGCCAAACTTTACTGATATCAGAAACAGTTACATTCTACCGCATTTCATGGAATTTTTCTCACTAACGAGAGAGTATACAAAGCCTGGTTAGAAGTTAAACTATTTTCAGAAAGAAAAATAGAATACCAACCAAATAATCCAGCTTTGAAATAGACTACAACTGATACAAATATGATATTATCAAACACCACATTTATAGATGTCTTCTCTACAGCAAAGAGCAGAGGACGGATGTTGTAGGACTTAACAACCAAAATCTGATGTAGTTGCATTTGACGTAAACAGATGAAAACTAAAACCCAAAACCTCCACAAAATCGCGAACGACTCGAGAGGAAAAAAACCCTTCTAGATCCAGCCGTCCGGTGACCGAAATCCTCCATATTGCTGTCCGGAAGGAAAGTCTACCTCCACCTGAAAAGGAGAGGAAATCTACCTCCACGAAGGAGGAAAACAAAATACAGTAATACAAGAAAACAGCAAGAACAAAGAAGCAGCAGTGACAAAACCAGAGATGGAAAAAGACCACAAATAGACAAGACCTGCCGGAGAAGGAGAGGTGAACACCTTCTCCGGCAGGTAGAAAAGGATGAGCTGCGCCTAGGGTTTTTACAGAGAAAGAGGGAAAAAAAGGTGGGTTTTTCCTACAAAAGGGATTTTACTCCCTTATATATTCACAACTATTCATTTGATTTATTATGGTTACTTTTTAAATGGTGACAAATATGTACATGGTTCCTTTTCTTTACTAGGTTAGAATCCTATGTGCATTATTTTCTTTGGTCTTATCCTCTCCACCTAGTTACAACTTCTAAAAATATTATTTTTCATGTTATGTTAACATTACGGGTGGAATAAAAAATTCTCCCAAACCAATGGAATATTGTGATACGAATAAAGTTAAAGGAGAATTAAAGCGGATTGATATTTGATTAATCGAAATATAATATTTTTCGAATACTCATCAAATATTTTCATCAATTACCTTATATAGAAATAGATTGATTTCATATTTATTTATTTTTTTTGAATTCCTAATATTATAAAGAGAAATTTTCATTTTTAGTAATTTCAAAGTTTGAATTAAGTCAATGAATCACACAAACTTTATCTTTCAAAAATAAACTTTTCAAAATTTCAATTTCACAAAATAAGCATTCATAACTTTTTTGCCCTCATCACGGATCAATAAAGTCCTTCACCGGTTATGAATGACCTCCATCACGAGTTGTGAAGGATCTCCGTGAAGCACCTCTAATTCGTGACAAAGACAAAAATGTCATGAAAGCTCATTTAATGAAATTGAAACTTTAAAAAGTTTATTTTTGAAATGTAAAGTTTGTGTGGCTCATAAACAAAAACTAAAGTTTAATTGGCTCATATTTTAAAATTTTCCCTATTAATAAATGCATATGCTCATTCCTTTGTTTAGCATGCAGAAAAAAAAATCTATATTAATAAAATTGGACCTTACGCTTCTCGTTACGGACTTTCATCTTCTCTATTTCCTTTATAAATTTTCCTTTTCTGCTGTCTCTATCATTGGTATCAGAGACAACAATGGTATCTACCCGATCCTCAATTACACAATTACATCTTTACCACAACATCCACCACAACAGCCACCATTACTACCGTAATAACACCAACAAACACCAACACTAAATTCATCCCAGAATCAAACAAATGAGGTTGTTTTACAATAGCTAGCCCTCTTCACATCCAGGATGGAGGCTATAGATGATGTTATAAAAGCCAGATAAAAGGATAGGAGAGAATCACATGTTATCAATCATCGCCATTATCATTAGGAAGAAGAAAAAGGTGATGAGCGTGATGCGTCATGGAGATACAAATATTCTTAACAGCATCCTCACACCATGATGGAGTTCCCTTGTTTTAGGGGAGGCGAGCCTTGTGGATGAATCTTGAAGGCAGAGAAATACTTCTTATATTTATCAAACTACAAAGGAATTGAAGGTCGAGATTACTGGCATGTACCTCGAACGAGACGCCCTTGACCTTTTTGCATGGATTAATAATGAGCGACCATTATTATACTGGGAAGAATTGGTGAGGACCCTTCAATAAAATTTTGGCCCCGCCGAGTTCCAAAACCCTAATGAACACTTATGCAATATCAAGCAAACTGGGTCAATCAAAGAATATATCATCTAGATTTTGCCAAAAAATCTGCTCATATATCTGATTGGCCAAAACATTATCACTTCGGTTTTTTTTCTTAATGGCTTGAAAGAAGAATTGAAGGCGGACATTCAAATACATAAACCACGAACTATATATTAGGTTGTAAGTTTGTCAATAAAGTACAAACAAAAATTAGATTCTCAAACTTGGGTCGACAACCATGTGAAAACAACTTCCTCAAAATCCACGCCACATATTGCAGCATGACAAGACTCCGCAAAACCATAAGAGGTTGATTGACAGAATAAAATAACTAAAGGTTTTTGTTTTTGGTGCAACGATAAATATGCACCTGGTCACCGTTGTAGCACAACCACTATAATGTTGCTAGAACGCAATGACTTAGAGAAAGAAGAATAAAAGGAAACAGGCTTAGTTGCCCAAGAACCATCTACCTTGGCTGAAATCTCATTTCATGCACGATTTTAAACAATGATGCATGTGAAACTATAAAACTACAAGGAACTCTTCAAGGACATATGGTACAAATTTTAGTTGATAATGGAACAACTCACAATTTCATTTCTGAACAACTAGTTAAGACTTTGAAATACATGTCAAGAGAATCCTTACTTTTAGAGTACAAATCAGCACTGACCAAATTTTTCATCGTAATCATTTGTGCATCAACATAACTATTCAACTTCCTAAGCTAGCAATAACTCAAGAATTTTATCCCTTTCCCATGGGTGTCATCGATTTTGTGTTGGGGATTCAATGGCTAGCATCCCTTCAAACAGTTTAAGCCAATTAGGCTGAACTCTTTTTTTATTTTTAATCATGAGAGAAAGCAATACAAACTTCAAGGGCTTCCATCAAAATCTCATAAGGTCACTTTAAATACATTGACCAAGGATATTCTTAATCTAGGAAAAGCTAACATTTGCACCAGCTCAAGATTTCCTAAAATTCGCATTGTGGACAAGTCGAGTTTTCAATATTAATACGAATCCAAAAGGAAGGTCAAAGGAGAATTACAACTGATTAGCGTTTGATTGACTGGAGGAGGATATTCCTAGAATATTCTCCAAATATACTCGTCAATTCCCTTATATTAGGAATAAATTGATTTCACATTTATTATCTTTTGACTTCCTAGTAGTATAAATACATATGCTCATTCATTTGTTTAGCATGCAGAAAAAGGATCGATATTAATAAATGTTAGAGCTTGATCCTCTCCATACGGACTTTCGTCTTCTCTATTTCCTTTTTAAAATTTTCTTTTCCGCTATCTCTATCATACTAATTCCATTTAGTGTACATTAAGGTGATTGATGCTAAAGGATAAAGTGATTTGGTGGACTTTACATCTCTCTTTGTATTATCTCATACACTTGCTGCCTACTTCTCTCTAATTTCTCCAATAGCATGTAAATTTATAAAGTCATCTTTAAACTCGAAGAGTTACTTTCATGTTCATGTATTTCAATTTTATATATCAATATAATTGAAAATGAATATATACATTTTAGAAAGCTTCTCAGGAAAAATAAATAGTACTATTAAAAGTTGTGACAATGACTTTGCAGATAAGGGTTTTCAACTTCACATTTCCAATTAAACTAAATAATAATAAAAAATATGCTAATTTGAAATTTCAAGTTTTTTCTACGTTTTAGCACATGAAGACTACATGACATTATTCAAACCGCCACAATCCAAAATACTTTTTTCTACTACTGAATATCCTGATTATCCGGATGAAGTGCTATCAATTATGATATAAGAGTTAGAAAAGAAATGATCAATTATTATAATGTTGATTGCTCACAACCATCATTAAAGACATTGTGGCCAAGATAATCAATCTTATTTAACTTTGGAAACATGGAAAACTTTGGAAAAACACTATCCATGACTTAATTGTAAGAGTTTTTAAATTCAAAAATCAACTCATATGCCTAAACAAAGGCTCTTTACTAATAACATTAACAAGATCAAGCAAGTAGGTGATGTTGGGTAGTTAGATATCAAACCACATAAGAAGAGTTAGTACTGTGTGCATTGAACGGAGTTAGTCATGAGTATGACCTAATAGTTGTGTTTATTTCAAACAATTGAGAAAATGTCTCTTCGCAATATGTCCAATTTGCTATAGTGATGCATGTGCGTATATTGAAATAGAATAAGCTCATTAAAACTTATTCTTACTCTATTAAAATAGAAAGAAAAGAGATTACATATGAAAAAGAAAAACTAAGAAATAAAAAAGCCCAAAATATTGGTCAATTAAAATAATCAAGTCCAAAAAAATGAAGTCAAAATCAACTTGGAAGTCAATTCTTGGTCAATCCAAAGTCGATGCATTACAATGATGTCTCATGTCTTTTTGGTATTCTAGTATTCCTCTAAAAGACCTTTTTTTTTAATGTTGTAGGATGAATAATCTATAAGGGCTGAGCAAAGTTAATTGTGATGACAACCTATTCTTTGAGAAATTGTGAACCAGATTATTTCAAAACATCGAGTTCTTATCATGCATAGTTAAAGCACAATTTAGTTCTTCCGTTGAGGTAGCTCTAAGGGTACTCAAAGAGGTGTCGTGGCTTGACACATTGCAAAATTTCTCATTTGAATTTTCTACCTCCCTATCATTTTCCTAGGGATCCTCAACCCTAATATCCACAATCCTTTTATTTGGGGAGTGGGTAGAGTCATGTATATTCTCAACCACTATTTCTTCATCCACTAAATGGAAAATGCTCATTATCTTCTATTTCATTTGATCAACTCTTGCATCTATCAACAAATACCTCTTTTTTTCCTGATAATCATCTTTATTTTTTGGGGAGTAGTCAAGTCAAGCTTAGTTAGACATTTGAATTTTTTATGTTGCAACTCAGTTGCCATATTTGTTGCGGAGTAGGAATAAGAATAGATATCAGTTATCTTTGTCTCCACTTCCAACTAGAGCTTTTCAAATGTCCAATCACCACACAATTGTGACAAAACTCTAGCAACTTTTCATATTCAATTGATGAGAGAACTGTAAAACTATTGTCATGCTCTACTTGAATACATCTCTCTAGTTCCTTAGATAAGTCTATTTCTATCAAAATTCTAACAAAATGAGAATATAAACCGTCTAAAGATCTTCAGTCAATTTTCAGCGGAATTTTCAGCGGAGTACTCACACATCTAGTTAAACCCGAAAAAATTGTGAGGTCATAGTACTCTTCTCCTAAGTTATAGAATCTCACCATGAGCAGCATATTGAACATCTTAATAGTCACGCTCAAGTCAATTTAATAATAGTACTACCTGCACTGGAGAATCATCACAAAATAGATCATTCCAAATTAACTTTGGTGGTTTTAGAGCAAGAAATGGAAGAAAAAATGAGGTTGTGTGAACAACCAGAGGCTATATTGTCAAGTCTACCAAAAACCAAGACAAGATGCCCTTAAATGCTATAAGAGGTTTTATCACACATGGCATGAAAATCAAGTGAAAGTTACAGTTCAAGCCCAGGTACCACAAAACTCTCAATCTCAAGTCAATTTTACTAAAACTTGGACAATTTTCAATACACCAGAAGAATTCAAAAATTAACTTCTATGTGGTGGGTGAAGCAAGTAATGAGATGCTGATGATAGTTAAAGTAGTTCATGAAAGAAGAAAAGTTAGGGTTTGTTTTTTAGAAGAAGAGAGAAAATGTGAGAGATTTAGGAGGAGGAAGAAAGTGATGAGTGAGTAGTGTGGTGGTGATTTAAGTGGTGTCATGACACCTTTTAGGTTTGGGCTTGGATTAGGCCAAATTGGGTCGGATCCAATTCAAATCGATTTTCCCATCAAAACTCAATCCCGTCACTTCTTTACTTCTCCAAAATTTCATTTTCATATTTAAAATCTCAAACCACCATCGATTTTAAAAATTCAAAATTTTCCGCTAAGAGGGGCAAAATGGTCATTTTATTTTAAAATGACGTTTTGGCTCAAAATTCATATTTTTTGAAATTAAATTTGAAATCACGTTTAATAAATATCTTTGAATCTAAAATTGCGAATATAGTTTCTCTAATTCGGTTTTTACCATTTTTTCGGTAATTAAATCGAATTTAAAATAAAATATGCTATTTCAAAAATGAGTGAAATTGTGATCCTACACATTATTCTTTAATTAAAATATCCCTCAAAATTTATAAAATATATTTTCGTAATAAAATTTCATTTTTGCATTGAAATATTCATTTTCGAATTTAAATATCAATTTTCAATTCTAGGTTTCAAATCTTTGTTTAAAATTTCTAATCTCATAATTTCCCTTAATAGTATTTTCGAATTATTCCGAGTTGAAATTTTCGAAAATAAAGCATACGAAAATTTATGAATTAGTCCAAACTTATAAGCCCAATTTGTGGATGTTACACAACCGACTGCATAATTGTTAATATGTTGGCTATTTTGTCTCTCATATGAAGTTGACATATTCCATTACTTCAATCTCGTGTTTCACTCAGGCATCAGCCCTTCCAGTCGAGGCACCCGCACAAGCCCATGTTGGACTAATGAAGAAGAGATAGAAGAGATGAGGAAATTGTATTGAACTCTGTTGTGTTTTCACTCGTATCAAAATAAGATTACAATCAACTATTTATACTAGGTGGTAACATGAAACGGATGCATAAACATAATGACATAATAAATGGAATGAATGCACACATAAATATAAACACACAAACTCCTAAAATATTTATGAGCTAGGATAAATATTAAATCTTTCAACACTTCTTCTTAATTTGCATTTTCTTCTTCATGCCAAGTCTTTAACGTTGTCTACATAAATTTTCGTGTTTGAGTGGCTTCGTGAAGATATCAGCTAGTTGATCTTGAGTCTTCACATATTTGAGTTCAATATCCATCTTTTCAATGCACTCTCGAATGAAATGATACCTAGTATCAATGTGTTTACTCCTCTCATGAAACACTGGGTTCTTAGCGAGAGCTTGTGCAGCCTTGTTATCAGTGTAGATAAATGTTCTTCTTGACAAACATTAAGTTCTTTTAACAACCTTCTCAACAAGATAGCATAACATGTACATGAAGTCGCAACAACATATTCAAACTCACATGTAGAAAGAGTAACTATGGCTTGCTTTTTGGAACTCCATGTAATAGCACAATCTCCTATAAAAAATAGATACCCGGTAGTACTCTTTCTGTCCATATCTCACGCAAATTCACTATTGCAATATCCAACAAGTTTGAATTCACTAGATGAAGAATACATCAAACCCAAGTCAATAGTACCTTTAAGGTAGCGAAGAATCCTTTTCGCAATTTTCATGTGGGTGGATGTAGGAGCTTCCATGTAGCGACTCACTACGGGTCTAGTGCAAGTTAAGTACCTCAAGCTTCCTACAAGACTTTTAAACAGAATAAGATCTTCTTTATTACCATTATCAAACTTTGTATACTTCATTCCACATTCCATAGGCGTGTTCACAGGATTACAGCCAAGCATCTTGAACTTCTTCAAGACTTCCTTTGCATAACCTTCTTGAGAGACAAATATTCGCTCTCCCATTTGCTTTACTTCAGGGCTCAAGTAGTAGGACATTAGCCTAATATATGTCATCTCAAACTCAATTGACATAGCCTTCTTAACTACTTCAAGTAGACCAGGATTATTTCTCGTGAGGATAAGATCATCAACATAAAGACAAACAAGAAGAATATCACCTTTATCAACCTTTATGTAGAGAATACTCATGAAGGCAACGAATAAAACCATTATCCTGGAAGTATTTGTCGATGCGATTGTTCCATGCTCTCAGTGCTTATTTCAGCCCATATAAAGCTTTCTTTAACCTACGCTTTATCTTCTTGTCCTTCAACTTCAAACCCTGGTGGTTGTTCTATGTAGACTTCCTCTTCAAGAAAGCCGTTCAGAAAGACTGACTTGACATCAAGCTAAAAGATCTTCCACTCTTTGTAAGCTACCATTGACATGAGCAACCGAATAGTTTCCATATGAACTACGGGAACAAAAAATTCATCATAATCAATTCCATGTTTTTGCTTATATCTCTTAGCCACAAGCCTTGCCTTATATCTCTCCACTTCTCCTTGAGCGTTCTTTTTAGCCTTGAACACCCATTTGACACCAATGGCTTTATGATCCTTGGAAAAATATGATAATTCCCAAGTTTCATTCTTCTCAATAGAGTTAATCTCTTCCTCCATGGCTTTCTTCCACCTTTTATCTTCAAGAGCTTCTTTGAAACTTATAGGCTCAGTTTCAACAAGGAGACAATATAACTCTTCAAGATGAAGTGTGGTGCTTATGCTTCTATCATAAAATTATTGGAGGCTTTTAAACTTTTGTGGTCCAGTATATGAACCTTCTTGTGATGAGATTCCAATAGATGAAGGTGTTGCTGCAGGAGTTGGAGAATGTGTTGGTGTCACTTCCTGAATGGACACCATCATTTTGGGAACTTCTTCTTCAAAATATGGAAAGAAATCATAAGCCTCTTCTATGTGCTCTTTCCAGCTTCATGAAGCTTCTTCATCAAACTTGACATCTCTGCTCAACAAGCTTTTCCCGGTAGATGGATTGTATAACTAGTAGCCTTTCGAATTTCTTCACACTTCAATCATCAAACTTTGATCTTTCTAGTTGTGGAACATGGGCATAATCAATACTCCCAAATACTCTTAAGTGAGAAATACTAGGTTTCTTCCCACTCCAAACATCTTGAGGAGTCATCTCCTTCGACAAGTAAACTGCACAAGAGACAGCTTCTGCCCAGAACTCCTTGGGCATGTTCTTGTTTTTGATATGCTTCTCGCCATGTTGATAGTTATATTTTTCCTCTTGACAACCCTATTCTATTGTGGTGATCTTGGAACCGTTAATGGAAAATGAATTCCATGTGTCTCATAGAACTCGTTGAACTCCCTGGAAGTGAATTCTCTTCCTCGATCTAATCTTAGAGATTTGATCTCATAACCACTTTTCTTCTCAACAAGTGCTTTGAAGATCTTGAATGTAACAAATGCTTCTGATTTTTGCTTCAAGAAGTAGACCCAAGTCTTTCGACTAAAGTTATCAATGAAGAGCAGAAAATACTTCTTGTTGCTGAAAGAACACAGAGTGATGGGTCCACACACATCAGTATACACCAATTTGAGTGGCTTGATTGATCTCAAGGAGGTTTCTTTCGAGAAACTATTTCTAGAATGCTTTTCGAGAAGACAACCATCACCCAAATGATTTGGATGGTTGATATAAGGCATCCCATTTACCATCTTATCTCCTCCTAGAGACTTGAGTGCATCAAAATTAAGGTGACCAAGTCTTATTTGCCAACGCTAAGCTTCATCGTCAACACTTACCTTCAAGCATTTAACATCAAGAATTTTGAGGTCTAACTTGAATATTCTATTCTTCGTCATGGATACTTTGCAAATCAAATGGGCATTTTGGTCTCGAAGCCAAAGACACAAATCCTTCATGAAGATTTCATACCCTTTTTCGAGAAATTGACCCAACTCAAGATATTGCTTTTCAAGTCTAGCATATACTAGACTTTATTGATAAGCCTATGAATCTCATCTCGTGAAGAGATTAGAATGGTCCCAATTCCATGGATCTTAACTGTCGATTCATCACCGAATGTAATATTCCCCTTTTTCTCGACAAGCTTCACGAACTTGGATTTATAACCCGTCATATGATAGCTTGCACAATTGTCTAAGTATTAGGAATTCTCGTTGTTGTCATTATCCTCCCTGAGTGCTAATAAAAAAGTTTTCTCTTCTTCATTTTACTTTACATCAACCAAGTAGGCTCTCTCATTCTTCTCATTGGTACACTCCCAAGAGAAATGGTCATACTTGTGACAATTGTAGCACTTAATATTAGACTTATCAGGTCTTCCACCATTTTTTCCTCTTCCTCGACCTCTTCCACAATCTCTTGAGAAGGTATGATTTCTACCTTCTTGGTTCCCGTCACCTTGACTTCCTCTTCCTCTTCCTTGTTGACTATGACCACGGCCACGTCTTCTACCTCTTCCTTTATTCCTTTGGCCTTTGTCATCATCTTTTAAGGAGACTTTAGCTTTAAGAGCTTTCTCCAAAGGCTCTTCATATCTCCTTTTGATCTTGTCTTCATGGGCTTGTAAAGACCCTTCTAATTCTTCAACGGACATAGTTGCAAGGACTTTGGACTATTCGATGGCACATGTAACATAATCAAAATTTGTCGTTAAGGAGCAAAGAATCTTCTCGACCACACGAACATCTTGGACATCATCACCGTACCTATTCAACTGGCTCACAATAGCTTTCGCCCTTGAACAATAATCTGAAACAGATTCAGCATCCTTCATCCGTAAAGCCTCAAAATCACCTCGCAAGGTTTGGAGTCACACCTTCTTCACTTTATCAACTCCTTGTAGGGAATTTCTCAAAATCTCTCATGCTTGCTTTGCGTTGGTAGCATCGGCTACCTTCAAGAACATTGATTCATCCAACCCTTGATGGATGAGGGTGAGAGCTTGTTGGTCTTTCTTTATTGTCTTTACCAAAACTTCCTTCTCGTTCTGTGGCAAAGCTACTTCATTTTTTGGTGTTGTATAGCCCCTATCGACAATCTCCCACATGTCTTGAGATCCGACACCAAGTCTCATAATTTTCTTTACTAAGGTGAGTAAATTGGAAACAGACCATTGTTAGTAGCCATCACAGGATTGAAACTACGCTCTGATACCACTCTGTTGGACTAATGAAGAAGGGATAAAAGAGATGAGGAAATTGTATTGAACTTTATCGTGTTTCACTCATATCAAAATAAGATTACAAGCACCTATTTATACTAGGTGGTAACATGAAACCGATGCATAAACATAATAACATAATCAATGCAATGAATGCACACATAAATATAAAAACACAAACTCCTAAAATATTTATGAGCTAGGATAAATGTAAATTAATTCTTTCAACAACCCATTCATCCCTTTTGAGCTCGTTGATGGCTATCCTAAGCACTCTTTCATTGTTCTCTGGTGGGTCACGTCTTTTTTTGTTCGATCCCCACAGACAGCCCCAGTGTTTTTATATGAAAAATTCAAATTCAAAAGTCCTCCTTCCCACTTTTCTTCTCCTATTTATATTGTTCTTTTGATCATATCATGTTTCCTTTGATTTTATCTCCCCATCTTAGTTTCATCCATGATCTCATCTTACTTTTACTTTTTCTTCTCACTTTACATGTGGCGCTTTATGATTGTTTGTTCCTTCTCGTTTGATTTTCTTTTGTAACTTGGCTGCCAACCTGTTTTCTTACTTCCGAGACTTTAAATTTTCTCTTTAGTGAATAAATTTATCAATCCGCTCCACTTGGCAATGGGCTCGATTTTTTCACCGATTTTCTTGGACAGGTCACCTTAAACTAGTTGACCAGTTCAAATTGCATCATTCTAGTTAAATCAAGTTCTAATGGGTATTTCCGTTTCAATTCATGAATCTAATGAGAATTTTTCCAAATGGATCTCTATCTCACTCAATCAAATTGACCTTATCAATTATTAGTAAAACAAATTCCGTATGAAAATTTAGGGTGCGTTTGCTAAGCTGTTTTTCATTTTCGTTTTCGTTTTCATTTTTTGAATTTTTGAAAAACGCGTTTGGTAGGTATTTTTATATTTTAAATTTAAAAAATATAAAAGTCATTTTTTTGAAAACAGACTATTAAAATGTAAAAATTTGAGAAACAACTAAAACTTGTTTTCTAGCACCATTTTTCAAATTTATTTTTCGAAAATGATGTACAACCAAACGCATTTTCAAAATTTAGTGAAAATACTGTTTTTATTTTTATTTTTCTAATACAAAAATTTAAAAATGAAAACAAAAACGCTTTTTACCAAACGCACCTTAATTTTGAAAGCAATCAAACGTCCCTACCATTAACATTTTGAAATTCAATTTAGAATTTAGATGGAACCTATAAAACCAGGTGTAAGGTCTTGATCTATATAGGCTCTACAAAATTGAAGAGTTAACTACTTCAATAAAATTCATCTAAATCTTTTTCTTTTCTTTCTTATTTTTTTAAATTTTTTTATTATTATGATAGATTCCAAATTCCATACCTTACCAACTGAGGTTCTAAAGTGACTTTTTGTGGACACTATTTGTGTGGATAGCACCATATCATTATTGAAAACAAAAGAAATAAAAGTATCTTGCTTTTAGTTGAAAGGTAACGTAGCTGGTCTACAAAATGTTGACAATTATGATTCTGATGAATCGTCTCCGTCACAACATTTATTAAATCTTTCAATCATGACACTTATAAAAATGTTAAATTTTCATTTTAATATCAATCATTGCCGTGCTTAAAAAATATATATATATATATATTAATAGGTTTTAATTCAGATTTAAATTTTAGGTAATTTTTTTAAAATTTATAAAACTAAAATATTAAATTTAATATTTTCTTCTTTGATTAAAAAAAAATATATGATTTAATTTTGTTTATTCCATTTCAATAATTTATTTCAAATTTTTTAAAAAATTGTTAACTATTATTTTTTTTTAATTTTCTCATTAAATAATATTTATCATATTTTATATTAATAACGTTCAACTAATTTCTTATATATATATAAATATTAATTATTTGATATTATCACTTTAAATAATTAAGAGTAATTAATATATATAAATAATAATGAATACAAAATTTTGTAAAAATACTATAAATAAATATTTGTAAAGTATATGTAGTTTAAGTTAGATATAATTAGAATAGAAAAAAAATTCATAGCTTTACTGAAATCTAAACCAATTAAATTGTTTAAAAATTTAATTTAAAAATTATGTTACATATTTTTAAAAAATATTTCTAATCTTAATTATTAAAATGTATATGTATTATGTGATATTAAATATTAAAAAATTATATTAATTTACTGAAATCTAAACCAATTAAATTTTTTATTCAGTAAAAAAATAAAATTAAACTTTTTTATTAAAAATATTTCTCTTAAAACTTTTAAAATGTAGGTTAAGAATTATATTAAAAGTGAATGGTGGGAGGATATACCTTTTGTTAAGGTTAGAGAAACTAAGAGCACAAAAATATTATATGGAGGAAAAAAGATTGCTTCTTCTTTTTGTTATTCATTTGTGACCTTTAGATGCTTGAAAGAGGTAGCTAAAAATGGTCCCCAAACATAAAGAGTGGCCTTTGTCAATTTTATTGCACAATAATGCTATCTATGTCCATAACATTTTAAGTAGTTCTTAACTTTTAAAATACTATATATGCGAATTTGTGTTTGTGGAAATATCTTTAAAAAAAAAAAAAAAAAAAAAAAATTGCAAGTTATTCAATGGAACCATTTACATGTTTGTTTTTTTAGACTAATAGAATGACTGAGTTTGTTAATCTTTATATATATTTTGATATTTATAACTATTTCTGTATTTAGATGAACCGACTTCGATTTGGGAGAAAATAAGATATTATTTGAAAGCTATTTTCGAAATGAATCTAATAGTAATAGAGTATAACTCACGGTATTCGGACGTCTGAACTTGTTCACAAGTCCTCCTACGAAGTCCACGATGGTAGGAATAAAAATCAAGTACAAACGTAATTTTGGAAAGATTTAGAATCCAACGAGTTTGATAATACAGAAAGTCTCGAAAATTGTTTTCGAGATATTATAGTTAATTAGGAATAATATTTTTTGAATTGGATTCTAATTAAAAAATTAGATTTTTGAGAATTCTATATAGGGAAATGGATTCCTTAATGGTTTAGGATTATTTTGCAACTAATTAATTTATTGTTTTAAATATAATAGTTGCATCTATTATTATCTTAAAATAATAATATAAATTTGATTAGTTAGATTTAGGAGGTGCCCGATATGAATCGGGAACACTGATATCATAAAGATTTTGAATGTTAGGATGAATCATGTTATCTTATGAAAGATATGTGAGGAAAACCTATGTGTGTGATGCTATTTCCAATTGTGATTGGGTTACTAGGTGAGAGAGTAACATTCTTGGTTTAACTTTTATTTAATTGTTATTCATCATCTTGATTGCCAAGATTTTTTTCTACATTAGATTTTCATGTTAAAAAATTGTTTTTTTCCACTCACAGAGGAAGTACTGTGATTCAACGCCGATCACCAGGTATTGAAAAGAGGCCACGTAAGGTACCAATTCAACCAACTCACCGAGAGACGATCGCACGACCACCGGTTTGACAGCCGTCAGCGGCCGCGAAGTTGGCGCATGGAGCACATGTGCGACTAGGGCACGGGAGACGACGAGGTTCCTAAGTAAGAGCACAGTCAATACTGATGTGACTGCTTACCATGCCGCCACGTCAGCAGAGGAGCTGACTGTGCGCGCTGACGCACCAATGACACGTGCCAACGCTTGAACGCACCATATGTTGCCATGCGCGTGTGGCGCACCCTCCGTCCTCTGTCAAAGCGTCGCTGACGCGCCGCCGTCTCCGGTCGCTGGAAATTTAAAATAAATAAATTTAGGTTAATATTTTTATTTACTTTTTTATTAATCCATTTTTTATTATTTAGTTTGTTATACTTAGTTTATTTTATGTCTTATTTTATTGCATGTTTAGGAAATAATTAATTAGAGTTTTTGATTATTTTAATTGGCATTTGTCTTGTATTATTTTAATACTTATTGAATGTCATATGCACAAGCACCTCCCGTACCAAGGATGGTGGTACCTTATCCTCCCAGAGTGATTGTATCAGTATTCCATCACCACTATCTGTGACCACCACCTCCCCTCGAGTAGCATCTGGTTGCTCCTATTGTAGCTCCAGTACTAGATCTCAAGGAGTATCATGCAGCTGCTAGTAATGATATCGATCATGTAGCTGATGCTATTGAGGGTCAGATGGCTACAGATGATGGGGATCCTATGGCTACTAATGACGAGGATTTCGTGGCTGATGATGACATCCCTTTCATGGACGATGAGGGGCACGATGCGGATGATGAGGATGGATTCGATCTTGATGGTGGAATAGGAGATGCTATTGATTGTTTGGATGATCCAGTAGCAGCTGATGAGGTCGTTCCTGATGAGGCTCAGAATGACCAGAGTGAGGTCAGCTTTGATTTCTTCATCACAAGTGCTGAATTCTTCAGCGAGTGATACACAACATGATGACCAAGAGGAGCAATAAAACCCCGAGGCCGATGCAGATGCGGATGATCCTTGAGCACTGTGTTTTCATTAGTTATTTATATTCATATTTACTTGATTTCTTTGTTTCCGTATTTTGCATCTTTGTATGGATTTAGACTTATTTTATCTCGTTTATATGAATATTAGTGTTGGTTTATCTATTTCAAATGAAATTATTTGGCACTTCTATGATTAGTTTATCATAATTTTGTGTGTTATGGATATCACCGATGATATTTGCACACCTCATGATTTAATGTGTTAATTTGATTGAAGATCAAGGATGGTGATTAGATATATAAACTATTTTTTTTCGAGTCCTCCTTTGATTGATTCAACATGTTTTCTAATTGAACTGGTTGGTGTATCCTAAATTTTTATCGGATGATTGAACATAGATTGTCTTACATGTCTTCGTATTATGTTCACAGTAATGGCTTCTTCATCTCAGAACATTGTCGCTGAAATCAACGAGGGAGACAAGTTAAATAGGACAACTATGATATCTGGCATCTCAAGATCCAGTATATCCTAGAAGAGCAAGAAGCTCTTGAACACTGAGCAATCATGGTTAAACTGACGCCTGGCACAAGTGCTCAAGCCAAGCGAGACAAGGAAGCTTACTTGGGCTGGAAGCAAAAGAACAGTATAGTAAGGATAACTATTCTGTCCAGTATGGCTGATGATCTGATGTGCACATATGAGGATTTTGACACGGCACAAGACATGTGGGTTGTCTTCAAAGGAATTATTAGAAATATTTACTTCTAATGAATATTTATATAGATAATTTAATTTGAGTCAACGTCTTCAAATAAATTTTTATTGATATTTTATTTTTATTTAAAAAAGAAAAAAAGTGGTTGGTGAAAGCATTATGGAGAAAAGAATCAATGAATATAATGGAAAAAAAATGGTAGGTGTTCTTAAGGAAACTAAAGAATTGAAATGGGAAACGAAATGGGAAAGAGTTGAAAATGAGGCGAGTCGAACTATAAACTTTGTGACTTAACTCATAAAGGAAAAGTTTGGTTCAAATTTTGAGCTTGGTTTCGTTCGATTTATTTTTAAGCTTGGTGAATAATTGATTAGGCTTAGTTCCACTCTAATAATCACGTTAAGACTTGAGTTATTTAGGGTTCACTAAGTTTCTTTAGGTTCATCAGGTCTGTTTGCCTCGCAGTTGATTTTGTATAAGTTTCTTTATTTATTTAAATTAAATTTATATCCCAAATATTTTTATAATTTCATATTATCTTATCATAATATTATTAGTCTAACTAGGCTCATGAGTTTTTTAATCCAAGCTAGGGTCAACTCTTTCTCTTTTAATCCCAACTCAAGTCGAGCTCAAACCGTTCGCGAGTCCGAACCGGTTCACGAGCCGACTTACCTCATTTGTGTCTCCATGCACAGCATACATACATATACATATACATATATATATATATATGTATATATATAAAGCAGGATGTTCTCATATCTTTGAAGCAACTCACAAGCTTTCTTTTCTGTGGAAGGAGTCTTTCATCGTTACGATGCAACTATCTACTTCAATATGTAATTGTGGATATTTAATATCCCATTCTATAAGATTTAATATGATTCCCACTTTTATGTGTATGTTTGGTGTTAAGCATTTTGAAAAATCTTGGAATAGTGTATAACATTTCAAAAAAAATTATATATGTATATATATAAAAGTGGAAAGTTTCGAAATCGCATTACGGTTAGTGGTTAGAGTTTCTTTTAACATGTCGAGAAAAGTTACTTATGCAAGGAAATAAATGGTAATTGAAAGCCGAAAAGACAAAATGTTTTAATATAAAAAAGAAACCCTAAAATCAATAAAAACATGAAAAAGAGTTGTTAATGAACTAGCTTGACCACTTGGATTATCATTCACATCTAAAGTAGTATCTATATTTGGTAAAGGAAAGTCATGTGACTCTTTGGTAGTATTTAGGTATGGAAAAATGTCTTCATAAAATAAGACATCTCTACTGATAATGACATTATGTGGATTTAAATCATAAGCCTTGTATGCCTTTTGTCCTAGCAGGTATTGTCAAACTTTGATTTTGATGGTAAAGTGTTTGTAACATAACACAAACATCCAAAAGCTCTCATGAGTGAATAATTTGCCGGTTTGTTATGTAAAATTTCATAGGGTGTTTTCCATTGTATTGCAGATGATGGTAATCTATGAATGATATAGGTAGTTGTAAGTATAGCATCACCCCAAAATTTCAATGGTAAATTAGCTTGGAAAAGAATACTTCTAACTAGGTTCAACAACTCTTTGTGTTTTCTCTCAACCCTCCCATTTTGTTGGGGTGTATATGCAACAGTTTTCTGGTGTTGGATTCCATAATCTCTAAAGAGCTTTAGACATTCATGTGATGTAAATTCTGTACCATCATCACTTCTGAATGTTTTGATAGTAACTCCATATTGTGTTTGGGTGGATTTGATAAAGCTATGTAAAATGTTTGATGTTTGTGATTTGTGTCTTATGAAATAAACCCAAGCGGCTCTACTAGTGTCATCAACTAAGGTAATGAAGTAAGAAGAACCGATTAATGTGTGTTGTACATAGGGTCCCCAAATATCAACATGAACAAGATCAAATATATGAGAAGCAATAATTTCATTTCTACGAAAAGATAGTCTGTGTTGTTTAGACAAATGACACACATTGCAAGGTTGAATCTCAACATCCTAAAATTTTGCATCAAAACAAGAAACATGCTTTAAAGAGTTAATAAAAGCGTGACTCATTCTAAGGTCTCACAACTTGAAGCTATTAGATTTATTAGAATAAAAAGCATTTAGACTAACATAAGAGTTTGTAGAGCTTGTCAAGGCTGAAGATGGCAACTTAGCTGGATTTTTACCACCTACTAGGATTTTATTCATTTGTATTATGTAAAAACTTCCATCTATATCTCCAGCTACAATAACCTTCTCAGTGTGAGGGTCCTGCAACTCACAGTGTAAAGGATAGAAAATACATCTCAAATGGTTATTTTAGGTTAGTTTATGAACTGATATTAAACTGAAGCAAAAATCTGGTATATATAGTGTATCAATTAAAATGAGGTTTGGACTGATAGTGATATGACCTGCTTTGGTCACTTTAAGAGTGGTTGCGTTTGGTAAGATGAGAGAAAAAGTTCTCTCCAACTCATACATGCTATCAAAAAGGTTAAGACTACCATACATATGGTTTGAAGCATCAGTATCAATAATCCAGGAATTTGTGCATAAATATTTAAAAGCATTTAAAGCAAAATAACACTTTGTACCTACAGTATCCATCATATTCACCATATTCAGATATCCTGGATTTGCATTGCTAAAAAACTTTATGACCTCCTTTTGTATTATATCAGCCATATGCGAAGTAACAACTTATTCCTTACTCTCTTCTTGCTTATTATTCTCTACAAATCCAGTCAAAGAAACATTAGCATGTATCTTTTTTTTATTTTATTTTCTCTCTGATTCATTGCTTGCTTATACCACTTTAAATATCGATGGATCTTGAAGCAAGTATCTTTAAGATGGCCAACTCCACCGCAGTGTAGACATTTCTTATCAGCTTTTTTATATCCTTCTTCTTATAATCTTGATTTTCTGGCTTAATAAGGATAGCAGCATTATTTTCATCTGAATTGATTTGAACCTGCATGTTCATCTGAATCTCAACCCTCTGAACCATAGAGTATGCCTTATTGATGCTAGGAAAAGGTTCCAACAACAAGATTTGGTTACGAACAACATCAAATTTATCATGTAACCCCATCAAAAATTGTATTAGTTGACTAGAGAAGATAATGTAGTTTGTTCTCTTATAACACCACAATCACAAGTAGTAGGAGGTGGATTTAAGCAGATCAATTCATCCCACAACATTTTCAGGTTATTATAATATTCAGCTACACTAGAATTTTCTTAATGAATAGAATTTATCTCCCTTTGTATATGATATATTTGCACTCCATTAACCTCACCATATCGTTCTTTCAATTCATTCCACAAATTATAAGCAGAAGAAGCATATAGAAAACTTTGTACAATCTCCTTGAAATTGAGTTTAAGATCTAAGAAGTGATCATATAGTCCACCTTCTTCAATTGCACAATTTTATCAGATTTGTCGTTAGGTTTGCTATATGATCCATCTATGAACTAACTTAGATTTAGCTCCTAATGCAATTCAAATCAACCTACTCCAAGAGTTATAATTTTTACCTATCAATGAGACTGTCACCAAGGACATCCCTGGATGATTAGAATGATGAAGATGTAGAGGATCGTCACTTTGCTCATCGGTTTCGATGGTCGACATCTCCCCAAACTTGCATTGATTTCCAATTTGTAAAGGAATTCATCAAATCTTTAATCTCTAGACTTTAGATTGAACAAGATCTTGAATCACTACTATTATTGGCTAGGATCTAAAAAGAGATCTAGCTCTGTTACCTATGGAGATTAGAGAGATCATTGCAGAGTATACCAAAAATAATAAAAGATATGATTGTATTGCTATAGAGTACAACTTTTATATACTACATTTAATTAACATATTACACCAAATTGTTATAACAAACTCCACAAACAGTAGTAACAAATTGTATTACTTGACTAAAACAAACTAGGTGCCTACGCTATAACCTGTTATAATGAATTGTGTCTTGCCTCAATATAATAATTAAGATATTTGTTAATGGGTTGTAAAACCTTTTAAATTTTAATTTTGACGTGTTTTCGTTATTAATTTCTTACTCTATTACTATTATTATTATTATTATTATTTTGTTTTTCTAGTCGTAGAGGAAAAAAACTAAAACATCATACTTTTAAAATGAAAATATAGGTTATGACTATTTTTGTTTTTTAAGCAAAAAATTTCTTTATATACAAACTTAATCACTATTATATCTACCTACATAATGATTGATTGAGGAGAAATGCTGAACGAACCAAAAGTATCCAGAAAGTAAGGCCCATTTGGAATCAGAAAAAGGCCAAAAGCAAAGGAAGAAGAAATAAGTCCAAATTGAACCTCTTAACAATAGTCAAAACCGTGGATTTGACATGGTGATAGAATTCAGACAAGAAGCCATCAAAAGCAGCATGAAAGGGGGAAAAATCTCGAGTCAAGAGCCTTAACACATGTTATCACCGCCAAAGAAAAACACCTTACCAAAAAAGAGAAACTAGATCTGGAAAAAAGAAAAGCAAGATTGACCACTTAGCCGAATGAAGATGACTGGAAAAGAAGGAGCCCGCTGACTGCTAGAAGAGTGGAAAAGTAGAGAGAAACGAAAACTTGGAGGCAAAGAAACACAGCGTAGAGCAGCTGAAGAACCAATAGTCGCTTTAATCAAGTGGATAATAAGAAGGATGAAGGGTAAATAGTAGCATGATCAAACACTTTATAAGGAAGGAGAAACGAAGAATAAGGGGACTGAGTTTTTCTCCTCTTATCTCTATATTTGGCTGGATGAAAGCAAAAAGATGAGGGTGGAAGAATGAAGGCAATTGATTTGAGAATCTTTGTAAACTTGTAATTCAGTTTCAATCCAAATCTTTCTTCAATTGAATATCACAATCAATTCACCAAATCAATTTCGATTCTTTACTGTTGTGAATCAATTTTGGTTCAAACAATGATATTTCAATTATTATTTGCATGTGTATTGTTATTTTTTCATTAATGTTTATACCGGTAATCTAAAAATAAATACCTTCCTCTATTATTTTTTAGAAATTATTTTGGTATAAAAGTCTCAGGAGCCCCCGAACTTGACTATATTTTTCAAGTTAGCCCTCAAACTTAACGGAGGGTCAATTAAGCCCTTTTGCTGATATGGAGGTTGATCTAGCAACAAAATATGTTAACTTCAAAATATCAATTAAGTCATCCACATCAACAAAAAGGGTTTATTTAACACAAAATTTGAAAGTTAAGGGGCAAAATTGACCATTCGTGAAGTTGAAGAGCTAACTTGGAAAATATAGTCAACTTCAGGGGCTTTTAAGACCTTTATGCCAATTATTTTTTAAATTTCATTTATCCCAGAGGCATAAGGGTCTCAGGAGCCCCAGAACTTAGCTGTATTTTTCAAGTTAGCTCTCAATCTTTACAGATGGTCAATTTAGCCCCTGAATTTCTAAATTGTGGGTCAAATAAGCCCTTTTTGCTGACGTGGATGCTGATTTGGCAGTAAAAAAGTTAACTTCAAAATGTCAATTAAGCCCTCCACATCAGCAAAATAAATGGTGGGTCAAATAAGCCCTTTTTGCTGATATGGATGCTGATTTGGCAGCAAAAAATATTAACTTCAAAATGTCAATTAAGCCCTCCACATTAACAAAAAAGGCTTATTTGACACAAAATTCAAAAATTAAGGGGCTAAATCGACCATTCGTAAAGTTGGAAGGTTGACTTGAAAAATATAACTAAATTCAGAAGCTTGTAAGACCTTTATGCCTATTCCAAATTATATAAACATTTACTGTCTTTTTTTAAAAGAAAAAAAAGGGACTATGTTAGTATTAAAAATTAAGTAAGTATTATTAATATTGATATTTTAGTAAAAAAAATTGAATATATATATATATATTTATTATTTAAAATATAATTTTACTTTTTTCTAATTCAAGTTTAATTTTATTACTCATATTTTAATATAACTTTAACTAACTTATATTTCAAAAAGTAACATTATTGGTTTTTATTATTTCTATATTTTCCATCTATACATAAGCTATTCTTCAGTTATTATATATGTTTGGGGCTGTTTGAATAATCACTTATTGATTCGTTAAATTTCAAACATACTCTTTTTCTACATTAAATTTACATTCATACATTATTCTTTTATATATAAATTTAAAATAAAATAATTATTTTTATATACTACCTTATTTCGGAAAAATGGTCTATCAGACTCGTAGAAAGAGTTTTCAATTCATTAGACTTAAATGGGAATATTCATACATAAACAATGGAATTTCGATATCGAAAACCAATAAGCAATTGGAATATCTATGCAGCTAATGACCGACCTAGTGGAATCTTATACTATAATTAATGCAATTTCGATGCAACACATGATATGTTGTCTCGTAAATGCACCTGCTTTGGTACAGCTAATTAATTTAATTAATTAACTAGTGGTGATTTAATTAGTCCAACGACTAAACATCATTATCTATCAATAACTTGTCCCATTTGAGTTTTTAATTTGAAAGCTTTGTGCTTCTTTTGGTTATTTGTGGACCTACGTAAGTAAAATGTCTAGTCTCCATCTAAGGATTGTGACACATGATGCTTTTTTGCTATTCATTTTGCATCAACTTGCATTGCATTATTATGGTTCTTAATCTATCAAGGTAGCTTCCTAGTACATGTAATAACAAAATATATGGTTTCGTAGAGTTTGAGTTCTCCGGTGAATTACATGTATCTCATGTGTAATGTTTACCCTAGAGTTAGATATCCTTCCTTACTAATGAGTTTGTGTTCGGTATCAATTTAATTATTGATTGATATTTAACCATTTGAATAGAAGTGTAAATGACGGATCACTAATAAAATTTCAATTTGAATAGTAGTATCGGTCTGTAAAAATTGATGTTCGATAATAGATTTCAAAGCCGTGTTTAACGGTTTAAATAGCAATTTGACAAACGCTATTTAAATTAATTTTCTCCTCAACTGTTATTTTAAAATTATTAAAAAATATATATTTTATTTTACATTCAATTACTTCAATTTTTTAAATATTATATTTAACCGTTATTTTTAATCGATATAATTATCAACCGAATGGCTATTGCACCTGTTACTTTAATAATAGTTCAAAACGCTATAGATATTCAAACTGCGGTTTTAACCACTGACACCGAATAACATAACCTAAAACTCAATAGAAAAACATATTAACTAATCACTGTACACGGAGCTATTTCATTATGAAGAAGAAATTTCATACTGTAGATGATTGTGTGATTAATTATTGACTTAACAAACTTTTACTTTTAATTATATATTTTTTTAAATAATTAATATAATTGATAATCATAATTATTAGACATTATTATTAATTTATTAACCAAATAATAATTATTTAATTAATAAATTAGATATAATAATGAGACAATCTAACCATATATTCTAATATATATAATATATGTACTTTATATTCATCATGAGCTATTAAGAAAGATAACTCAACTTATAATTTTGAACTCTAATAATTTATTTATTATTAATTAGTCTCTTTAAAAAATAATGTCCAATTATTAGTCTCAAAGTTATTAAATAAAAAAAGAACTGAACTCTTAAAACTCTAAATATTAAACAATTTGAAATAATTAATATCCGTGTATCTAATTATACATATGATTCGAAGGAGTTCATAACTAGAGTTGGATCTTATGATAAATAAAATTTTTAAAAATATTGTAAACAATAAATAAAAAATATTATAACAATTATTTTAACATTTATTTCACATCATTAAATGGTTAACCGTTCTAATCATTTAAACAATTAATTTTAATTACACAGGTTCAAAATATTCTTAAACTAGTTTTTTAATAAATTATTTTAAAAAATACCAAAAAAATAAATTTTTTAAAAATGTTTCAAAAAATAAATAGAAGAAATTTACGTGTATATAAAATTGAATGGTAGATTATTATTATAATCCAATCTACAGGTACACAGAATATCACATTAAAATTAATTAGCGTGACACTTGTGAAATGATAGTACTACCACTGCAATAATTTGGTAAGTTAATATGTACTTCAAATTTTGATTGATATACTACGAAAGGGAATATAGGATATTCTTTTGTGTTCCATTTTCCATACATATTAATATTATTGCATAAAATATTGTTACACTTACCTGTTATCATTTTTAAATTTTAAAATTTCTTTAAAATGAATTCTACTTTCGATTAAGAAAATTAAAATTTTAAATATAAAATTTTATTCCTTTACTCTCTAAAAATATTATTGTTATTAATATTATTTTTTTATATATACCATCTAATTTGTATATTGAATGTTATAATATTTATATAACTTTTTAAATATAAAATTTCCTTAAATTAATTTTGAATGAGATAAATAATATAGTTAATTTTATTGAAAAATTAATTTTACATTTTTTATCAAATACATATGCATGTTTTAATTAAGAATTTTATTTTTATATATTTTATTAAATTTATTTATATTAATAAATTTAAAATATTTTAAAATAAAATTAAATAGAATAATTTTTATATTTATTTTTTCTGAAAAATACTATTTATAAATAATTAATATCAAACGAAATATTTTTATAATCTTATTTTAAAATTTTATTTTAATTTTGAATTGAAATTAAAATTTTAATTAATATAACGAAATATTTTTATAATTTTATTTTAAAATTTTGAATTTTTTAATTTATTTTTAAATTGAAATTAAAATTTTAGTTAATATATTTTATATATTTTAAAAATTAAATAGAAATAAAAATATTTTCAAAACTTATTTACTAATTTAATTTTTCATATAAAAATAATATTTGAATAAAATTTTATTTTAAAAATTTTGTAATTAATTCTAAATTTATCCTATTATCTGATGAATTTGTTTGTAGAAAAACAAACAAGTTTGATTTATTAAGACATTTAATCGGTTTAAAAAAAAGTTTTTATTTTTCTCTCTTTTAACAATACACCATCTAATGTAATATTATGAAACAAAGTGATGAAACGAACAATTAACTCATAAATGCAGGGTATCTTTGCAATTTGATCAACAGAGAGAGAACAGTGGATGTTGGTTTCTATATAACCACCAACAAATCACTCAAATTTCCATTTTCATCATTTCATCATTTACGTCTTTTCACAAATTTCATTACCAGAGAAAACAAAACAGATAGAGAGAGAGAAATGGCCGTTTCTTCGTCGCCGTGTCCGAGAGTCTTCTCCTCCTTCGAGTGTCGCTCCGATCCCGACTTCTCCGCCTCCGCTCGCTTCGAGAAGCCGAGGATCTCTTACCGTGGAGGAGCGTCGGCGGCGGCGTTCTCGGCCTCTTCTACCTACGGCGGGATCTCGTCTCTGATCTTCAAGTTTCCTCCAAACTTCGTCCGCCAGCTAAGCATCAAGGCGCGGAGGAACTGCAGCAACATCGGTGTCGCGCAGGTTGTTGCGGCGTCGTGGTCGAACAACTCAGCTTCTGGATCTCCCTCTCCGGCTGCGGCGGCATCTGCAACATCTGCAGCCGCTGCAGCCGCCGCTGCCTCCGCAGCTCCTGCCCCGCCTGTCGTCGTTTCGGCTGGTGATGAAGAGGTGGTAGGTGTTGACGGATTGAATAATGTACAGCTGGAGGATCTCGCTGATTTGAAAGACGAGTCCTCTTTTTTGAGCTCCGATGGGAGCCTCGCGATTCATGCTGGTATGTGCTTTTGATGATGCGTGGATGTTATTGAATTTGATGTCTTTTTCAAGAAATGAAAGTTTGTTTTGGTTTTAATTTGAGTATGTTTGTGTTTGATTGATTATTAGGTGAAAGATTAGGTCGCGGTATTGTAACTGATGGAATTACGACTCCGGTGGTGAATACTACTGCTTACTTCTTTAAGAAAACTGCTGAACTCATTGACTTCAAGGTATGAATGATGTTCGAGGTAGTATTTTGATGTTGTGTGTGTGGTTGAGTTGTTTGATTGACTGAGTTAATGATTTTTTGTGGGGTATGTGTTTGGGCAGGAGAAGCGCAGGGCAAGTTTTGAATATGGGAGGTATGGGAACCCCACAACTGTGGTTCTAGAGGATAAGATAAGGTGAGGAAGAATACTGGAAGAACTTTGCTGTTGTTGTTTTGTTACGGTTTTGAATGTTAATTATAATGTTGTCTTGTGGTTCAGTGCACTTGAGGGAGCTGAGGCGACTGTGATTTTGGCATCTGGGATGTGTGCTAGTGTTGTCTTGTTTTTGGCTTTGGTTCCGGCTGATGGGCATATCATAACTACAACTGATTGCTATAGGAAGACAAGGATTTTCATTGAGACTTTCCTTCCCAAGATGGGGATCACGGTATGAGTTTTGTGAAATGCTGTTATTGGTGTTGCGATGCTTAGGCAAAGAGTTTTGGACATATATATATATATATATATATATATATATATATATATATTTCATTTTAGAATACTGATGCCATCTTTGGAATATATTTGTCATGTAGACCTCAGTCATTGATCCGGCTGATGTGGAAGGCTTGGAATCTGCACTGAAAAATAACAATGTCAGTATTTTGGAAAACACCCTGGCTTTGTTATCTCTAACTTTCACTATCTGGATATTACTATGTAAACCATTAGCCAGCTTAAGTGGAGTATTCTCATTAAAATGCAGGTTTCACTTTTCTTCACTGAGTCTCCAACAAATCCATTCCTAAGATGTGTTGATATCAAGCTGGTTTCAGACCTTTGCCATAAGTATGGAGCAGTAGTATGCATAGATGGTACTTTTGCAACACCTCTCAACCAGAAGGCACTCTCTCTTGGTGCTGATCTTATCCTGCACTCTGCAACTAAATACATTGGGGGTCACAATGATGTGAGTTAGTTTCATCTTGTCAAGTATATGCAAATCTGCAAAAATTACTCAACCTTGTAGAAGTTTTATGAACTTGAGCATTGAACTGCCAAATTATTTGTTCCAGGTCATTGCTGGCTGCATCAGTGGTTCAGAGAAGTTGGTTACCCAAATCCGTAATTTGCATCATGTGATGGGTGGTGTTCTCAACCCGGTGAGCAATCTTGTGTAGACCTATTATTGCCTAAGATCAATTAAGTTAATTTGCATAGAAGTAAGGCCTATCAGAGGCTTAAGTTATATTTCTTTGAATGTGATTTTTACAGGAAAAAAAGAAAAAAGAAACTTGTATTATTTTCCTCTTCTCATCGGTTACTTGAAAATTTGAAACTTATTTGCTCTGGACATAGAGTACATTGAAGAATACTAATATGCAGTGCTTTGTATTTCTATTGACAGAATGCTGCTTACCTAATCATCCGTGGCATGAAGACGCTACATCTTCGTGTACAGCAACAGAATTCAACTGCAATGAGGATGGCCGAAATTTTAGAGGCACATCCTAAGGTATACATCTCTTATGTTTTCTTCAGAAGTGTCATCTAAATTATGGAAGTAAAACTAGCGTTAGATTACACAACACACCCAATTGCAAATGTTTTCTTTGTTCCTTCAATTCTTATGCTGGCATCACTACAACATTGTGCAATATGGAGACATTGATTAAACCAACGTAATCTGCTTTACAGGTGAAGCGCGTTCACTATCCAGGGCTGGCAAGTCACCCTGAGCACCACATTGCTAAGCAGCAAATGACTGGTTTCGGAGGTGTGGTCAGTTTTGAGGTGAGTTCTTTTCCAATCTAAGGCTCACACACTTCGTCAGTTACTATAGCATAAATCACTTATATAAGTCATATTTTCACAGATCGATGGAGACCTAATGACCACCATAAAGTTCATCGACGCCCTGAAAATCCCATACATTGCCCCATCATTTGGCGGCTGTGAGAGCATCGTGGATCAGCCTGCCATAATGTCATATTGGTAAGCTCTTAATTCCTTTTCTCATATCAATCCACTGGTTTCTCCATTCTCTGTAAACATTGTAACATATATGGTGTCTGTTTCAGGGATCTTAGCCAAGCCGATAGGCTTAAGTATGGGATCATGGATAACCTGGTTCGGTTCGCCTTCGGAATTGAAGACTTCGAAGACGTGAAGGCTGATATTCTCCAGGCCCTGGAGGCTATATAGGCGGCCGCGCAAGCCAATTGCATTGTGTTTTTTTCTTCTCATTCTAGGTGTTTTTGGTTTTTCTCAGTAGAATTTCTTCTGTCAATGTGTTGTTGTGTCGTTAATGGAACTTCTTATATTGTTGGATTACTAGTGTTGTTGTTTTGTTCCAGTTCTGTTCTCCGCTCATCTCATCACCAAAATGAAGGGATGGTCTCGTCACCGGGTAGTTATGTGGTTCGATTATGTTTAAATAGAGTGATTTTTCTATTGATAAGACAAGTAATTTGTAGTGAAAAAAATTGTAGGATAATTTGGATCCGGATCAAGTTGGTCAAGAATTCAAGTGATTTAAATTCGATATTCGAATTCCACTTATATAAATTTATATGTCTAAAGGTATAATTAGTTTTACAAAAGGTTTATCGTCCAATTTTAGATCAAGTAGACTAAAAAAAAAAAAAAAAAAAAAAAAAGATTAAGTAGAGGTTTTTATCTTTTAATATATATATTTAAAATATTAATATAGAGATTTTAATTGATCTTTTAAATTTTATTTTATTTTATTATTATTTTTTTTTATTGTCAGTTCAACTTATTTCATATAATGAAAAAATAATAATGAAAAATTAAGTGGTTCATTTGACTTATAATTTGTAAATTAAGGGATTAAATTGAGATTGATCCATTATTTATAGAGGTGGTAATTCGGGTTGGCGTGTCGTGTTGACCCCACCCGAACCCGATCCATTTATAAATGGGTTGATCCCGACCCATTTATAAATGGGTTGATCGTGTCAACCCATGGGTTGGCGGGTTGGCCCGTTTAACCCATTTATTTAAAAAGAAGTTAAATATAATTATTTAAATAATAAAATTTTATATTATAAATTATATAATTATAATTAAATTTTTTTATATATGTAATTTATTACACTATTAGATCTAATTATGGTACATTTAACATTAAATTACATTTAATTAAACCTAAATAATATTATAAATAATGAAAATAAAAGGTAAAATAAACTTAAACGGGTTGACGGGTTCATGTCGTGTCGACCCAACCCATTTAGGCTCATCCCAAACCCGCAATAAACGGGTTCGTGTCATGTCAACCCGTCGTGTCGTGTCCCAAATTGCCACCTCTAATTATTTAAAAATTGAGGTACTAAATTAGTAGTATGAGATTGAGGAACTAAATTAGTAGAAGGAGATCGATACAAATTCATATTCATCTCATTAAAGAGTAGGATTTGATCTAATTCGGTTTGAGATCAGAATAGACTTTAAAATTGGAATCCTAATGGATTACTTATTTGCCGTTAAATTCCTTCCATCACAAATAAATAATAATTTTATTAATGTAAGAGGGTGTTTGGACCCTTAATAGCTAATAATTAACCGGATAATTGTTACGAGTTGTTAACAATGAGAAAATTTTGTATGGGACGGTCCTACCTCGTAGGATGGTAGAACTTCCATTCAGAATATGAGACGTATACACTTGAGGTGAGAAAAATTAATATTTTATAACTGTTATTACTTGAAAAGTGTGTCATGTATTTTTAATAGTTATTTCTCTCACCTAATTTGCTATAAAATATTAATTTCTCTCACCTCAAGTGCATACATGTCACATTTTGAATGGAAGTCCTACCGTCCTACGTGGTAGGACCGTGCCATACAAGATTTTCTCGTTAAGAATTAGCTAGCTAATACTTAGTAGCGGGTGTTTAGATCCATTAGTAACTACCTAGCTAATAGTGCCTATATGACCAACTTAAGGTTGACAAAGTGGGTAAGGTTTTCGAGACCCTACCCTTACCCAATTCAAAAAGGATAGGTAAGATCCTACCCATTTAATTAAAAGCATCAATACAACCAGGTTTAGAAAAAACCCATGTATTTGAGAGTAGGGTAAGGGTATAACTTAGGGTCTATATTTTACCCTATTTAGACCTTACTTTTAAATATTTCTTATTCAAACTACACTAAGGTCGCATTTGTTTGTTTTATTTATTATTTATTTAGATTTTATTTGTAGATCTACCAAAAAAATCCTTTTTATTTAGATTATGCTATCGTTTTTATTTCATAAATTTATTATAAATATATAGTATTTTTCATTTATCTTTTTGTTTTTATCAAATTTAATAAAATTATTTTAATATATTAATTTATGCTTCTCTCTTGAATTAATATTTTTTTATATATTATTTTATTAATCTTGATAATATATATATATATATATGAATATAGATAAAATGTATTTATTACTCATTGGAAATTTAAAAAGTAACTAAAAATATAATTAATAAATGCATTTAAGATGAATTTTTTTATTGTAAAATATTGCATTTTCAATACCAAATAAATAATTAATGCCATAAAAAATAAGAAAAAATAATTAATGCATGTTATTTTCTAAAATAAAAAATACTATTTTTTTTTTAAAAATTCGTATGTTTTTTTCTTTACAATATTATTCTTTTAATTTGATAATAAGTGTATTATTATTTTATTTTAAAAATAATGTTATTTTAAAATAAATTTTTATCTATTAAAATGATAAATATAATTTAAAATAAATTAATACATTTTATTAATTTTTAAAAGAAAAAGGAAAGGAGTATGTAGATAAATTTTTTAAATGTTCATTGTGAATTTAAGATGTGAGTAAAAATATAATTAATATACTAAAAAAATTACGTTTAAAGTAACACTTTTTAAATTCTCAATGAACAATTAATGCACTTTTTAAAAAAAATATAAAATTCATGCTTATTATAGTTGTTTTAAAAAAAAATTATCTCTAATTTTTTTTAATGTTATTATTGAATTTGATAATAAGTATATTATTTTTTAAGAATAATTTCAAATTTTAAATAACTTTTATCCATTAAACCATGATAATTTTTTTTTTCTAATTATTTGATTGTAAGTAATTATAATAGTATATTTTAAATTCCATTTAATTGATTTCATCTATTTTATAACTTAAATCAAATCAAATTGAAAATAGTTTAATTTTAACATGTTTAACTCGAACCAAAATAAAAATTTAAATCAAATTAATTTGATATTCTTAAATGAAACTTTGATCGATTTGATTCTATTCCATTGGATATCAATAGTATTTTAAATAAATGTTTATTTTTTTATATTGCATTTACTAATATGTAAATATATTATGTTTAAACTAAATATACAAATTTGAAAACATAAATAAACTACTGAAAAATAAAATATCTAAATAACAAAAATAAATAAATAAATATATTTAATGAATTTTCAAATTTTAAAATAAAATAAATTTCATCGTACATAGATGATTACGAAAATATCAAATGATAAAGGGTTAGTTACGAAAATATCAAATGATAAAGGGTCTTACTAACGTTAAGGGTCTACCTATTCATTTTGAGGATAAGGGTCTACCCTTACCTATATCTTTTTAGAAAGGGTAAGGGTAGGATTTAAACCCTAAAAAATTTTGAGGGTGTAATAAGGGTTTGGGTAAGGGTAGACACAAACCCTTACTTTTGCCAAGTCTAGACCAACTTGTCCCTATTAATTACTAATTAACTGGCTAATAATTAGTAGGATGGAAAATTGTGGTGGCAGTTGAGTTGTTTTTTTTTTTTTTTTTTTTTTTTTTTTTTTGCAATTTGTTAGGAAGTGGTAAGAGGTTTTAGTAGAGTCGGCTCAACTAATGAAATAATTGTTAAGAACCGACAATTAAAAATTAAGAAGCCTTCTATCTATTAATTTTATCTTTTAAGAGATTCAAACGGGACTTAAATGTTATTACTATTTTTTTTTTTCCAAAAGTTGATTTAATACATCTCTAGATATTAATAATAAAATAATAATAATAACAATTTAAACTCATAATTTAGATTAAAAAAATTGTTTATATAATAATTTTGCTAATTATATAGATAAATTAGTTATCAAAACTCTACTACTAAATCCATAACTAATTAAATAAATATATAATTAGGAAATATATGTATTAAATTCATAATTTTTAAATTTTTTAGTTATTTTAAAAAACTAAATTAAATTAATGAATTCTCTTTTAAAATTAGACTTTTTAAAATTTTAATTTTATAAAATGAGATTTGATACTCTGTATATTTTAATTTTAGATTAGTTAGATCAGTAGAAATCGTGAATGATCTTTATTTATATAAAATAATTATTTTTATGATAGATTTTACTAATTTATGATAGGATAAAAATATTAAGAAAATATATTTTATAAAATTAAATTTTTAAATAGTATTTTTTAAACTTAAAATTTATTTGGTTTCATATTTTAAAAGTTTCAAAAATTTTTAATTAAAATTTATTTTATTATTAATTTGGTTAGTTTTAGATTTTTAAAGTTTAAGTGGGTAGTTATGATAATTTTTTGTTAATTTTTTTTTATTTAGTTATATTTTTATTGATGAAGCTAAAATGAGTTTTAGAACTGATATTTTTGGAAACGAATCTCCACAAGAAAACACAAAACACACAGACAAATGCTCGCCTGAATCCAATTCTTCCAGTTCTAGACAACACACAACACAACACCGAACAAGCAAAAAAAGCCAAAGAAAATGCCAATCCAATCTACATCCACCAACAAAGCCGACACTCTGACCCACCACCGCCATCATCATCGTCATCTTCCAAATAATTAACCCTATTCAAAGCCCTTGAACAAGAACAACAAGAAGCAACAGGTCTCCCATGAAATTCGGAAAAGAATTCAGGACCCACTTGGAGGAAACTCTACCTGACTGGAGAGACAAATTCCTCTGTTACAAACCCCTCAAAAAGCTCATCAAACAACCCCCTTTTGACCCTCTTCTTCACCCTCACTCTCACTCTCACTCTCAAACCCCTCCTTTACATGATTGCTTTGTTAGGATTCTCAATCATGAGCTTGATAAGTTCAATGATTTCTATGTTGATAAAGAAGAGGACTTTGTCATCCGCTTTCAGGTAACTTCTTCATTTCATTTTTTCCTGGTTTCATCATTATTACCCTTTGAACTGCTTGTATTGGAGATTACCAGAATACCAAAAAGATTGAATCTTTGGTGGAGTTGTTGATTAGGAGACATAGATTAGTTTAAGTGCTTTTAATCTTGAATGTGTTTTCATGACAATTGAAGTTGACAGTTATGAGATGAAATGTATCTGTATTTTCTGCTGTTTCAATGGTTTGAATAGGAGCTAAAGGAAAGAATTGAGCGAGTTAAGGAAAAAAGTGGTGGAGATTTTACAGCAGAAACCAAATTTAGTGAAGAGATGATGGAGATTCGCAAGGATTTCGTTACCATTCATGGAGAGATGGTTCTCCTGAAAAACTATAGTTCCCTTAACTTCGCTGGTAAGTTGTTTTAATTTACAAATTTTGATGCTTTTCCCAGTCAAGCATTGCTGATCAAACACTAGTTAACTTGTTTGCTTCAACAGGTTTAGTTAAAATTTTGAAGAAGTATGATAAAAGAACAGGTGGATTATTGCGCTTACCTTTCACACAACTTGTCCTTCATCAGCCTTTCTTCGTTACAGAGTCTCTTACGCGATTAGTCCGTGAGTGTGAGGCTAATCTTGAGCTTCTCTTCCCATTGGAAGCCGAAGTTGTCGAATCGACTCCTGCTGCACACGAAAATGTTTTAAATGAAGCTGGGAATATCCAACCTGATACTTCATCAACAGTTGCGGAAGAGACCTCTGATGTCTATCGAAGCACACTTGCTGCTATTAAAGCTATACATGGCCTCTGGAAAGAAAGCTCGACCTACAATCCGATGTCACTTTCGGGTATATTCAGAAGCCAGGATGATGAAAGTGTAGGTGCTGTGACTGCTGAAAACTCTGCTTCAAACTCATCAACTGCATTGGCGGGAGAGGATGATCAGGATGATACACGCTCTACTTGATAGGTCTGGTTTGTCATTCCTCTGCTGTTACTTATGAACTCTGCCTAATAGAACTAAACTGTAAAAAGTTGAAAATGTTCTCTTTCTTTGATTTTGAAACATTTGAGATTTTACATGTTAGAAAATGAAATCTTTGTTTTATTGAGTATTGACAATTTTGTGTACAATAACCTTTTGATGTTTTACACATCACTTACATTGAATGAAAAAATAACAAATGAATTGAATCTTTATGTGTAGTTTTGGTATCTAACAAAGAATACAAAATCTCTTGTCACCTCTCTTCTCCATTTTATGCTTCTTTGTCGTCCTGATCCTCGTAGTTGAATGGCAATGGTACAGATTTAAATGCTCGGTATTTCCCTACATTATTCAAGTGTTCATTCTCCAACCTGAAACAATCAAACATTATTTATCCGTCGCTTATTGCTCAGGATATATATTAAACACATTTTAAGTAGAGCATTACCTGAAGAAATTCCAGATGCCGCGGCGAATAATCTCTAGGCAAGCAATGAATGCAGTCAAGGCTGTTCTATGCAAGAATGGCGCTTCTCTGAAGCCTAACACTGACTGCATCCAAGCCATTCTCAATGAAACGTTCACTACCTGTAGTGTGCAACATAATTGTTACTCTCATATACAATGGTGTCCTGTAATGCAAGAAATGATTGATGAAACAATGTATTCTGGTACCATAGCTATGAAGTAAACACAATGGTTGGGCACAACGAGTTTGTCTCTCAGCCAACGGTTTTTCGAGTTTCTTCGCAAGAGACCCCAATCGACAACAAGATCCCAGTAAATATTAGTAGCTGTGGCGGCAACTGAACTGACTGTGGCTATGATAAACCAACCTCCCCCTGGCCTTAACTCATGTATTGTTCTTGATGAAACCGCAATAATGGTTGAGAAGTATTTCATTCCATTGGTGATGTGTGCAGTGTCTTTCTCTTCAATCAAACGTCGGGCACACTGAATCAGAAACAAAATGAAGTGTTTGATTTAACATGCTATACAAATGTTAAAAAGTAAAGATCCTCAAAGAACCAATGTAAGAAGTGTTTGATTTACCTGGAGGAAGCGAATCCAATAAGGGATTATTGCAATGATCAAGTAAAATAAATTGAAAACGTGGTTTTGTCTACAGTTGTTTGATCTTGTTGTGAAGTCTCCCCAGCCATAGTAACATATATAGAGTTCCAAACTTCTTAAAGCTTGCACCTGTGAGAGAACACTTGGGGTAAGAAAATGAACTTTAAAAGGGGAGATATGATAAATGCTATGAAGTCCAATCTGACCTGACTAGTTAGCTGGTCTCCGAAGAAAAAATCTGGGAGAGTAACCTATACAGTAAAAGAGACAAACAAAGCTGAGAATTTGTACTTGCAAATAGTATTTGTTTAGGAAATTTAACGTGGAAGATTATATTGATAATGTTACCTTATAGAATGGTGCAAAAAGGCAGTGGAAAAGACATTGGAGGAGGAAGTAACGACTTGAACGGTAAATGATATTGAAGGGACAGAAGGTCACGAGGAACAGAAACTGCAACAAATTTCAACAGTTCATATTCGAATCAGGGAGAGTAAAGTTTAAGTGGGTTAATATGGAACTTACAATCAGAAGAGCCAATGGGACTATTTCTGTAATGGCTTCGAACTTTTTGGTTCCAGGATCCATTTCCATGTCCAAATTTGAGAGAATGCCACCAAAGGTGACTACAGAAAGCGCGGAACCAATTAGGAGGACTTCTCTGTATCCTAATTCGGTTCCTTGTTTGAAACCGAAGATGAATGAGAAGTTAACCCGGTAACGTTGCCAAAAGAATATGTTTCCAGCAAACATGAGCAGGTGAAGGAATATGTATAAGAAGAAGCTGTAAAAACAAAAGCAGAATCAATATCACATGTTGCTCAATGAGCTTCATGAAGATGCAAAGGCTACATATGTATGCATGCAAAGCCTATAACTCACCTGTAGAGTGGAAATATGGTATTCATGTAGTTATTGCGCCCCTCACTTTTAAGAACATTTCTTGCATGAATCGACACAATGACAGCCACTAGTAACGCTATGGAACAACCAAAGAAGGTACCTAATAAGAATGTGATGGTATGCCTTTCTCTCTTAGCTTTCGGTCTCAGCGTATCCATTCCTTTTCTATGATTCCCATTTGCAAAATGTTTAATAAATGCAGCCTCCACCCTTCCCATTAGCTTATTGACCTGCAAACATGGTAGTAACCATTAGCAATGGCAGCAGAAGGCACCCTATTAATCTGAAACAAAGGCTTGTCGACTTTAACTTACCTTATCAGAACTAAGGTAAGATTTTTCTACCGTTTGCATGTAAGCTTTGGCTGCATTCCGTGAAGTGATCTGCATTTCATGTGTATTAGTGAAATTCAAACTCAAATAAGATTTGAATTTTGAACATTACAAGGAATAATGTACCTTGTCATATTTCTTCAAGATCTTAAAGAATGCCAATTGATTCAAAAAGCTATAACATCATAAGGAAATAATGTAAGTTGCATCAATAAATGAAACTATATAAAGAGAACTCTCAGATTCTTACCTAAAGCTTTTCAGAAGGCGAAGCTTTTGATAGAATTCAGTAAAGGCCCGAGTCATCAATTCTTCTGCATTCTTCAGCTCTTTTGTAGTGAATGTCATGCCAGTAGTAAAACCTGAAAGTAAACCCTTTATCATCGAAAGAGGCGTCTCTGGCTCAATCTTGATCTTCACATGATTTAAACCCTCCAATGCAGCTGGCCTTAACCTGTCTAGCCTTTCGTCTCCTGCACTCTTATAACCTTTATTATTGCTCTCTTTCTGAACCTTTACTTCTTTACTCATCTCCTCCTCCTCTATAATTTCCATTGGCGACGGCTTCCCTAAACATCAACCAATTCAGACACATAATAAACCTTATGAGAGACATACAAAAATACACAACCTGATCATAATACCATCATCATATTCATAAACAAATGCAATAATGAAAACAGAAAAACACAGCATATGTTCTACCTATGTACACAAAAGCCTACCTCTATCATCAATGGGACGAACCGAATTCGAAGAAACACGAGCATCAGCAAAGAGAATAGGGGCTTCAACTCTGATCCTCAAAGCAATCAAAGTATCCATTTGCTTACTCAACTCATCAGCCTCAGCCAAAACTCCATCAACTTTCTCCTTATAAAACCCCACAACCTTATTCAACTCATCATCAAGCTTTAAAAAGAATGCAAGCTCATGCTCTCCTCCTTCATCAGAAGCCATCATAAACATTGTCTTATATTCCCCATCTCCTCCATCCACCAAAATGGCCTCATCTTCACTCCTTGGTGACCCCTTGTACCTACTTGTCAAACCACTAAATGCTCTGTACAAAGATTCCCTTCTCTTCAAAACACCCTTTGTTGCCACTGGTGTTGGTGATATCTTCTTCCTTGTCCTCAACACCTCTTTCAGGATTTTCTTCAAACAGTTGTAGTCCATGTATGCTGTTCTCCATTCTGGCACCATTTGCAATTCAAACTCTTTCCCAAACTTCATTTTTTTTTAATCTCTAGTCTGCAACCATTTATATCATCAGCTCATATACACATTTATAAACACAAATACATGGAAAAAAAATGGAATTCATACCTACAATGAGTCAATGCAGATTTATAGTTAAATAAAAATCTACAGATTGTTCATCTAAAATGTAAAAGTTTATATTGTCTTAAATATGTACAATAGAATTTCATTTACAGCGAATTGTCAAGTGATGATGACAGTGATTGTGTATATTTATATACAGAAATTCAACTGTGTTGATTCTTGTTAACAGATTTGAATAATTATGGTCTGTGTCTAGAACAAATCAAGTTTCAGTAACAAATACCAGATTTTGGTTTCATGAAATATTAAAAATTGATAAATTGAGGAAATCTTATAACAATATTTGATATATGAAGATGGTATCTGATGAATAAATGCCTGATTTCATGGATAGAAACAAATTGACAGTTATTGATTGATTGGTTTTCTATTTCTGGTAATTGAAATTATTCATTGTTAAGACTTTTAATATGTGAGTCAATGTCAATTATAACTTCGTAAACTGATTTTCTAATACTACTATGAGTCGTTGGTGTAATGAAATTAGGCAACTGCAAGTACGAAAAAATAGAAAGACAAGTCAATTGGTGGTACATTTCTTACAACTATTATTTCTTTCATATTTTATTTTATTATTATAACATAATTCTATATTTATTTATATTTATTTTATATATATCAAATTCATTTATAAAAAATTATTTGAATATGAAGAAGTAAAATTAAATCTAATATATTTTAATGATTACTTAAAAATTTATTAACTAAAAGGATCTAACAATTTAATTTTATTTTTCAATTTTATCAATAAAGATTTATATTAATTAAAACGAATAAATTTTTTATTGAAATAAAATAGACAACTTTTACTATATTATAAAATGGAGATTTATAATTAAAACTTTATATAAATTAAATAAGACTAAAAACCCTAAAAATATTAAAATATTCTAATATTATTTGTAATTATATTTTGATGATCTTAAAATTTTTTTATATTAAAATCTTATTAATAATAAAATTATAAAATATTAAAACAATAATCTTTTTATATTTAAAGTTTGAATATATATAATTATATATATATATATATATATTTGTCCATATATATTAAAACGTATTTTAAAGATAAGTTTTCTTAATTTATAATATATTTTAAAATAAAATTGATTTAAAATTTAAAATTAATACAATAATAATTATTTTAAATATTATTTTAATAAAAATGTACTCTCATTAAAAAATTAAATTGATTATATTCTAATTTTATTCTAGTTAATATTAAATGAATTAATAAATTATATTCTATAATTAAAAATAAATCAATGGGAAGATTTTTAAATATTATTGAATTAATTAATTAGTTTTTATAACATGTTAATACTAATAATAATAATAATAATAATAATAATAATAATAATAATAATAATTTTGGGGAAAAAAGTAAGAGAAGAAAAGTTAATGGAAGAGAGGAGAGAGACGAATATATGATGGTAGTTTAGGTGTGAGAGAAGAGAGAGAAAGGATGTTGAGAGATGTGGGAGAAGAAAGAGGGGGAGGGATGGTGGTAGAGGTGAGAGTGAGAGGAGAGAGGGAGAGGGAGAGGGAGAGGAAGAGGGATGGTGCAATCATTTTGCTAGAAAATTACTGAAATACCCTTATACATAAGCACCGGTAGTAAACCACGTCAGCGCCACGCAATCAGTGATATGATAGTTAAGGGAGTCAACACATTGACCTCATGCTGTTAGATTTACCAGCAACATTTTCAAAAACTCGTGCATGTTTTGTAAAAAGAAAAAGAAATCTCGTTTCAGCTGTAATTATGTCAAACCTCACCGACCTTCTCTGTAATTTTCCCTTTTTCAATTTTAGGTATGGTAAATTTCTAACTCCGCATGTGTCAATAGTGTAGCAGGTCCTAAGCCCGGGTAAATGAGAAAGGTTGTGGTAGGTCAGCATCTAGTGTAAAATCATGCCAAATTTTCTATGATTTCTCTAAATAATAAGTATATCGTTGGGACGTACTAGGCATGCGCTACATCAACACTCGGGTGTAGTGTTAAATGAACAATGGGTTCCACCTCATTGCTGCCTGGGTAGGTTGGAGTATGAGTAAGGGTTCCCATATTATGGATGAGTATGGGCAAAGAAGGTAGTCCTGCCATATTAGCACCCTGGATGTGATGCCAAATGGGAAAAGGCTACCGCTTTACGGACTACTATGGTTAAAGAATTAAGTCTAAGGAAGTCACTTTAGGTTAGGAAGTGGGAACATTGCTATATTGATAGGGAAGTATATAGAGTTGGAACATTGGTACATTGATAGGGAAGTTAATAGAGTGGGTTGACATTTTAAAAAGAAAAAAATGTTCGTATAACATGTTTGCAGGAAACCAAATGGAAAGGCAATAAATAAAACTAGAGAGTTAGGTAATTTAGGGTATAAGTTATGGTATTGTGGTTTGGATAACAATAGAAATGACGTGGGCATTATTTTAAGCTTAAGCTTAAAGACAAGGTGGTGGAAGTAAAGAGTATGTTGGACATAATTATCTTGATTCGACTTGTGTTAGGGGATGACGCAATTAATATTAAGTAGGCTTAAATAAGGAAACCAAGGATAATTTAGGAGGAGATGGATGAGCTAATGCAAGGAATACTAGATGATAAATAATTTTTTTGTTGAAAGAGACCCTAATAAGCATGTTAGGTAAATACAATGATGGTTATGATGGAGTTTATGGGATTGTGAGTTTGGAACCAAGAATGAGAAGAAAAAACATTCTGAATTTTGCGGTCGTTTATGACCTAGTACTAGCAAACACTTATTTTGAAAAGAGGGAATCACACTTGATCACTTTCAAAAGATGACATACTCAAAGTCAGATAGATTTCATACTTACTAGCAGAAGGGATAAGAGTAAGTGTAAAGATTACAGGGTCATCCTACGTGAAACATTGATAGCCCAACAACGGATTGTTGTCTTAGATGTTAAGACCAAAAGTAAGTGGGAGGAAAAAGGAAGTCGTTGAACCAAGGATCAGATGATGGAAATTAAGAGGCTGTACCTAGAACACCTTTAATGAAGAGTTGCTAAAGGTGAATGTTTGGAGCTTAGAGGCTAATGTAGAGGACTTATGGCAAGAAATGGAATGATGTATCAAGGAAGTGGCAAGTAAGCTGCTAGGAGTATCTAAAGGGCCAGAGCCTTGACCGAAAGATAAATAGTAGTGGAATGATGAGATTCAGAAGGTTATCAGGTCTAAAAAGGAGTGGTATAAAAGGATATCAAGTGTGTGAGACTACGTGACCATTGAGGAATATAAGAAAGCTAAGAAAGAGATAAAAAAGGTTATTAGTATGGCCTATGGTAGAGCACTAGAAGGTTTGTACTAATAGTTGGGCATGGCAGAATATGAAAAAGGTATTTACAAGCTCACAAAGTTGAGAGAGAAGAAAAGAAGAACTTAAGTCAAGTTAAATGCATTTAGGATGAAGCTCAACAGGTGTTGATGAGGGATAGTGAGATAAATGAGAGATGGAAGTCTTATTTTGATTGAATTTTCAACTTAGAGTATGAACAAGATTTTCAGAAGAGCAAATTGCATTCCCCACTCTTGTAGGACAGTAAAATACAAACAGATACACTTTTAGTGTAAATCAACAAATAAATCCTTCGGCCCACAATATTTTTAACAGAATCCGTTTGTAAAATTGTTGACCTCATTGAATTTATAAAAAGTCCGTTTTACCCTTTGAATCTGATATTGACATGTTAAAAGTTCATCTTAAATATTTTTCTAATTAAATTTAATAATAATAATACTCCAAATGTTCTCAGCCTCCCTCTTCCTCTTCACTACCATCGTGAGATCCCTACTCTCCCTCTTCACTACCATCAAACACAGCCACATTATCTCATCCCTCCTCCATAACTCAACCTCCCTTCAGAACACCACACCGTTCCGATTCCAAATCTTTCAATCGAAATCTTTCTAAATCAATTTGTTAGCTTACAGGCATCATCAACGTATTTCAAATTTTCACCAATACAGTGATTCAAATACTCAAATCCATCAAGATCACACTATCAATATCATCAAATGAGTAGATTTAAGAGAAAAATTAGAGCTAAAAATGAACATGGCAATAAAATCTGCAAGAGAATATGATGGTTGTAGTGAGATTTGATTGCAAAAGATGACAATAGTGAGAATTAAAGATGATTATAATATAGATGGCCCTGAGATCAGATTTGAATCGGAATGAATATATGTGATGTGGTAAAAATCTGAAAGAGAATTTGACAGTTATGGTGGGACATTGGTGATGGAAATCTGAAAGAGAAATCGGTGAGTGCGGCGGCGGGACATCGGCTGTGGGAATCTGAAAGAAAACTCGATGGCTGCTGTGGTGAAATCTAGAGGAGGAGGAGGAGGAGTAAATGATATTGGAGCAGGAAGAGCACGGTGGTGGTTTGTTAGATCTGGGTTGAAGGACATTAGACATGTGAAGTGGGGAGGAGATGGTGATGATGATGGGGATCTGAGACGATAGAAGTGGAAAAGTTGAATTATTATTTTTATTTAATTTATATTTATTTAATATTTAAAATAATTAATTATATAAAAATACTAAAATACCCTTCCATCAAAGTTTATTAATAGAGTATGACAGATGCCGTGAAAAAATTTGTGGGCCCAGAGGATTTATTTGTTAATTAACGTTAAAAGTGTATGTCTTTGTAACTTACAATCCTTCAGGGGAGATGAATGCAATTTGCTCTTTTCCGAACCTTCCGGCAATAGATAGAAATCTTAGTTGGTATAGGCGTATCAGACAAAGTGAAGTAAAGGAATCCTTGAAATATATGAAGGTTGGAGGGGTATTTGGTCCTGATAGTATCCCTACAGAGGTATAGAAGTGTCTAGGAGAGTCAGGAGTTGTATGGTTATAAAATTTTTTTAATGTTATATTAAAAGGAGGTAAGATGTCTAATGCACGGAGAATGAGTACTATCGTACCGATATATAAGAATAAAGAAGACATCTAAAGTTGTACGAACTATCGGGGAATCAAACTCAAGAGTAATACAATGATGTTATAGGAAAGAGTTATAGAGCATAGATTAAGAATGACTACAAGAGTGTCAGAGAACCAATTTGGTTTCATTTTAGGGAGATCTACTATTGAAGCCATTTCTCTTCTAAGAAGATTAGTGAAATTTTACAAAGAGTAAAAGAAAGATCTTCATATAGTATTTATTGTTTTGGAGAAGGCTTATAATAGGGTACCAAGAGAAGTATTGTAGTGGTTTTGGAAAGGAAATGAGTTTATGTCAAGTATATTAACATCATCAAGGAAATGTATAAGAACGCATCCAATACTGTGAAAACAATAGGTGAGGACACTAAGGTTTTCCCCAATACCGTCGGATTACATCAAGATTTAGCTATGAGTCCATATTTTTTTTACTCTGGTTATGGATGAGTTAACCGGAAGCTTACAGGATGATGTACTTGGTGCATGTTATTTGTAGATGATATTGTACTTATTGATGAAACTAGTGCGAGAGTTAATGTAAGTTGGAAAGGTGGAGAAAAACTCTTGAAGAAAGGGCTTTAAGTTAAGTAGGAGCAAAATGGAATATATGCACAATGAGTTTAGTTTGAGGAAGAAGTAAGAGCAAGAGATGCTGTTGGAAGGGGTTTCAATTCCTAGCATCAAACAATTTAAGTTTCACGGATATGTGCTCTAGACTGACAAGCGATTGAATGATGATATGATGCATAGAATCTAAATTGGATGAATGAAGTGAAGGGGGTATTAAGGGTTCTCTGTGATAAGAAAATACCACTTAAGGTAAAATATAAAATTTATGGAACAATTGTTTGGTAGCGATGCTCTACGAGAGTGAAAGTTGGATACCTATGAGACAACATCTCTATAAAATGAATGTGGTGGAGATGAGAATGTTAAGATGGATGTGTTGACATATAAGGTTGGACAAAATACAAAATGAGCATATTAGACATAAAGTCCACGTGCCGAAGATCAGTGATAAAATAAGACAAATTAGACTTAGATGATTTGGGCATGTGTTAAAGAGACATCCTCATGCTATAGTGCGTAAATGTGAAAACTTATTAGTCGAGGGGTCAAGAGGGGTCGAGGAAGACCTAAATCTAATTGGAAGGAGGTAATTGCTAAAGATTTATAGACATTAGATATTGAAGTCGATTTGGTGCATAAAAGACTTGAGTAGAAATGTCAACCCATGTAGATGGAAGTTTCTAAGACTAGATTGACTACTTGTTTTTATAGATGTTCATTGTTAGAGGATTCATACAACTAACCCTAACCGGTTTGGGATTAAGATTTTCTTGATTTTGATGTTCAGGTATGGTAAATTTCTCATTAAATTTGTGTGCTCACTTAAAAAAATTTTGAATTATAAGATTTTTAATTTTTGATTTTGATCCATACACCTAATTTCTTATAGTACCTTTTTAATTTAAAAATAATAACAAAATAAAAAAATTATTCAATTTCAATTCTACACTTTCAAAATAATCATACTAGTTTAAGAAATCAAACCGGTTTTTTCTTCATTAAATGAATCCCCATTGTCTCTATTCTTCATTCTCATACTATCTTCTCATATCAACTCAGATTCTTTCATTTCTTTCTTCTACTCGACACTTTCATAGCTGCTTTTATCTTATCCCCCGTCCTCCAACTTTGATGACTCTATTATTCATTGTCTTCTTACTCTACCATCAACACCTTTGCAGTTTTGTTCCTAATAGAACCAAGTTCTGACTTTAATATTGTTCAACTTCTTTTCCATTACTAAAGTGAGTGGGATAGTCAATTCAACTACCTAACAACTTATATTATTCAATTATTAGGTAAGTAATTGATTTGATTTAAATTTTAGGTATTCGTTGCTGCTCAATAATGAACTATTGTTGAACGCTTCTATTGTTGTTATTTTTTGTAAATATGTGTTGAGTGTAAAGATGAAAATTTTTAATAGGTAGTTGTTGGATGACTAATAAGGGTAATGGACCTTATTAAAATACCAATATTAATAATCAAAAGATTGACCTTGGCAACATCCACCTTGTGCCAATTTCTCTGATTTTTCATCATTCTTTGATGAACCGGTTGCTTGTTAGGGTTTTTTCTATTTTTTTTTCTCCACCTACAAATTATTTTTAAAAATCTTAAAAAAAATTATAATTATAAATAAGTGGTTTAATTTATTTTTTATTAAATAATTAAAATATAAATTATGATAAGGATAAGAGTAAGGTTACGAACGGAAGAATTTGTTAAAAATGTAAAGAAATATATTATATTTAGTCTATAAATTAGTAAAAAAGAAATATATTTTTATAAAATTATAGTGTTCTGAAAAACAAACAAGAATAAGTTGAAATTGTTTACTTTTAAAATAAGATTATTGTGTCTAACTTTAAGACATTAAAGGAAAAAAAAAGCATATAAATCACTTGCATGTATGAACTTACCTAAAAAGTTATCAAAAAACGTTAGACCATAGTAGACCTAAAAATTTAAATTTAATTCACTTATTGAAAAGAAATAATTAATAAGCGGAAAGTTTTTACTCTTAAAATAAGATTATTGTGTCTAACTTTGAGACACAAAAGGAAAAAAAAATGCATATGAATCACTTGCACATAGCTATTAAACCCAAAAGGTTATTAAAAGACGCTAGACCATTGTAGACCCAAAAATCTAATTTAATTGATTTATTTTCAAGATTTTGGTTATATAATGAATTGTTGCACTCGACCATCACAACTCATGTAAAGACTTTTAAAAACAAACCATTGAATTTATAAAGTGAAGGAGATGTTTATCATTTTGGTTCATGTCTCAGAGTTTTAACTTGTTTTTTTTATTTTTTTCATAAAGTTAAAATAAAAAAATGAGAAAAAAAAACTCTAAGTGTAGTATTATTCACCGTTCCATAGACGACTATCAATATTTCTTTTAAAGAAAGAAAAATAAAATATAATGTTCGAGACTATCTTAACTTATTACTAAAATCCTTTTTTACATAAGTACATCCTATGTCCATCTTATTTGGTTGGTAGGGAATCATTTGTTTTTTTAATTTTTTTAGTTTACTTATCTATTCTCATATGGCACCTACGAACATGTGTTTGGTACCAAATGATTTAGTGGTTCGATGTATTACCGATCTCCTTAATGCAATTCTCTCCAACAAGGTTTAGAGGCAGCGAATCTATAGGTTTAAATATTTCACTTCCATTAGACCCGCTTCGTTAGATTAGCCTACTTAACCATCCTTTCTTCGTAGTTTTGAGACGATTTGGTTGACAGATGAATTGCTTATACCATTTATTTGATTTTGTGAGAATTATTAGACTCAACGTACAGAACAAAGAAGAAATAAACTAAAAAGAATAACTATGATCGCGGTAGTTTTATTAGAAGTTCTCGTCATTCATGGTGCTCTATAAAAGTATCTCTAAAAGGTTTCTTTCATGATGCACTAACACGGCCTATGATCGACTAAAGCCATGGAATCAAGGAAAATATGTGGAAATTTTGGGTCTACATCATCGTTATCGATTTCTATTACGGTAGTATACATTAGATTTACATGCGGTTAGTTTAGCGAGGTAATAGAGTGGGTGCATGGTGGTGGATTAATTTTTCCGGAGAGCTTTGGAGTAACATTAGCACATTTAGTTGAAGTCAGCTCTAATTGGTTTCACTGATAAAAGCAACCTCTTACCCGTCGTAATATTTTGTTTATATAGGTAAAAATTTAAAAAGTTTTTAAATAACCGATCCATGAACCATGATTAGTTGGTAGTTCATTTTGGATGTAATATATTTTGTTTCATACAAGTTATATTATGTTAAATATTATTCTTTCCATTCTAAAAAGAATAGCTTAACAATAAAAACATAGCATTAATTATTACATTACATCTTATTTTATTTATTTATTTCCGGGATAATGTACGCTTTGAATAAGAAAAGTTGTTCCACATTGCTTAAACAAATGAGTCGAGAGCAATATAAATATGAAAATCTTTAATAGGTAGTTGTTGGGTGACTAAGAAGGGTAATGAGCCTTATCAAAATACAAATATTAATAATCAAAAGATTGGCCTTGGGCCTTGGGAACGTCCACATTGTGCCCATTTCTTTGGTTTTCTCCGACACATTAGTTTTAAATATTTTTTTAAAAATATTGATAATAATAAATAAGTGGTTTAATTGATTTTTTTATCAAATAATTAAAATCTAAATTATATTTAGGATAAGAGTAAGGTTACGAACGAAATAATTTGTAAAAAATGTATAGAAATATATTATATTTAATCTATATATTAGTGAATATATATATATATATATTTATAAAGTTATAGTGTTCCGAAAATAAAAAAGAATAAGTTGAAAGTTTCTACTTTTAAAATAAGATTATTGTGTCTAACTTTAAGACATTAAAGGGAAAAAAAAATGCATATAAATCACTTGCACGTATGCACTTACCCAAAAAGTTATCAAAAAAACGCTAGACCACAGTAGACCTAAAAATTTTAATTTAATTCACTTATTGAACAAAAAATAATTAATAAGGTGAAACTTTTTACTTTTAAAATAAGATTATTATGTCCAAGGTTTTAAATATCGAAACGATACCCGATATTATCCCGATATTATCTAAATTTCTAAGCGACCGGTACCGATACGTCTGAATATCTTATATCCTCCGGAGTATCCGTACAAAATCCGATATATCTGTAAAATATCCCGATATTCCCGATATTTTTCGATATTATCCGAAATATCCCGATATATTTAGAAATAAATAATATTTTTAGAAAGTAGTTAACAAAAAATTAAGTGATAAATATATTTTAATTTTGATATTTGTACTAAAGTGTAGATTCACGACTAATGAAATTTAAATGGTAAAAATGAAAATTTTAAGAATAAAAAATTGAGAAAATAAGAATAGTGAACTAATTTGTACCATTTTAAGGTTGGTTGATACTAACGTGATTCCTACTAGCCAATATTGTATGAATTCATGGTACATCAATTGAAACAATTGCATTTCACATGGAAGTATGTAGGTGTGGAGTAGGAAGCATATATTTGGTTTGCTCATTCGTGCAACAAATATATTAATCTCCATTATTTCTTTTGAAAAAAAGATTAATTATAGAATAATGATTTTAATTATTTGTATATTATTTAGTATGATATTTTATAATATAAATTCTCATTTTTAATATGATAGAAAACTTGAAGAGAACTCAAATCTTATACAAGTTATGTATACAATTGGATTAAGATACTTAATAAATTTCTAATTTTAGTAATAAGGTACAATTCTAATATAAACATCAATTTAAACTATAGTTATATTAAGGCAAGATTTTAGGTGCATTGTGAAATTTATTCTTCTTGCATTAATTATGAAATAATTTGTTTTTAAATAGCTGAAATACTATAAAAAAAATATATGAGAAATTTTTAAAACAATTGCATTGAGTAGCAAAATGAAATTAAGTACATAATTGCATTCAACAATTATTACAATATAATAAAAATTAATAATATTAATTAAAAATTATTAATATTATTAATTTATATTTGTGTTATGTCATTGAGAAATATATATATTGGAATAGTGTTATGTCATTGAGAAATATTACAATAAAAGTATTATCACCAACATTTTCAATATGTGAATGCCATTAAAGCACATTCGCATTGATTTAACTATTTTGTTTATAAATATATTGAAAAAAAATTAGTTTTTGTTATTTTAATGTAAAGTTGAAAATTATATATAACTATTTATATGTGGAGAAAATAAATCTCAAATGAACTTTAGATGTAAAAATAAGTATTAGAATTGAGAATCTTATTATTATTATTATTATTATTATTACTATTTTTACTACTATTATTATTATTTTATTGATTATATTTGCTTACTAGATGATGTCGATTCCATGTGTTGCTAGTTATATTTATGAATGTGGAATTAATGTTGAACGGGTATTTGAAAAATAATTCCGTGTAGATAATTTCTCTAATTACCATGAAAATCCAATTAGTAGTAATGAAGATTAAAATTCAAACATAGTAGAAGAGATGCTTGATGGAAATGTTGGAGTAGATTATAAAGAAATAATATAATCTTCACACCTTAATCCATTAGATCAACATTATTATCTAATTGTAAATAGAAATAGCAAAATGTTGGTTAAGAAGGTTGCAATTGGTAACAGGAAAAAGCGCAACAAATGAATGAGGAATCTTAAATAATAATTTTCTCATCAATGAACGTTGGTAATCCAGATAATTCTTTGGATGATTTACAATCACGAGATGAAATGAGATCGGGGTTAATTCTAATATTCAACCTTAGTTAGGATCATAATCGATTTCTAATATGTAATTCTTTGGTAATTTTAGAGCTACAATATATTTGATTATCATTCTTCACAAATGTCAAATGAAGTTCGAATGTACACCGAATGACAATATTTGGACATATTTATATAGTGTCTTTAAAAAGTTAGAAGCATAAAATTTAGCTCATTTTAGTTGAAGTGAGCTCTAATTGGTTTCACTGATAAAAGCAACCTCTTACCCGTCGTAATATTTTGTTTATTTAGGTAAAAATTTAAAAAGTTTTTAAATAACCGATCCATGATCCATGATTAGTTGGTAGTTCATTTTGCATGTAATATATTTTGTTTCATACAAGTTATATTATGTTAAATATTATTCTTTCCATTCTAAAAAGAATAGCTTAACAATAAAAACATAGCATTGATTATTACATTACATCTTATTTTATTTATTTATTTCCGGGATAATGTACGCTTTGAATAAGAAAAGTTGTCCCACATTGCTTAAACAAATGAGTCGAGAGCAATATAAATATGAAAATCTTTAATAGGTAGTTGTTGGGTGACTAATAAGGGTAATGGGTCTTATCAAAATACCAATATTAATAATCAAAAGATTGGCCTTGGGCCTTGGGAACGTCCACATTGTGCCCATTTCTCGGGTTTTCTCCGACATATTAGTTTTAAATATTTTTTTAAAAATATTGATAATAATAAATAAGTGGTTTAATTGATTTTTTTTATCAAATAATTAAAATCTAAATTATATTTAGGATAAGAGTAAGGTTACGAACGAAATAATTTGTTAAAAATGTATAGAAATATATTATATTTAATCTATATATTAGTGAATATATATATATATATATATATTTATAAAGTTATAGTGTTCCGAAAATAAAAAAGAATAAGTTGAAAGTTTCTACTTTTAAAATAAGATTATTGTGTCTAACTTTAAGACATTAAAGGAAAAAAAAAAAGCATATAAATCACTTGCACGTATGCACTTACCCAAAAAGTTATCGAAAAAACGCTAGACCACAGTAGACATAAAAATTTTAATTTAATTCACTTATTAACAAAAAATAATTAATAAGGTGAAACTTTTTACTTTTAAAATAAGATTATTATGTCTAACTTTGAGACACAAAAGGAAAAAGAAAATGCATATGAATCACTTGCACATAGCCATTAAACCCAAAAGGTTATTAAAAAACGCTAGATCATTGTAGACCCAAAAAAATTTAATTTAATTGATTTATTTTCAAGATTCTGGTTATATTATGAATTGTTGCACTCGACCATCACAGCTCATGTAAAGACTTTTAAAAACAAACCATTGAAGTTGTAAAGTGGGAGAGATGTTTATCATTTTGGTTCATGTCTTAGAGTTTTAACTTTTTTTTTTTTTTTTTTTTTTAATAAAGTTAAAATAAAAAAATGAGGAAAAAAAAATCTAAGTGCAGTATTATTCTCCTTTCAATAATTGGCTATCAATATTTCTTCTAAAGTAAGAAAAATAAAATATAATGTTCGAGACTATCTTATCTTATTACTAAAATCCTTTTTTACATAAGTACTTCCTATGTCCATCTTATTTGGTTGGTAGGGAATCATTTATTTATTTTTTATATTTTTAGTTTACTTATCTATTCTCATATTGCACCTACAAACATGTGTTTGGGTACCAAATGATTTAGTGGTTCGATGGATTACCGATCTCCTTAATGCAATTCTGTCCAACAAGGTTTGGAGGCGGCGAACCTATAGGTTTAAATATTTCACTTCCATTAGACCCGCTTCGTTAGATTAGCCTACTTAACCATCCTTTCTCCGTAGTTCCGAGACGATTTGGTTGACGGATGAATTGCTTACGCCATTTATTTGATTTTGTGAGAATTATAAGACTCAACGTACCGAATAAAGAAGAAATAAACTAAAAAGAATAACTATGATCGCGATAGTTTTATTAGAAGTTCTCGTCATTCATGGTGCTCTATAAAAGTATCTCTAAAAGGTTTCCTTCATGATGCCCTAACACGACCTATGATCGACTAAAGCCAGGGAATCAAGGAAAATATGTGGAAATTTTGGGTCTACATCATCGTTATCGATTTCTATTATGGTAGTATACATTAGATTTACATGCGGTTAGTTTAGCGAGGTAATAGAGTGGGTGCAAGGTGGTGGATTAATTTTTCCGGAGAGCTTTGGAGTAACATTAGCACATTCGGAATGTGCTTTTGGCGCAAGCCGACCACGGTACGCGAGATCAACGTTGCATATCTCCACACCTCTACAAGGATATTTAGCACTGCATCCAATCTTTATTGCAACCGGAGATGAAGAAGTCCCTCTGATGTTCTTAAAGATGACGTTACTGATCTTCACCTGTGATGGTACCTAGCAAAAGAAATAAAGTTCTCATTATATACATATTTACACATTTCTCTTTACGAAAAATGTAAAATCTAGAGACCCTGGCTGGTTAGTTTTTACCTTAGCGTTGCATTGATTCCACGGGCAATACTTTTGGTCAAGGATAATAGGTTTCTCAACATTATTCATAATAATATCTTCAAAACGTATATTTGATACTTGACCGGGTTGAGAATCAGGCCAAGTTTTTATTCTTACTCCATTCTGGGTATTTGTGAGAGTGCAATTTCTTATGATTACCCCATCAACGGGACCTTCTTTTTCATATTTTCCTAGACTTCCTATGCTGAAACCGTGGCCGGGTCCACATGTAGTCTTTTCGACAAGTAAGTCTCTGGTGTCATCACCAATTGAGACACAGTCATCGCCTGTCTTGATTGTTGACTCAAGAACTCTAACTCCAACGGATCTACCTATGTGAATTCCATCGGTGTTTGGGCTGTTTTCAGGAGCAATTACTTTGAAGCGATGAAAAGTCAGACCTTGAGCACCCAAAACATTAACTTGAAATTGCTTGCTATCTTTACAGGTTACATCACGCACCGTCCCATTCTTAATGAAATTAAAAGCCAAATTCTGTTGAGTTAAAGATAAAAGAATCATGTGAATTAGTTATGCTTGATCAAACATCCGATTTTAGATAATATTGAAATAGAGAACTTACAAGAGGGAGTTGCTTGCAGTACGTGCCTGGAGGACATCGACCCCAGGCTTTTGGACCTTGGCCGTCAAATACCCCATTTCCAGACACTACTAAATTGTCGATATGATTGAAGCTAACCCAGCACTTTTCCTTAGTTCCTCCAGTTTCGGCAATTAATGTACCTTGGATATCAAAACTTACGGATGGAGCCTTGCACGGACCTGAGAACGCTATTGTACCTAATTTGTATGTCCCTTTTGGAACTATAACTTTTGTTGGACTTGAGCATGCACAAGCATCCGCAAAAGCACACGCCAATGCCTGAGAGGAGAAAAAAAAACTTTAACGAAAAACTACACGCACGAATTCCTTACACTACTGGAACCTCCCAATACTAGAAACTGTTACGGTCCCATTAGATGTATTAGACTTTCTAGCCAATGAATAAATTTTAAGGCCAAAGTTACCTTAGTGACGTCTGAGTTTTGTTTGGCTCCATATCTACCAATATGGAATTCCGTACCTCGAGCAATCGATACCAGTGAAACTATCATAATCATAACAGTGATGTATAAAGTTCTCATCTTCAGTTCCTTTGGTTTAGATTGTAAGCTTTTATTTAATTTAAAAAAACTCTTATTGGTTATGGTTTGATTTGGACATATTTATATAGTGCCTTTAAAAAGTTAGAAGCATAAAATTTAGCTCATTTTAGTTGAAGTGAGCTCTAATTGGTTTCACTGATAAAAGCAACCTCTTACCCGTCGTAATATTTTGTTTATTTAGGTAAAAATTTAAAAAGTTTTTAAATAACCGATCCATGATCCATGATTAGTTGGTAGTTCATTTTGCATGTAATATATTTTGTTTCATACAAGTTATATTATGTTAAATATTATTCTTTCCATTCTAAAAAGAATAGCTTAACAATAAAAACATAGCATTAATTATTACATTACATCTTATTTTATTTATTTATTTCCGGGATAATGTACGCTTTGAATAAGAAAAGTTGTCCCACATTGCTTAAACAAATGAGTCGAGAGCAATATAAATATGAAAATCTTTAATAGGTAGTTGTTGGGTGACTAATAAGGGTAATGGGCCTTATCAAAATACCAATATTAATAATCAAAAGATTTGCCTTGGGCCTTGGGAACGTCCACATTGTGCCCATTTCTCGGGTTTTCTCCGACACATTAGTTTTAAATATTTTTTTAAAAATATTGATAATAATAAATAAGTGGTTTAATTGATTTTTTTATCAAATAATTAAAATCTAAATTATATTTAGGATAAGAGTAAGGTTACGAACGAAATAATTTGTTAAAAATGTATAGAAATATATTATATTTAATCTATATATTAGTGAATATATATATATATATACATATATTTATAAAGTTATAGTGTTCCGAAAATAAAAAAGAATAAGTTGAAAGTTTCTACTTTTAAAATAAGATTATTGTGTCTAACTTTAAGACATTAAAGGAAAAAAAATGCATATAAATCACTTGCACGTATGCACTTACCCAAAAAGTTATCGAAAAAACGCTAGACCACAGTAGACCTAAAAATTTTAATTTAATTCACTTATTGAACAAAAAATAATTAATAAGGTGAAACTTTTTACTTTTAAAATAAGATTATTATGTCTAACTTTGGGCCTTGGGGCTCTTGGGGTTTGATTCAAATCTAACTTTTTATTCAAATCAAGCAAAAAAACTGAGATTGATGTTGAACTTATTGTAGTAATTCATGAAGTAAATATGGTTAGGAATGCAAAAGGTTGGTGGGTTGATAATGGTGCAACCAGGCATATTTGTGGAGTTAGAAATTTGTGGTGTATTCGTTTCATCTAAGGTTCAATTCAAATGGAATATTCTTCTAAAATTTAGATATGAAAAAATCATAACCTTGCGAGATGTTTTATATGTTCCAAATATTAGAAGAATCTAGTTTCTGGTCTTTTACCTAGCAAAAATGGGTTAATTAAGGGTGTTTAAGTAATACTCATAAATTGATAATGGTAAAATAGGAGTTTTTTATTAGCAACTCGTGGAAAACTACATAAAGTAGCGTTCTGAAAATCGCTAATTAAAAATCTAATCATTAATAAAAAAAAATTCTTCCAAACAATTAAATTGTCAAATCGCTAATGAAAAATTTAATCGTTACTTAAAAATCTACCTACCAAACACACACGTAATTACAAATATTTTGAAACAAACTTTTAACTTATTATTTTAATAATAAAAAAATTAAATTTTAATTTTGAAAATATTTAGTTTAAATTTATTTACATAAAAATATTAAATTAATTAAATATTTCAAATCGAAAAATTCTGAATCATACCTAACCACAAACCGATTCGAATATAAGTGATTCATTGGTAAAAAAATTCTAATTTAAATTTTTATCTCACTAATTTGCACAATTACATAAGAGATTTGATAAATACAACAATTTTTATTTTTTAATTCAATCTATCCGTTTATAAAAAAGTTAATTGGCTGATCTTTTCACTTTAATTCTAACACTTTTGATGCATTCTTTCTAGGTGGGATTAGACTTTCAAATGGACACTTCGTAGGTGTTATTATCGCATTTTTTGCTTTAACCGAGCGTAACCGCACACCTCTAAAATACACAATCGAAGATAAATTCACACTGATGGTGCATTTGAAAGTGCAATCACAGTTATAAAATATACATTTAATTACAATACGAAACGTGCCCTCCGAAAATGCAATCGTTACATGTATTTAAAAATGTAATCATACAGATGAACTATGTATTCAACTATCTTAACACCGATTCAAAGTGGAATTTGAGACTGGCGATATTGAATGGAGTTTGATTTACTAAATTTCCCATGAAAAATTTTAATAAATCACATTCTTAAACCCTGAACACATCTACATAAGCTAAACCCTATACCTGAAACACATTCGGATACATCAACCCTGAACATATTCATATACTTAAATTAAATTTTAAATCTCAAAATTAATAAATAGATATATACAAACTAAATAGATATGTACAAACGTACATTTTCTTTCTCCTCTTATTTTCTTCATCTTCCTCTCTTATTTCCGATTTCGAAAACTCAAATCTAATATAAATTAGAATATTAATTCTAATCTCGCATCTCTCCCGTTCTCAAGTTCAGCCTCCCTATTTTATTTTTATTCTGTTTTCTCTTTAAATTTTAATGGTTGTATTAAAACTTAATACTAACTTATGGCAATAAACTAATATTTTTTTTCAAACGATTGAATAAAATTTAAAAAAAAAATAAAATTTACCGTATTTAATAATTTCGTGTTGCATTTAACCATTATGTTACATAATTATAATTATATATAGTGAATGGGCTCACATGGATCATCGTATAGGATAAGCAGAGAATAGTATAAGAAAAAAGATTAGGATAAAAGTTTTCTATAAGTATTAAGTTATCCATAAATTGTATTTGGTTGTTTATCGTATAAGTAACATGATAGGATAATAAAGTACTAAACCTATATTTGGTAAACCTCGATAAGTAATAGGATAACAGTATGGATTACTAAAATACCTAAAAATTTGACAAGTAATAAAACAGTTATTTACAGATTAACAATAAAAAAATAAAATATAATAAAAATATATTAATATTTTTTAATAGAAATAAGTATTAGGAATAATTCTAAAAAACCTATTAGGGTTTTAGAAATTTCTCCAAAATCTCTGTAATTTTTTTCCTAATGTCAATGAAAGTCCAATTTACTAATATTTACTATTTTGACTTTTTTTTCTACAAATTTTAGAAGGGTAATTTGGTAATTGCAATTTTTTATTTTAAAAAAACATTAATTAAAAAATAAATTAAAAGTAGAATTTTAAAATAATATTGAAAACTCTACATGGTAATTTGGTCATTTTAATTTTCGAAAAAATTTCTAAAATCCTCTCGAAATTTTTTGGGATTATTCCAAACTTTTATGTGGATTTTTTCTTTTCTAATTTTATCAAAAGATAATTTAGTAATAACATGATGAATATCTAATATAAAAATTACGTGATAAAATTATCGGAGCATTTATCAATGATAAAGTTATCCTATATGTATCGTATAAAATTATAGTCAGTATTATTTTATTCTATTTTAAACAACAGCCAAATGCTTGATAAACATATAAATCGTATTATGTTATCCTATTTTATTTCTTCTCCTATAAACCATGTGAGCCCGTTACACTATATATATATATATATATATATATATATATATATATAATTTTTTTTTTTTTTTGTTATTATTATTTTTTTCTGACAAATCTTCTAAATTTTGCTCTAAATAATGAGCTTGGACATTTTACAAGGAATAGGAGCAATCGCGACGGGCACTAATCTCTGTAATTGATAAATGGTGATAACCATGAAACGTTACAAATTCATATTGAAAATCTGCATGCAATAGCACTAGTTTAAACATGCTGCAATTGATTGTTAATATTCCTGTATTATATACAATTTATTTGTTTATGTTATAAATTATATATTTTTAACCACAAATAACTATACCATGACTGAATTTATCATCACAAAAACCACGTATCAATGATGAGCTTCCATGAGCAAACCAAGCAGACACTTGTTGACTACACTCTTCAGCTTGAACTTTCACTCCTTCCATTCTCCTCTTTCAAATCCTCACTGTCCTCCTCCATCTTCACCATCACAAACCAAGAACATAGTCTGGTACTCTCCCTCTGCATTTCAAGCATCCACCATAATGGTGGTCTCATCACTGCTATGAGTCTGAGACCTCCTGCTTGTTAGACCACTGAATGCTCTGTAGAGTGAGACCCTCCTTTCCACAAGTAGTTTAGTGACCTAACAAATAAACACAATCTCTTGTTGCCTCTCTTGTCCATTTTATGCGTCTTTGTCGTCCTGATCCTCATAGTTGAAAGGCAATGGTACAGATTTAAACGCTCGGTACTTCCCTACGTTGTTCAAGTGTTCATTCTCCAACCTGAGAAAATCAAACACCATTGTTAATCATGTTTATTGTTTCATTTATGAGTCTGCTTATTGCATTTTCAATGCGAGGTATATCATCAGCATATGTATTGAACACATTTTAAGTAGAGCATTACCTGAAGAAATTCCAGATGCCGCGACGTATGATCTCCAGGCAAGCAATGACTGCAGTCAAGGCTGTTCTATGCAAGAATGGCGCTTCTCTGAAGCCTAACACTGACTGCATCCAAGCCAATCTCAATAAAACGTTCACTACCTGTAGTGTGCAACATAATTGTTAATCTGATATACATTGGGGACTTGTCATGCAAGAAAATGATGGAAGAAATCATGTATTTTGGTACCATAGCTATGAAGTAAACTCTATGGTTAGGCACAACTAGTTTGTCTCTCAGCCAACGGTTCCTTGAGTTTCGTCGCAGAAGACCCCAGTCGACGACAAGATCCCAGTAAGTATTAATAACTGTGGCGGCTACTGAAGTGAGTGTCGCTATGAGAAACCAACCTCCGCCTGGCCTTAACTCATGTATTGTTCTTGATGCAACAGCAATAATGGTTGAGAAGTATTTCAGTCCATTTGTGATATGTGCAGGGTCTTTCTCTTCAATCAAGCGTCGAACGCACTAAACCATAAACAATCTGAGAATAAAGTTCTGTCACAAAATCAAGATGACAATGAAAAGGTAGTTGATTTACCTGGAGAAAGCGGAACCAATATGGTATAATTGCAACAATCAAGTAAAACAGATTGAAAATGTGGCTCTGGTTGCATGTGTTTGATCTTGTTGTGAAATCTCCCCAGCCATAATAACATATATAGAATTCCAAACTTCTTAAAGCTTGCACCTGTAAGTGAACACTTGGGATCAGTAAATGAAGTTATTACTGTAACTAGTAAAGTTACAATAATAGAAAGTATAATCCGACCTGACTAGTTAGCTGGTCTCCGAAGAAAAAATCTTGAAGAGTAACCTGTACAGCAAAAGAGAACAAACAAAGCTGAGAATTTGTAGTGACTTGCATATAGCATTCGTTCATATATTTGTGAATTGAAGATTCTATTCATTATTTTACCTTATAGAGAGGTGCTAATAGGCAGTGAAATGCACATTGAATGAGGAAGTATCGGCTTGAACGGTAAATGATATTGAACGGACAGAAAGTTACGAGTAACAGAAACTGCAATAGACTCAGAACATTCAAATTTTAACTAGGGTGTGTAAATTTTTAACTGATTAGTATGGAACTTACAATCAGAAGAGCCAATGGGACTATCTCTGTTATTGCTTCGAACTTTTTGGTTCTTGGATCCATTTCCATGTCCAAATTTGAGAGAATGCCACCAATTGTAAGAACAGAAAGCGCTGAACCAATTAGAAGAACTTCTCTGTACCCTAACTCGGTTCCTTTCTTTAAACCGAAGATGAATGAGTAGTTAACCCGATAACATTGCCAAAAGAATATGTTTCCAGCAAACATGAGCAGATGAAGGAATATGTATAAGAAGAAGCTGTACAAACAAATGCAGAATCATTATCACATGTTGCTCAATGATCTGCAAGAAGATGCAAAGGCTACATTTATATTCAAAGCCTATAACTCACCTGTAGAGTGGAAATATGGTATTCATGTAGGTAGTGCGCCCTTCACTTTTAAGAACATCTCTTGCGTGCATTGACACGACAACAGCAACTAACAATGCTATGGAACAACCAAAGAAGGTACCTGCAGTGGTTGCATAAGGTCAGATTTGGTTTCTGGTGAAATTTCTGCAAGTACAATTAAAAGGTAAACAAACAGGTATTAATATGTTCGAATATTACCTAAAAAGAATGTGATCGTATGCCTTTCCCTCTTAGCTTTCGGTCTCAGTAAATCCATTCCTTTTCTTTGATTCCCATTTGAAAAATGTTTAATAAATGCAGCCTCCAGCCTTTCCATTAGCTTACTGACCTGCAAACATAGTAGCAAATGTAAGCCAATGTCAGTGCGAAGGCTCCCCTATTAATATAAACCAATGTTGACTTTAACTTACCTCATCAGCACTAAGATAAGATTTATCCACCATTTGCATGTAAGCTTTTGCTGCATTCCGCGAAGTGATCTACATTTTCATGTTTATCAGTCCAATTCAACCTGAATAATATATGAATTTCGGACATTCAAAGAAATTATACCTTGTCATATTTCTTCAAGATCTTTGAGAACGCCAATTGATTTAAAAAGCTATAACATCGTAAGGAAGCAGTGTAAGTTGCATCAACAAGCCAAACAATATAAAGAGAACATTTCAGTTTCTTACCTAAAGCTTTTCAGAAGCTTTAGCTTTTGGTAGAATTCAACAAAGGCCCGAGTCATCAACTCTTCTGCATTCTTCAGCTCGTGTTTAGTGAATGTCACCCCTGTAATAAAACCTGAAAGGAGACCCTTTATCATGGAAAGAGGAGTCTCAGGCTCTATCTTGATCTTCACATGATCTAAAACCTCCAACGCGGCAGGCCTAAACCTATGTTGCCTTTCGTTTACTGTATTTTCATAACCTCTATTGCTCTCTTCCTGAACCTGTCCATCGCTACTCATCTCAACTTCTTGTATAGTTTCTATTGTGGATGGCCTCCCTAAACATCAAACAAACACAAGCACACAATAAAACTTATCAGAGCATACCACAAACATATCTATAAACAATCAATCAATAATACTCATATTCATAACCAAATCAAAACATTCTAGTCACCATGAAATCAAAAGCAATTGCAACAACAGAAAAGTACTGCATATGCTATAGCTATACCTCTATCAATGACAGGATGAACCGAATTGGACGAAACACCACCACCACCACCAGCAGCCGCCGCCAGAACAGGAGCTTCAACTTTGATTCTCAAAGCAATCAAAGTATCCATTTGTTTACTCAACTCATCAGCCTCAGCCAAAACTCCCTCAACCTTCTCCTTATAAAACCCCACAACCTTATTGAACTCAACATCAAGTCTTGAAAAGAACTCAAGCTCCAACTCACCTCCAACATCAGAAGCCCTCATAAACATTGTCTGATATTCCCCATCTCCACCATCCACCAAAATGGTCTCATCTTCACCCCTTGGTGACCCCTTGTACCTACTTGTCAAACCACTAAAAGCTCTGTATAGAGATTCCCTTCTCTTCAAAACACCTTTAGTAGCCACTGGTGTTGGTGATATCTTCTTCTTTGTCCTCAACACCTCTTTCAGGATTTTCTTCAAACAGTTGTAGTCCATGTATGCTGTTCTCCATTCTGGCACCATTTGCAATTCAAACTCCTTCCCAAACTTCATTTTTATCTCACACAATTATACCCTGCAACCACCTATATCATCACCACATAGTCTCTAATTTCAATACCTCTATATATATGTACACACATACACACAAAGACATGTTTGTTCATATTTTATTGTGTTGACTATCCTTTATTTCTAGTTATGTTCATGGAAGAAGTAAGAACAAGTCCTCCACACAATTAGCTAATATATGTTATGTGATGACCACCACCAAGTTGTCTTTTTAACCAATAAAATAATATTGTAAAGACTCTTTCTAAATGAACAAATTCATGTATCTGAAAATTATACAATCATGTCACTACCAATCATTGATATTCAAATCTGATACCCTATTAATATATGATTCAAAGAAAATTCAAAAATTGAAAAATGAACAAAATTGAATGCATACATTGTAGGAGTAAAATAATCAAATAAAAAATTATACAGTCAACCAAAAATGGCAGTGAATTTGGTAGAAGTTATTGGAAAATGATGATATTTGTTTATATATAGAAAGTTGATGATTTGTTAACGTGTGAATAATATGTCTCAGGTTTTTGATAATGATTTCTGATGAATCAAATCAATGGCTGGTTTCATGGAGAGATTATTGAATGTTTAGGAAGTGAGTCAATGTTTTCTAACCAGTAGAGAAGTTGGTAAAATGAGCTGTACCTGTGATATTAAATTAGGATTAGAATATCAATATGACTTAAAACTTTTTAAATAAACATGATTATTACTCATATACCTTTCATTAATTATTTATTAAAGGAAGTCAAATATTTAATTATTTGTCCTTTATTAGTACGGCATGAATTTACTTATGATACAATAATACAAGTCTTTTCACAATGATTTGCATGTGAATTGGATAGTTGTTAACTTGTTTATTCCATTTTCCATTTTTCAAACTTAATTATGTTTTTTAAAATTAAAAAAAAAAAAATTGCAAGTGGGTATGTGTTAAAGATGGAGATACAAAGAAAAATCAAAACAAATTACAAATATGAATTCCATTTGAATTTTTTTTTCTTTTTAAAGAGTTTATTTTGGTCAAACCAACAATTTCATAGGCTTTAAAATATTTATGTTGGATTTTTTAATTTACATATAAAATATTTAGTTATATAAAAGGTTAATTAACTATTCAATAAATTTTCATATTTTTGTTTAAAAATAAATTAGAAAGATGGAAATAATTTTTATATCCATGTGAATAGGAAATTGCAAATGATTTCCAGTTGTCCAATTTGAATAGAAAGTTCCACAAATGAAAAAGTTCTTCAAAAACTAAATAGGAAATAATAGATTGATTGAATTGTCAACTGTTGATGGGAAGACTTGAACAAATAACAATCTTTACAGCATTTTGTCTCATTCTTTTCTAGCCAAAATGTTGGAGATTTATTTTGAATTTTAAAAAATAATAAATAATAATAATAATAATAATAATAATAATAATAATAATAATAATAATAATAAATCTACCAATGGAATTCCACGCATTTCTAAATAGAAAAGTACATATATGGACTTTGACCTTTAGCAGATTATAGGAAGTTTGTAGGTTAATTCAAGAAGTTTGGTATATTAGTTGGTAAAGTTATTTTGTAATGTGCTTATATTGGATTGTTTAGCAAGTGGGTTCATAGTGTATAAGTAAAAGAGTCGGCACATGTTTAAAGTTGTAGGATATACTTGTAATAAGAAATAAATATAGGGACAAAATGTACTTTTAGATAGACAAAATCGTTATGTGTGTGATAAATCACAAAAAAAAAAAAAAAAATTCAGTGACGGAATGACTGTGACGAAAAATATCTGTCACTAATTGTGACGGATCTGTGAAGAATTTGTAATGGAAATTTCAGAGTATATAATTAACATGATAGTGTCGGATTTGTGATGAAATCATCCATAATAGATATTTCTGTTATAAATCCATCACAAATTTGTGACGGATTTATGTCCGCCGTGTTTTTAGTAATACTAGTGTCGGATTTGTGACGGACAATTTATCCGTCACAAATATACCGTCACAAATCTCTCACAAATTTAGCGAATTCATAAAACCATCACAAATTCGTCGCAAGTATTATAAATGAATTTTTTACTCATCCAATTGTTATATATGTTTTATTATAATATTTAAATGTCATTAAAATATAAATATAAAATTAAAAAAATTACATGTAACTTATTAATTTAATATTTATTAAATTGAATAAGTATAAATAATATGATATCCAAATTCCAAAATCATAAAGTTGAAAAATTAGCAAAAACGTAAGTATTAATTTAGAATAAAATAAAAAATTAAATTATAAAAAATAATTAAGAATATAATTGAAATTACTAAGGAAGAAGAGAGGCACAACTACACATAGAAGAAGACCAAGAGAGCAAAGCCAAATACTTTCTTTAATAAAAAATATCTAATTCAAAACCCATTTTCAGAAGTGAAAGAGACCAAACTCAACTAAACCCACATCCTTCAAAATCTCCCAAATCCTTGTAGCTAGGGCAAATAAAAAATATCAAATTGAAAACCGTCATCCCTTTTGTCATTTGCTGAACTCCGATAGCCACCGCCAAGCCTCTGCTACCATCACCAACCACTTCCAATTCACCGCTGCCTTGCTTCTCCTTGCATCTTCTCTCTCTATTGCATTCACAATCGGTTATAAACCATCTACTTCGAACTAATGTGATTCCTACGCTTGTCCACGTTCCGACAACCCTAACTTCGTTTCATCATCACCTTAAACTAGGCTACAATTCAGGTACGTATTCTAGTGATTTTGATTTCATCACATTAGAAAGTTAGTGAAAAAAGAAAACTTAGCTAATCTATCTAACACTTTTCTTGTTTTAATTTCTCTTTTCTTAGTGTTATGTGATATGCGAGATCTGAGTTTTGTGTGAATAGTCTAGCTTAACTTAATATTGTTATTGACTAGGTTTAACTGAAGTATTGTTAATATCACATCTCTGTAAATGAGATACATTAATAGATACAAGATGATCTTTGAGAATTTTTATCAAACATGTGGAAAAATAAAATCTTTGTGTCTTTTGGGCTCTATGTCTTCATATGCTGTCATGCCTTGGTGTTATAGTGATATACATCTGTTGTGAGTTCCTGATTTTGGGAGGCATTGCATGATAGGATTTGTAGTAAGAACTGATGTCTATTTGTTTGTGCATTTTCACTACTTGGAGACATTGTCTATTTTCTTGCCTCTATAAATTTCTAGTACTATAACTACTGCTGCTCTTTAGATAAAGGAAAATTAATTCCATGGCGAGTATCCTCTAATTATAAACACTTGCAAAATTTTAGATTTTTATTTCAGTCTTGTATCTGAATATTAAAACCTTAATTAGACTGACGGGACAGATTTTTACAGATAATGGAGAAGGTTAAGGAAGCCGTCCTGACACGGATCGCAGAGATTGCGAACAACGAGGATGACAATGGTCTTAATTCTTACATTCAAAAGAATATTGACAAATTCCTACTGTCTCTTCAAATGTCGCCTTCTCATCCTCCATACGCCTCGGTAACTCTCTCTCCTTTTCTTTATTTTTTATTATTTTTTTTTAGTTTTTGTTGTTCTATTTTATTTTATTTGTGTTTTGTAATTTATGTCATGATCTTTAACTTTAGTGTTGTTGTAATGTGGAACTTGACTTTGTTTTATGATTTATGTGTATTTTTGGTGTATTAGATGATTCAAAGGGCGATTAAAGAGTTAAATGAGGAATGGGGGTCTAGTGAGATGTCCATATCTAACTTTATTAGGGAGCAATTTGGTGGTTTGCCTCCACATCATGAGGGTTTTTTAAGCCAACATTTTAAGAAGCTTTGTCAGAATGGTGAAATTCAGTTCATGGATAATGAGAGGTTTGTGATCGTTGATAAACATATTTATAAGGATAAAAATAAATATGTAGAAGGACGACATATTTGTAACAATAAGCATGATGATGTACAAGAACAACATATTTGTGTGGATAGCCAGGATGATGTAGAAGAAGAACATATTTGTGATGATCAGCAATATGATGTAGAAGAAGCACTGATTTGTCAGGATCATGTCAAAGAGCAGCAAATTTGTAAGGATAAGTTGGATGACATAGAAGAACAGGATATGGAAGTGATAACTGAGCAGATCAAAGTTGATGAAGAGCTATTAGAGATTGATTGTGGAGTTGAAGAACAGAATGAAGAATCTAAGCAAAATATTGATTTAGCCACTTCTAGATTTCAAAGTAAGTCTCCATCAATAAGTCTTCATCAGGAATTGCATCAAGAAATGCAGGATATTCGAAAGTCAAATATGGAGCTTGAAGAACGAATAAAGGTTTTGGAAAGAATGATGTTGCAAATGCAACATGGTGCACAATCTAAGCCTACTAGTTCTCTACCATAGCAATGGTGATGCAGATGCTTAAGTTATCTTGGTAGTTGATAAAATATTTTGTAATTATACATGATGTCAAATTTTGGTAGAAAATGTGAATTATATGAGGATGCTTAAGCTGTTTATTGGAATATCTTTCTCATTTTGAGTTTAAGTAAGAATTATTTGTTTAAATGTTATATAATATTAATTTAGAAATTGTATTAAATTTATTTGTATTTTAATATTTTGTTAACTACTAATGAATAGGTGAAAAAAATATAGGCAACTATAATAATATTCAGCAAAAAATTTAAAAAAACTTTGTCACAAATCTGTCACAAATCACTTCCACTAGTTCCATCACAATTTTGTCAAAAATTAATTCTGTCACTCAATCCATCACAAATGGATGACGTCTTAAATGCGAAATTCCTGTCATAAAGCTGCCACAAATTTGTGACGGAAACCTTTGATTTCTGAGAATTTTTTTGTGACGGAGTGTTTTATTTGTTGTGACAGATTAATTCCATCACAAAACAGTTTGTGACGGAAAATTTCCATCACAACAAATTTGTGGCGCTGTTTTTTTTACGGAATATTTCAGTTACAAATCCGTCACAATGGACTATCAGTGACGGAAATAAGGGTTTCAGTGATGGAAATTTTTGTCACTGAAGCCCTGTTTTCTTGTAGTGAATATGTAACAAATATTTTGGTGGGTTGGTTAATACAATAACAGAATTCTTCTTCTTTCTCTTGAATCTGATTCTTGGTTTCTTCATGGTATCAGAGCTCAGGGATAATTCAGAGTTTGAATTCGTTGATTATTTGGAAATTCAAGCTCGCTAATTGTTTACAAATTCAAGGATCGAAGAAAGTATTGATTAATTAATCACTAATACTTGGAGTCAGTTTTGAAGCAAATTCTCAGATCTTGTTTCAGTGATGGCCGATGATTCAACAAGACAATCCATGGTGAAATTATATTAAAGGAGTGATCCTTTACATCTCCAGAATTCAGATCACCTAGGGATGACACGGGTAACCACACCTTTAGCTGGTATTAATTTTAATTCCTGGAGTCGATATGTTGTTATTACTTTAGGTACAAAATCAAAACTAGGCTTTGTTGATGGAAGTTGTAAGAAATCTAGAGATGCATATGAAGATTTAGAATAGTTGGAAGTGTGTGGATTATATGGTAACATCTTGGATCTTAAATTCAATGGCCGAAGAAATTGTAGAAGCATTTCTTTATGTGTTTTCTGCAACTCAGTTATGGACTGAAATTAAAGAAAGATATCGAGAGGTTAGGACCCATGATTTATCAACTTTGAAAAGAAATTAGCTCAATATCTCAAGGTACCAGGACTGTGGCTGAATATTATACTAGGCTTAAACTGTTGTGGGATGAATTACAATGTTTGATGCATTTTCCGAGTATAGATCAAGACTGTAATGCTACCAAGGAACTCACTGAGATGATGATTTCTGGACTAATAATGGAGTTTCTTATGGGACTTCATGGTAGGTTTGACTTGATAAGGAACTAAATTCTTTCGCTTGAACCCTTACCTAGTGTTAACAAAGCTTATTCTATGGTCACAAGGGTAAATAAACAAATGGAGGTTCAATTGCAAGTGAGTGGAGAGGCAAACTCTGTCGTGTTATTTGTCAAGTCACAGGCTTTAAATACTGGTGGAGGTTTTAAAAGGAAAGACCAAAAGAAAACTTATAAAAAATGTACCCATTGTGGAGGTGTTGGTCATTTGAAGGAAGGCTGCTTTAAGTTGATAGGTTATCCGGACTAGTATAAACTACCAAAAGATCAGAGGGCTGGAAGTCAATCAAACAAAGTATATGTAAATATGTCTACTGCAAATAATGATAAAAATCCATCAGAGAAGGCATCAAGCTCTAATTCTACATAAACGTCCAACATACAGATGCTTGTATTGATATAACAAGAGGTTGAGAAATACATTAATAACATGATTTCTAATTTGTTGAACATGGTGAATTTAATGGATTCAGCAAGTAATTTCAATATTTTGCATTGAATGTATTTTCAATAAAATGCTCAAATGCTTGGATTCTGGACAGTGGTGCTTCTAACCACATCTCAGGCAACCTTAGTCTATTTGATAAAGTCTAAAACTTGAAGAAAATAGTGAAAGTCATATTGCCTAATGGTTCTACTTTACCTTTAACTAAAGATGGACAAATCAAATTGTTATCTAGACTTATTCTGGATGGTGTCTTTTTCATATCAAATTTCAGTTTCAACCTTATCGCCATACATAAACATACCAAAACCAAACATGTTAAATGTTTTTTTTTTTTTTACCATTCTTGTCTTTTGCAGGAGCTAGAGTTTGAATGTGTGATGGCTGCTCGAAATTGCCAGAAACTCTTTCCATTTTAGATTAGAATAAGACATTAGCAAGTGGTCAGTTTTCTTCCAAGCTGTCCTCTATAATTTTTGTCATTGATTCTACTACTTCTACAAATACAAAACTAGTTAATTCTAGGGTTGATGAATATGGCATAATCGCCTAGTAATGCTTTTCATTTGTCGAAACAATCAAGACAACCTTTTGTTAAAAGTTCTAATGTTGCTTTACATGTTTCAAACAATATTGGGCATGATATAATAAATAACATGCCATCTCCAGCTACTATACACAATTCCAGTTCAAAACATGTTAATTCTGCATCCTCAGCCAATAATCTGCTGGTGGTAGATAGGGCAGACGGATGCCTGCAGAAACCAAGGCCTAATGCAATTTGCGTGAAGGTGTGACAGCATGGGATCAGCGTCATCAACTGATCTCCATGCACGAATCCTTACATGCAAATGGGACACTCCTCACTCTCGTGAGGGAGGGGTGTCCCTTGATTAAAAAAAAAATGATGGAATTTGAATTTGGAGGGGAACCTGCGGGTTCCCCTGTTGTACATTGGACTCCGACAAACTGAAGAAAAACAAATACATAAAGCCGGCCACTAGAAGTGCTGCTATGATGAAAAGTAGTATATAAGCAACTTTATTTTTCGTGCTCGCCTCCTGGAAGAATGATCCACGGAGATTTCGCCTGAAATCCTCCGGCCTTGGCGAATATGTATGGAAGAGACTCGTCATAAGAACTATAAACAGGAAAACCTGAATGTGTTTCATTTGATTCCTGAATTCACATATAGTTATTGTTCTTATATATAATGTATTTGAAACACGAACTATCATGTAATTTATTTTGTCTCTTACTCATTTTTTAGAATGTGGTTTTTAACAAACCAAATCCGTGAAAGGATTATAATGGATATCTATTCGAATAAATCTTATCTCGACTAACTATGCATGCATGCACTTAGCATTACCCACTCTTATTTAGTTGTTCCTGCATACTTGTTTCCAAAACTATCTGAATTATCTCTTTTACTTTTCTGCACATTATATTTGGTTTATAGTAAAAACGCGTGAGATCAAATTTACTAGTATCCAAAAGAATATTGCAGCTTTGTTTTCATATATAAGAAAGGGATAAAAAAAGTTTGGTGGTTAAACACTGTCAAACTACTGACATCATTCAACTTTGTCTGGCCCCATTGTAATAATTACGTATGAAAAATTGCTGTCAAGATTTGTGTTGGCTCCTTTGATTAAACTCTGATCAACTTTCCTTCAAGTCCCAAGTTTGACTTATGAGTGGGCAACTTTTTTTTGAAAAAAAATATAATCTTTTTTTTCAATTATTTTATTAATATTATTATTAATAATATATTATATTTATATAAAAATGTTTTATAAATTAATTAATATATTGATTTTTTTAAAAAAAGAATTATTTTAAAAAATTAACAATGGGTTGTTTTAAAATTTTATGTAATTTACTTTTAACAAATTTAAATATTCTTTATTATTTTATTTTTTTCATTCATTTTATTTATTTAGTATTATTAAGAAATCATTACAACCACTTTAAAAAATTTTAATTTTTTTTCTTTAATATTGAATAACTCATTAATATATTATTTTTATGTTATTTAAAATTTTATAAAATATGGGAGGGAGGGAGAGGGAGGAGTTAATCTCAACCGTTAAATCTTCATCCACGGTTGAGATTTGTACACTTTTCTCTCTCCTCACTAATATAAAAACGTTTAATTTTAATTATGATTTTTTTAAATTGGTAAAATTCCAATTTATTTTATTTATTTACTTATGGAGAATCAGTGCCGAAAAAATGCATGGAAGAAAATACTGGGATCAACAATATGCCAGACATAATTCTATCCTTTATCGTGTTTAACTCCTCCTCCTCGCGTAACACCAGGGCCAGCTCTGACGGGCGGCGGGAGGGGCGACCGTCGGGGGCCCTCAAAGCCGAAGGTGAATCGGGAAGATTTTTTTATTTATTTTATTTTATAAATAAAATAATATTGTGTGGCGTCATTTTTTTTTAAAAAAATAATTAATCACAACAGTATTAAATACGTAGTACTCATGTCTACTTTATTATTATTTGTGATGTTAAAAATAAAATAAATAAATAAATAAAGTTGAAGGGACCCATTGTATCACATTTACCAGCCCATTGTATCACATTTGCCCATAGTCTCAAAAAAATATAGAGACAGTACTGTGTAACACCAAATGCTAATAGATTGTTATAGCTCAAACCCATATGGCACTTATCTTCTCCACTGTCAAAGTATTGAATATTTAAATTTGGGTATGTACTGTAACTTATTATTTTCATTTTAATATAATACCTCTCCTTTTGAAATTTATGTTTATGGTTGAGATTGTTAATCACTTCTTAGATTATATTGGAAAAATTAATTTAGTGAAAGTAATCTTATATGAAGTCAATATATTTACAATTTACTTTCTGAATGCAGCGACAGTTGAAAGTTCGGACATAGAGACCAGCACCATTTTTGAATTAAAATCTACAGAAATTATATTTTTTTTTTTAGTACTTTGGTACTCTAATCTATCATCTGTAGAAGTTTAGTAAGTAAATTGAAAAAAATATGCTCTTTGTCAGTTTTATTTTGTCCACGATAATGTTGCTTTTTTTTTTTTTTTTTTTTTTTTTTTTTTTTTTATTATTATAGGACATTGATAACAAACGTGGAAACTTTTTGTAATTGACGTTGTGTTCGGATACAATAGTTAATTTGCTCAAACCTTATTATGTTTATATAGTGGTGGAGTCAGACTAAAGACGATGTGTGTCAACTAAATTTTTTTTATACGTAGTGTCGTACCTATTTTAATTTCTATTTTTATTATTAATAATTTATTTTTATATATTAATTTAATTTTTTTTTCAAAAACATGTGGTGTCTGGACACTACAAGCTATAAGTGGCTCCCCCACTAACAAATTTATTCAAGTTCTCCGTATCACACTTGTATATATAATTAAATAACCCAAAGGTACTTGTTCATAGCATACCTTACATGGTTACTATCACAATTCCACTTTAATGTTATTTGAAGTTATTAGAATTTAATCTTATTATGTTATATTAAGGTGCAGTAGTCATGATTTGAAAGTTTAGTAGTCATATATTATGTCACTTAAATGTGGTTCTATATTGTTCATCCATTATAATTATTTTAAGCTCGGTTATTCATTACATGAGTATAAGTTGGTTGGTTGGTTTACTTTATATTCCATCACCTGACTGCAATAGAATATTAGATCTCAACTGCATATATAATTTAGTGGTAATAAATTTTAATCCGAACCATTGAATATTATTTATTATTGTCCATTTAGGTTTACATGTGTAGTTGAGATTTAATATTCAATATTAATTCTATCGAGACATTCTGAAAATAGAACTAATATATATAGGCATAAGTTCTCAGGAGCCCTTCAAGTTGGTTATATTTTCATGTTAGTTCTTCAACTTTACGAATGGTCAATTTAACCCTTTTATTTCCAAATATCTGGTCAATTAAGCCATTTTTGTTGACGTAGATACTTAATTGACTTTTTCAAGTGAAGAATTTTTACTGTCATCTTAACCTCCACATTTGAGAAAAAGGCTTAATTAATCAAATATTCATAAGATGAGGGGTTAAATTGACCATTCGTGAAGTTAAAGGGCTACCTTGAAAAATATAGACAAGTTCGGGAGCTCCCGAAACCTTTATGTTTTCAAAAAAAGGCATAAGGGCCTCAGAAGCCCCCAAACTTGGCCTTAACTTTCAATGTAACCCCCGAACTATGCGTTGGGTCGAATAAGCCCATCGACTATGATTTAAAGGGTCAAACAAGCCCCTAAAACCACTTCCCTAGTCGAGTCCAAGCGCGTGTTGTACAATCTCGGTATAATAGACGCTGAGTCAGATATATTAAGCATGTTGAATTGCCACGTCAGATTTTTTACAAATGACGTTAGGTTACCGTCAATTAGAATTTTAGAAGTTCAAATGCACCTTTAATCTTATTCAGGTAAGATTTATCGACAATACACTCATACATTCTCTGTCAAATAATTGATAGGGATTCGACGGGGATTTGACCAGATTTTGACGGGATTCTAATACGGCTTTGACGACATCAGTTTCATAATCACCGACAACAAATCCAATATAGAAGTCCTGTAATCTGGGTATATTCGTCGCTTCAGTTAGGATTCTAACAGCGAGGTTATCGGCTCGTCGCTTCAGTTAGGGTTTCAACGACAAGTTAGTAGAACTCTCTCCATCTTCCCAATGTCCGTTCATGAAACGAACCCCCTCATTCAATCGGCCACTGTTGTCACTCATCTCACGTATCTCTCTCAAATCGATCGAGTTAATTTTACCCAGAATAATGTGAAAACCTAATCCCCAATTTATGTTTAACAAACGGGAACAAACGATCTCCTTGCCACGTATCACGTAAAACGTCCAGGTGTGCAGAAAAATAGGTCAAACGCGCTCTGAAAATAAAAGTTGTCATCTCATCCTCCACATCAGCTTTAGGGGCTTGTTTGACCATTTAAATCATAGTTGAGGGGCTTATTTGACCCAACGCATAGTTCGGGGGTTACATTGAAAGTTAAGGCCAAGTTTGGGGGCTTCTGAGGCCCTTATGCCTAAAAAAAAAGGCATAAGGGTCTTAGAAACCCATGATTTGACTATACTTTTCAAGTTAGCCCTCTAATTTCACGAAGGGTCAATTTAGCCCCTTAACTTTTAAATTTTGTGTCAATTAAGCCCTTTTTGCTGATGTGGAGGGCTTAATTGACATTTTGAATTTAACCTTTTTTGCTGCCATATCAGCATCCACATTAGCAAAATGGCTTAATTGACCCATTATTTGAAAGTTGAGGGGCTAAATTGACCCGCCGTAAAGTTTGAGGGCTAACTTGAAAAATATAACCAAGTTTAGGGGCTCCTGAGACCCTTATGCCAAAAAAAAATAAAACTAAAAAAGAACATGTCACAAACGGAGTTATCAGATGTGAGTAGAAGGTCCATACATAGAGCCACTCATTAATCATGATGACATGTATAAGTTATGTTAGGTTTAAGAAGGAAAAAATAGTAAAAAAAAAAAAGCATTCATTATTTTTTTTCAAAGAAAAATCTAAACGTTACTGACTAGACATACAAATTTTGGTGATTAAACACCTACAAACTGCCTCAAATGAAGAATCCTTCAACTAGGAAAAGACAATAGCTATGGGATCCTATGCCCTATAATTCCTAATATCTTAGTAAAGTAGACAAATAAAGATCTCGCTTCTACATAAGTCTTCACAATAATTTAAAAAATACACACATTTTCTATTTGGACATTTGATGATGTATTTTGAATATCTTCCCATCTACGATGGACCAGAAACTTTAGATCTTCAAAGTAACCCATACAAATAGCAACCTCCATATTGTCATCGGTCGTTATAGCGTCGAACCCCCCACTCTAGCCGAGACCGTAATAGAAGTTCGGACCGCCACACGAACAATTTACAAAATAATAATATATTTTCGAAAGCCAATCAAACATGCGATATTTTAGCGGAAGATTTGTAAACATGTCATTATCTCAAATGCAATTTTTGGATTAGAATTCAAAAATATAATGCTTATCCATATTTCGATATAATAAAATATTCATTTACAATCATTTAACAAATAAATCATGAGTTTATTTACAAACATGATAAATTGTCAAATACATATATGAGCATTTACATCATCAAAGGGACTTCACCATGAGTTTAAAAAAAAATATACCTTGCTCGATCAAATATGTAAACAAAATTTTGGAAAAAAGGAAAAAAAAAGTCAGACACATGCTTGGTTTGCATTCCATGTCCCAAACATACATATACAAATGCTTTTACCTTTTAGTCGAGATGCAATGCTTTCACACACAATGCACTTCTATTGTGACATCTCTAAGCTCACCTTATCACATAGAAGTCAAGCACGAGCCATTCTTAGCAATCATTCATACTAGTGCAACAATCAAGACATTCAATCCATCAAGGTCAATCTAACGCCCAACCCCCGGCCACGACAGAGCTACGAACGGAGACCAAAACGTCACATTACATTCATTTAGTCGCTAACATTTACAGAAATAAGCATAAGTGTAAATAGTTCAATCATAAAATAAGAGAAAAATCATAAAATCTGTCTAACAATCTTTAATAATAATAAGAGAAGGTCTTGGGTGTTACATGTAACACACTATGTTATTGTGTTGCAAGTTTTCACACGTGTGAAACCATAACATTCGAAATAAAAACGCGCTATTACAAAACATAATTTCGAGCGCTATTACAAAACATAATTTATATATCTGTGTCTGTACAATTATTATATGTATCTGTTGAGATGCTAATTGTACCTGAATGGTTTTTTGTGCCTGCGAGGTTATTATCTGTGTCTGTGATTTATATATCTGTGTCTGTTTATACTGGGAATGATTTACCAAGTCATTCCAGGCTGATTGTTACTTTTTCTGTGATTTTAACAGTCAATGTTAGTGACTATTTCAAATTCTGTTGTCTCTATGTTGTTTAAATAGCAGAAGATTGGATAATTTTGTTGTATTTTATTGTTCTTCTTTTGTTCAGGTTTTGGTCAATTTGTTTCTGGTCAGTGGAATTGATCCGGGAATCATTCCTAGAAATGATGAAGCACCTGTTGAAGAAGTTGGTACTAGTGATAGTACCAAAAGAAGAAAAGTATTTGTTAATGGGGTTGAATTGAAACTAAAATACTGTCGAATTTGCAAGATTTACAGGCCACCAAGAAGTTGTCACTGTGCTATATGTGACAACTGTGTTGAGAGATTTGATCATCACTGCCCCTGGATTGGTCAATGTATTGCACTGGTAAGGAAGTACATAAAAAGCTTTATATCACTAATTAGAACATTTTTATATTAACTGATTTGTTTCTTTTGCTTTTCCTTATTCTGCAGAGGAATTACAGGTTTTACTTGACATTTGTGATCTCAGCCTTGCTGTTCTTCATATATATTTTTTCATTCTCTTTATGGAGACTTCACCATAGAATGAAGAAAGACAGAATTGGATTCACAGGAATGCTAAAGAAATTCCCAGAAACAGTTGCTTTGATATCCTTTAACTTTCCTGTTATGTGCTTTCTATGCGGCCTTGTTATCTTTCATCTTTATCTCATCGCGAAAAATCAGGTTTCGAGTTCTTATATCTGTGCCTGTGTTTTATATATTTGTATCTGTATAATTCTTATATGTATCTGTTGAGATGCTATATGTACCTGTGTGGTTATTTTTGTGCATGCGAGGTTATTATTTGTGTTTGTGATTTATGTATCTGTGTCTGCACAATTCTTATATGTATCTGTTGAGATGCTATATATACCTGTGTGGTTATTTTTTGTGCCTGCAAGGTTATTATCTGTGCCTGTGTTTTATATACTTGTGTCTGTATAATTCTTATATGTATCTGTTGAGATGCTATATGTACCTGTGTGGTTATTTTTGTGCATGCGAGGTTATTATCTGTGCATATGTTTCATGTATCTGTGTCTGTGCAATTTTTATATGTATCTGTTGCGATACTATATGTACCTGTGTGGTTATTTTTGTGCCTTCTTTATCTACAAGTCAACAATATACCATCCAGTACAACACATCTCACATTAACACAACTACAACCAAACCAAACCAAACCTTTCTCCCCTATCCAATCCAATGTCCGACCACAACAACAACAGCCTTTCAATCACCGTGGAAAGAAACCCATCTCAGTCTCGTCTCTCCGAATTGAACATCAAGTGCTAGCCCAAGTAAATCATCTTCGAGTCTCTCTGTGTCTGTGAATAGTATTTTATAACAAAGAAAGACTAATATAGTTGTGTGTACAGATGGGGATGCTCACCGGGAAAATATCAACTGAAGTTCGACGCAGAGGAGACGTGTTATTTGCTGAGAGGGAGAGTGAAAGTATATCCAAAAGGAGGATCTGCAATTGGCACGTGTGTGTTTCTGAAACACAATAATTTATTGTGTTTCAGAAACACCCAAGACTTTGCCTAATAATAAAGTGTTCGAAAATAACTTATAATTCCAAAATAAAAAATTTAAAAGTCACAAACTCAAAATACTAAAATAGTTTACAATCTCTTTCAAAAATAATCCAAAAGTAAATAACAATTCTAAAAATAGTTCCAAAATCATGGAAAACTGGACATGCTTTAAATGCTATGGTGGGACCTTCAATATGCTTGATCACCTGTTTCACATGTCAATAGAAGAGATAAGAAAAATGAAGAAAAGCAACGTGAGACTATCGATGTCTGGTTAGCAACTCACACTTCAACAAACACAATCAAACGCGTCTATTTAATCAAATAGTTATGAAGTGACACACATATGCACCTATATTAACAATCCATCATGTGAGTAAACAAACCCACCCAATCATGAAAGTCTATACAATAAGTACCTAGCATTTATTTATTTGTCCAATTTCCAATTATGCTCAATTGTCTTTATGTATCATTATGTAGTGTCTGAATAGTTATTTAAACCCCCTAACACACCATTCTATGCAATACAATTGCCATCCAATTACATTCACGTGAATTGTTTTATTTTATTTAGAATGCCACTAATCTAGTATCGATAATGAAATGGGATCAATTAGGCCGAAGCCACCAATTAGGCCAAAGCCACACATTAGGGTCCGAAGACCGAAATCCATAGCGCCGTTTATTCCCCCTCGAGACGGACAACTATATTAAGATTCCATCAATTAGGTTCAAAGACCACAATACAATAGGCCCACAGGCGATGGTGCCATCACACCCAATAGGAGTCGTCACTCCGTTCCAATTGTGGTTAACTAAACCAAAAGACCTATGTTTTCAATAAGCTGAGAATTCTCGGGTACCCCTAATGACATGTCATTCCATCACTATTTCAACCATGATTAGGACAATTTTTAGTTACTTATTTAGGTGATGCAATGGACACAAGACAATTTGACATTCATTAGAACAATTTATCATTCATTGGCTTTCAAACATCAATGTCGGGTACTTTACTAGTGCCTTAGCCAGTTGTTTCCAACTCTAACTAACTAAAGCCTAAGTCTAACATGCAATATAACATTTAGATAGATAATCAATAACAATCCAAAAAATAGAACATTATTGTAGCGCGTCCTCATCCTAATACATTGCTATTATCTAATAGTACCATTTGAGATCTCAAGTGGTTAAGTTATTATTCATTTTCATGCACAATCAATAAACATACATCAACCACATATGGAGTATAAAACGATGTTGCTAACCTTTCTTCTGTCGACAATTAAGCTAAGTGTCACCGGTACGATCATCCGTACCGTCCGCTTTGCCTAACAATAACAAGGAATCACTTAGACAATAAATCAAACATGTGGTGAATCAAAAAAGAATGAGAGAATGACAAAGAAAAATTATCAAAATTCAAAATTCCAATCATAATCAATCTAGGGTTTTCAATCATCCAACACCCTAACCAATTCAATAACCAAGAAATCCCCGAATCATCAACAACAAGTCTCAACAACCCTAGAAATCATCCTAATATCAAGCAAGAGTCATAGAAGAGTTGAGAGATCGCTTACCAGAGTTGCGTTGTTGAAGGAATAGCGAGGGATTCGAGAGAGAAAGCGATTGTGTGATTCGAGAGTTTGAAACAAGTGAAGTGAATGAGAACAATTTGGTAGGTTAATCTTCAATTCAACTCGATTCGGTCTCTAGCGACAAGGCTGGTGACATAAGGCTTAAGTCGCAGGAGGCTACAGTATCTTACTATTTCGATTCGCCTAAAATCGGTGACTGGCGACATGACTGGCGATATAAGGCCTATATCGCCAACACCTACAGTGCTGAGTCCCTCGATTTGGCATGAATACATGTGTTGACGACATGACTGGCGACAAGGGGCTATGTTGCCAGTACCTACAGTGTCAAATACTTCCGTTTGCTTCCTTTGTTCAGCTTCGTTTCCACTTCGGTTCGGATGTAAGGCCAAAAATAGCATTGATAAACAATTTTACATCAATTCCATAAGCAATATATCATTTCCAATACTCTTTAATGTTCAAGAATCATAAAAAATATTCATAACATTGAAAGTCAAAAATTGGTTCGAAAATGTTAAATCAATAAGCCCAAAATTGAGACGTTACGGTCAAACAAGCGGCAATCAATCAAGACAATCAAGCACCAAACCTCACGTAGTTCATACATCCCGACTTAATAAGACATTGGCCAACGTAACACTTTCGTTACTTTGGTCAAGACACAAAACATTTCTCTAACAAGAGGCAATGAGTCAATTGACATCATTTCAAGGTTTTTCAAATCGTAAAACTTGAGGGTGGTCAAATATATTTCCGAAACACATTCGTCAAAACAATGTTTGATATCAATTTAACCTTTGTAATAATCAAAGTAGATTGACGGGAAACAACTTGAATGAAATATTAAAAAAGGTAAACGCTATTGAGGCATTCTCAATAACTTAGGACTTCATATCAGTCATTTAACTTGTTACTAAAAATCGGTTGTTTATCAAAACCATTTCTTAAAGAATAGATTTATTATAGGGGAAACATCACTCATAGTGATTTTTTGTAAGATTTTAAGACAATTCAATAGAGTTCTTAAGTTACAAAAACTTTCTTTTTAAGAAGTTGATATTTTTCAAAAGTTGAAAACTTTGTAATATTGCGGACTGGATTGAACGCAAGCCTATGCATTTATCGGACCCTCTAAAGTCCACTAAGACTATATAAATTAAATAAAAATTACCTAACATATTAATTACAAACATATATACATGTATTGAACATGATATGAATTTATTTTTATAACTTAATCCATTTATCTTTCACGAAATGATGCAAGAAATGAGATTACTTGTTCTACAAGTAACGACCCACGACACTTTCTGTGAGATGGTTCAATTTGAGGCACGATTGGTATAGTCCTTAAATTGAGTATCAAGAGTGAAATAATCAAAACAATAAGCTAAAGAAACGAACAAATGCAACCATACCCAAAACAATGTCATTTGAAACCATTTGACAAAACAATCATAAACGATATGCTTCGAGACATGCAAGTTGCAAAACCAATCATTTGGTTTCGAAGTATTTTATATATTGGTGACATGCGACTTTCATCGAGACATGCATGTCGAGAAGCTAGCCGTCAGACTTTTCGAAATCCAAGATTTTTCACACTTTAAGGGTTTTTGAAATGTGGTAGGAAAAATCAATTCAATAAATTATTGAAAAATTATAAATGAATAATAGACATTAATACCTAACACCAATCAAATCAGAGTCTGGAGGAAGGAGAACAAAGTCCAAAACATTCACTAGTCAAAATCTACTTTTATGAACACTTGAAGGAGTTTCCAATATTTAAAAATAAAATACAACCCAATAAATTATTTAAAAATTATAATTAAATATCAGACTAAAAAATGAACACATAGTCCAAAACAACAATCAAACTAGAGTCAAACGAATGAGAATGGAGATTCTGAAGTTCAATGTTCAAACTAGAAATTTTTGTGACAGGCGACTTGCTAGTGCGAAGCAAGTCATCTGTTTGAAAATTTGTAGTTTTCAACCACATGCGACTAGCTGGGTGACTTACAAGTCACCTGACTAGTCCTCTATCAGATTTTCACCCAAAAAATGCTAATTTTGAAGATAACAATCCAGGATGTCCATTTGAGCGACTTACTAAGCTCCAAAATGCATCCGAACCACATTGAAATGCACCAAAAATTTAAACATATCATCTATGAACAGTAAAAAAATATATATACAAGTAATCCAATCATCAATTAACCCAACCATTTTGGTATATAAAACTGAACAATCAGTCTATCTAGCTAAATTATTGCAGCAACAACAGCAAAGAAACAATACAAGTGAAAATTTTTAAGTATGAGTGCCTAATATCAATACTCATCAATGCCTACATTATCAAGTTAAATCAAACATATTTTAATAATTTATTAGTCATTATCACCCTGTTATCACCATTCCCAAATTAACTTGGTAATATGATACTAATCTTATCCATTTTACTTGACCAAGACACATCAATCACACAATACCTGACAAGGGTACTGCACTAAGGGTTGATGACGCAGGATGGAAGTAATGAAGAAGATTGTTTATATTCGGTCACGAGTTTTTGGTAGTCAATTTCGTTTGGCCGAGATGATTAAACCCTAATCCAAGGGATAAATAAACCATAATCTAAGGGAAAACTACGGCAAAACTGAAATATACTTATTAGAATAAAATAAAATATGAAATCTCTCTTATAAGGTCTCAGAAGAACATGTTTATAATAGAAAACTAATTAGAAATCTAATGATATAAACCTAATAATAATAGAAAACCTAATCAAAATAAAAAGAAATCCCAATAACATAATATAAATAAGGCATAAGGGTCTTAGAAACCCATGAACGTGACTATACTTTTCAAGTTAGCCTTTCAACTTCACGAATGGTCAATTTAACCCCTTAACTTTCAAATTTTCTTTCAATTAAACTCTTTTAGCTAATGTGAGGGCGAGGGCCTAATTGACATTTTGAATTTAGCCTTTTTTTTTTGTCAGATCAGCCTCCACACCAGCAAAAGTGCTTAATTGACCCACCATTTGAAACTTGAGGGGCTAAATTGACCCTCCGTAAAGTTTGAGGGTTAGCTTGAAAAATATAGTCAAGTTTGGGGGCTCCTAAGACCCTTATGCCTATAAATAAATATACTAAACTAATTAGACAATCTAATAATAAACTTGATAATAATATAAAACCTAATTAAAATTAAAAAAAAATCCTAATAACAAAATATAAATAAATATATTAGTTTATCCCTCCAAATAAAGGAAAAGAAACTTAATGTAGGGGTTGTGCCCTTTTCTTCACCAACTTGGCCCAATCCAATTCTTTTATGAACCACATTGAAAACTGATCCACATCAGTTGACTAGCATTCAAAACATATCAAGATCATGCATAAGTCATGCCAAAAGCTCTTCTTTTACTGAAATTTCCATTTACTCATTTTAATAGCAAGTTAAGCTAAACTTTTCACATTAATCCAATTATGAAACAAGTGGAGATGGTGAATCACATGCAAATGTCATTCCCCTAATTACACATATCCAATTATAATCATTAATTATCTTTATTTACCAAGCATGTTCATCTCTTTAATCAAGTCATTCTTAAGTGCAATTACTAAGTCAATTATCAAGAACAATTATCAAGTTTCATTATCATGAACATTTCCAAGTACTTTACCAAGTTTTATTCATCATTGCTCAAAAACTACCATGGATTCGAAAACGGGATTCAAGTTGGACCAAAGTCCTCTGTGAACGTAATGCCCCAAGCTAGACTAGCCCGTAATGAACCAACGTTCCAAGCTGGATCTCCTAGCACCACAAGGTTACTTCAGAGCCGTAGGTGGATCATCATCCTTTGAGAATACAATGTCCCAAGCCGAGTAAACCCGTAAACAAGACGGAGTCGTCACCTCGTAAGGAGATTATTCACGCCTACTTTACCATGAAAACTATATTGCCACTAATTGAGCATAAAATGCACAACATTTCTGCATTATTTCATTTATAATTCTGGGACTTTATTGAATATCTGCTATCTAATTGCTCTAATTTTATGTTTATTGACAGTCTGGAGGCAAAGAAGACCAAGTCAATTGGATGTTATCAGACTCGTTTTATTTTAAACTCTCAAATTTGAATTGTAATCTAAATGTTTGAGATTTTTATTAATGATTTTAGGAGTCCGTTTTAGATTTTCTAGGGAGTATTTATTTAGGAAAAGAACGATTGTGTAGGCACCTCCTCATTCTGAGTTTTTGATTAAGATTGAATAAACACTTGCAGTTTTTATTCTCTAGTACGATCAATTTATTTTGAGCCAATGATGTTCGTCGCGCCCATGAGGAGCTAAACGAACCTCATCCAGCAAAGTCGTATTTAATTTTACGTGTTATGAGAATTGTTTTATCATGCTATGTTGTTTAATATTTATATATTCTCTATGGGCATAGTTAAATTCACATGTTAATTCTAATTAGTTAATTAAGTGCGCAATTGATTGATTAATTAGAATTAACACATTGCACGTCAAATAGCTCGTAGTTAATTTGACCTAGGTAGTGTTGAGAATGCATAATCATAATTCAAGAATGGTCGTACTAATTTAATTGGTTATGGTCACGAGTCTTTTCTAGTTCATAATGCGGTCTACGTTAGATTAATGATTGATTCAAAGGGTTGTACCTGGTCAGTCTATTAAGGAAAGGATTGGTTATTAGGCACGTTGTCAATAACTATAACTGTCACTATTAAACGGCATAGATTTTTTTAGTTTCGATGATCAACACTTAATTCAAATGAATCGACTTAGCTGGATACTCAAATATAATTGATTTTTAATCTTCAATTTAATCGCATATTCTCAAAACCCCCCATTTACTTTGATTTGGTCAATACGGTTACATTTATTGATTTTCATTATCTGTGGATCGACCCTGTTTGCTACAATTTTATTGTGTTTTCAGGTTAATTAAATATTGACGGATTCGGCACCTGTCAGCCACATCCATAAGTTGGGGCTAATTTTATTGCATATTTTGACTATATTTCTGAGGGTAAAATGGTTAGTTTAGGTCAATTTAGAGATATCTGAATTTCTGAGTCAGTTTCTTGTGCTATTTTAAATGTTTTTGCTCTGAGGGTGATTTTGAAACCAAAACGGTAAAATATTTTTGCTATTTAAATATTTTTCAAAGAGGGATATTTTCGTGTAATCAGGTAAATGATGGTTTTAGTTGAAATTTTACATCGAATTAGGGTCAAACTGTCTTTCACGATTAAAGGAACACCTAATTTCATTGTTTTCGCTCAACTATAGAAAACCTAAAATCCTAAACACGAATTCACATCTCTCAAATTTCGTCCAATGAATCTAATCAGTTCCGAGAGGATTTTGTAGGAGTTGTGTCCTGTGTCTTTGGAGCTATTTATCTCGTTTGTTCTCCCTCGATTCCAAAGTATTTTCGTGAGTCTTTTCCTGATATTAAAATTAGAGTTGCAAATAATAATAATAATAATAATAATAATAATAATAATAATAATAATGTAGTAGCAATTTGAAGTTCACTTTTCGAGTCTTGGTCTGATGTCTCTAACTGTCTGTGATCAAAACCCTAACTTTGAGTCTTTAGTAATGTTTTGAACTATTGTATTGTATTGATTATATATTTTCTATCGGTTTTTTTGGCGTCGACTCGGGTGATCGCCAGCCAGAGTGATCTCTGCAGGGAATTTAGTGAATTAGGTTAGTAACGATGTTTAAGCCCTCATGAATCTACTTATTTTATTTTATATAATCTGTCTGCTACATTAAATTGAAATTAAAAAGAAATAAATCTGAAATATGACATAGTTGTGAATAGGCTGTATTTATTTTTTTTAAGCCCCCATGAATCTATCCTGCTACAATATGAAGGTTTATTTAATTTGGTTGTTTTCTAGATATTATGCTCTGCTTGACTATTATAATTGGTCTGTTGGAATGTTCTAATTGTTGTTGTAATTTGAATAATTAAATTGAATTTTTATTACGTTTTGGATACTCAAATATAAACTATATTTTCTGAATAAAAGCTCTGTCCGATAGTGTTAATAGTGATAAGACCGACATATCGTAGGCATAGAAGTATACTTTGATTTGTGATAAATGAACTGACTTTGATTGCTATAAATTATCTAAATGTGATGACGTCAATCTGTTTGGGGTCTCTGATCTATTCTAGAGCTCTGCTCAATTTTCTGTTATCTGCTTCTATAGTAATTTTAGGATATAAGATATTTGAAATTCAACTGATGATTTTGTAGTTTTGATAATTTTGTGAGTATATATATTTAAATGAAGAGCCAAAATTTAAATTTTTTTTTTTTTAAAAAGACCTAATAGATTTAAATAGACAAAACCGGTCCCGCCCTGTCTCCATTTGATCTATTCCCGGGAGTACCCTAAAAAGAAAACTCGTCAGCCATTTCATTTAAGATTAAGAAAATGTGAAAGCACCTTTCTCTGCGCTCCAATGAACAACAGTTCTCCGCCTTCCTATATTTAGAATAGTGGTCGATCTCTCGAGTTACATTCGTAACTAAATGTTATGTTTACGCGACGATATTCTATCTTTCCAAGATTACTACTCTGTACGCAGTTTATGTCTGAGGAGCATACTTGACAACCATTAAAACAATAATTTGTTTCCATTCACATAAAGAATATGGATTAATGGTTTCTAAAATTATATAAATATATTTATTTTTATTTAATCATATAAACAAATTTGAATACAAATGTAATATAAAAACACAGTGCTTACGAGGTGTGAAGTGCGGGAGAATAAATTTCATAATTGGGGTTTTGAATAAAACCATCTTTTTATTTTTTATTTTCTTTTCTATATTGCAAAATGAATAAAAATGTGTGGTGTTAAGGTTTTTATCATCCTGCGTTGAATTATTTTCCTGCAAGACCTTGCCTGTAGTATCATAACCACACCATAGAAGAATTTAACTGCAAAATTCGAGATGGATTGGTTTGGTTCCTCTACATCTAAGGATACCATGATATGGAACCACAATTTGAGAAAAACATATCAGGCCGTCTCTACTTTAAAAAAAAAAAAAAAATCAGTGCAATTGGTCTTGAATTGATTTTTGGTTTAACGGGACCGGCCGGCCATGCTCACCCCTACTCACACCATATTTAAATTGTTAGGGATTTTTATTATATCCTTCTTTCATCACAGACCACAAGTTCAATGATCAAATCAATAAGATGATGAATCAGCTTTATTGATGATGTTGATGCCACGACTAATCCCAAATTATGCTCTGATACCAGTTTGTTAGGGATAGACGAGACAGAATTGCACCAACCAAAGTAGAAACAAACAACAAAATAATGAAGAAGCAACACAAAAGAATTAACGTGATTCGGCGATGTGCCTACTCCACCAAGATAGCAACTTAACTATTAAGAAATAAGGATTACAAGTCATTCTGACTACACTCTCTCTCCAATGCTATCATATGCTCTACATAGACTAGCAATAGCCTAATTAACCAATTGTACCGAAAGGAATAACCAAATCTGACGAGATGCCTTAAACTGCCAGAGATAGAACGTCTTCTCCAAGCCATCAATTATACCAACAATGGTGATATCTATGCCAGACAACTTTCGGATACCTAGAAGGTAATAGAGGTGCCAACTCTTGATGATTGGGGTTATGACCCCAATCCTTGATCACCACCCAGAGGGTTGAGATGTGATGATTACTTCTTCATGAGACAACTCTATTTATAGTGATCACCAAATATACTTTCCTAATTTATTTCCTTTTTACAAGGAATACCAAATATCATAATTAGGAAAACCAAATCCTTTTCCAAATAAGGATTATAACAATAAGGAAATAGATCTAAACTAAAAATAGGAAATCCTTCCTAAAGTAAATCCTTCCAAAATAGGAATCTTTATAATCCAAATAATTAGGAATTCTTTGTGATTCAAGGCATCCCAACAAATCTCCACCTTGACTTGAATCACCTCAAAATTTTAAGTCTTCTTCCTCCGATCACTATCAACCAATTCTGCCTCCATCAATCAATTTGATTTGATCCCAAAATTTTCTACACCTCGAACAAGAAACAATCACTCCAAAAAATCCTGATGTTTTTAGATTATTATCTCAATCTTGTACTCTACCATATTTGCACTGCACAACAGTTGTCTTCTATCCCAAAAGAATTGTACCAACCAAAATAGAAACAAACAACAAAGTAATGAAGAAGTAACACAAGAGATTTAACGTGGTTCGGCGATGTGCCTACTCCACCAAGATAGCAACTTAACTATTGAGAAATAAGGATTATAAGTCATTCTGACTTCACACTCTCTCTAAACTATCGTACGCTCTACATAGACTAGCAATAACCTAATTAACCAATTGTACCGAAAGGAATAACCAAACCTGACGAGATGCCTTAAACTGTCAGAGATAGAGCGTCTTCTCCAAGCCATCAATTATACCAACAATGGTGCTATCTATGCCAGACAACTTTCGGATACCTAGAAGATAGTAGAGGCGTCAACTCTTGATATTGGGGTTATGACCCCAATCCTTGATCACCACCTAGAGGGTTGAGATGAGATGATTACTTCTTCATGAGACAGCTAAGTGATCAACAAACATACTTTTCTAATTTATTTTCTCTTTACAAGGAATATTAAATATTACAATTAGGAAAATCAAATCCTTTTCCAAATAAGAATTATAACAATAAGGAAATAGATCTAAACTCATAATAGGAAATTCTCTCTGAAGGAAATCCAAATAATTAGGAATTTATTGTGATTCAAAGCATCGGAGCATGAGCAAGCAATTGTCGCAACCAAATTTTACAACATATGAACCTACAACAACCTTATTGTATTCCTCTAGTCTTGAAAATAATTCGAGCTCCAGTTCTGCTCCTACATCACAAACCTTTCTCAATCAAAAACCCATTTCATTTGGGTGGGGTTTTTAATCGTTCGTCTTTAGATACTCTCTTCGGGAAACACAATTGTCCACAGCTAGCCATTATTATTGTCTGACATCTTATACAATACAATACCCTCTGCAACCATATACAATACAGGTTCGTCTTTCTCTTCCCAACCCACCTCTTATTATTTCATTCTACGTTAAATATAAACACTTTAGAGTTCTGTGGAGGGTTTTGATGGATTGGAAAATTGTGGGTGGTTTCTCCCAGAAAAGGAAGAAATGGTTGGTTTATGCCGTTGTTTGCGGTGTGTCAGGTTATGGGGTTTACAAGGTTTACAATTTACCTTCCGTTGTGATGAAAAGAAAGAGATTGGTTAAGCTGATAGGCGCATTGGTTTCAATAGCTGAATTGGTGTCTGATTCTGCTGACTTGATGGGTACTGTGTCTAGGGATTTGAACGAGTTCTTGCAGTCTGATTCTGATCAAATTCCCAATAGTTTAAACCAGATTTCAAAGATTGCAAGATCAGAGGAGTTTTCACAGTCTTTAATTAGGGTTACTGAGGGTTTGACTGTGGGGATTTTGAGTGGGTATGATAGAATTGGAAATATAAACCATGCTAGTTTTAGTGATAGGGTTATGGATAGGATATTCTCTAGTGCTGGTACTGGCTTTGTTTCTGTTGTGATTGGCAGCTTTGCTAGGAACTTGGTTTTGGGGTTTTATTCATCATCATCAGCTGGAGCTGTGCCAAATTGGGTTTGTGATGAGAAATGTAAACAACTTATATCCGATTGTATAGAGAAATTTGTGAGCACAGCTGTTGCTGTGTATCTAGATAAAACTATGGATATCAATACTTATGATCAGCTTTTCTCCGGTTTGACTAATCCTAACCATCAAAGCTCAATGAAAGATATGTTGGTTTCTATATGCAATGGTGCAGTAGAAACTCTAGTAACAACATCTCATCATGTTTTGGACCACCTCTCAGTCTGAGAGTGGAGGTTTTGAAATGAAAAGGAGAATGAGAATGAGAAGGAGAAGCTCACATGATGAGAATGGTTGGTTTGATAAGGTATCACCATCTACTTTGTCTATGCCAAGCAATAGAAAATTTGTAAATGATGTGACACTTGAGACAATAAGATCAATAGTAGAGTTCTTGTTGTGGAGGATAACTGAATGTTTGAAAAGAACTTATAGTGTAATGCAAGAAGAGGTACTTGAAAGAGGGCTAGAAGTTATCAGATATGTTAGTGCAAAATCTTCAGTCATTGTGACAGTATGTTTAGCATTGTATCTACATCTTCTGGGTGGCACCAGAACTCTCGTCTGCTTAAACTAGCATTCACTTGAAGATTTCTCTTGTAGCCAGTGTAGGAAGGAAGTTAAGGGTTTTTAGCTCAAACTTTTGTTCTATTGTAACAAGATACAAGGGATTATCAATGGACTCTGCATTCTAGTTTACAATCAAAATGATGCCTCAACTTTTGCTTTAACGTTAGTAATCCCACTTGTGCAACTAACTAATCAAGTTAATCTGACCAAATTGCTAACTAATGACTACAGCTACTTGAGCTAATTTTCTACAGTTTACAAAACTGAACCCTATTTTCTACTATGTACACAAAATATACAAAGCAGTACATTTCACCACACCATGTTGAAATCTCTTCTCCATTTTACGCGTTTTTGTCAACCTGATCATCATAGTTGAAAGGCAATGGTACTGATTTGAATGCTCGGTATTTCCCTACGTTGTTCAGGTGTTCATTCTCCAACCTGAGAAAACAAAACACCCTTTATCTGTCAATGTCTTGAATTTCAACTCTGATCATGTTTAGGTCTGATTATTGCATTTTCATATTATGTTTTTGCTAAGCATTACCTGAAAAAATTCCAGATGCCACGACGAATTATCTCTAGGCTAGCAATGACTGCAGTCAAGGCTGTTCTGTGCAAAAATGGCGCTTCTCTGATGCCTAACACTGACTGCATCCAAGCCATTCTCAATGAAACGTTCACTACCTGCAGTGTGTAACATAACTGTTATTCTGTTATATATTGGTGACTTGTAATGCAAGAAATGACAGATTGGTACCATAGCTATGAAGTAAACACTATGGTTGGGCAGAATGAGTTTGTCTCTCAGCCAGCGGTTTCTTGAGTTCCGTTGCAGAAGACCCCAATCCACAACAAGATCCCAGTAAGTATTGATAACTGTTGCGGCAACTGAACTGACTGTGGCCATGAGAAACCAACCCCTTCCTGGCCTAAACTCATGTGCTGTCCTTGATGAAACCGCGACAATTGTTGAGAAGTATTTCATTCCATTAGTGATGTGTGTAGTGTCCTTCTCTTCAATTAAGCGTCTAACGCACTATATCATGAACTAAATTTATTATCAGGATTCAGTTAATATAAACTAGAACGTACCAATGTAGAAAAATTATCTCATGGCATGGGATACCAGTTAAAAGGTGTTTGATTTACCTGGACAAAGCGGATCCAATATGGGATAATTGCAACAATCAAGTAAAATGAATTGTACAGGTAGTTTTGTTTGCACTTGTTGGATCTTGTTACGTAGTCTCCCCAGCCATAATAACATATATAGAGTTCCAAACTTCTTAAAGCTTGCACCTGAACATAAGTAAATAGATATAGAAGTATAACAGGTAGAGAGATATGATACAATCCCACAAAGTCTAGTCTGACCTGACTAGTTAGCTGGTCTCCGAAGAAAAAATCAGGAAGAGTAACCTATACAGAAATAGAGAACAAACAAAGATGAGAAGTTGCAGTTACATATAGTATTTGTCCATGTACTTTTACATCAAAGATTACATTGGTTATGTTACCTTGTACAGAGGTGCACAAAGGCAGTGGAAAAGACATTGAAGGATGAAGTAACGACTTGAACGGTAAAGAATGTTGAATGGACATAATGTTACGAGTAACAGAAACTGCTATAGACTTGAAACAGTTCATATTCAAACCAGGGTGTATAAAAGTTAAACAAATTAGTACGGAACTTACAACGAGAAGAGCCAATGGGACTATTTCTGTTAAGGCTTCAAACTTTTTGGTTCTGGGATCCATTTCCATGTCCAAGTTTGAGAGAATGCAACCAAAGGTAAGTACAGAAAGCGCTGAACCAATTAGGAGGACTTCTCTGTATCCTAACTCAGTTCCTTTCTTTAAACCGAAGATGAAGGTGTGGTTAACCCGATAATATTGCCAGAAGAATATGTCCCCAGAAAACATGAGCAGATGAAGGACTATGTAAAAGAAGAAGCTGTAAAAACAAAAGCAGAAACATTATCAGGTGTTGCTGATTTGAATTTCATGAGTATGCAAATACTATATATGTATGAAAAATCTGTAAATAACCTGTACAATGGAAATATTGTATTCATGTAATTATTGCGCCCCTCACTTTGAAGAATATCTCTTGCATGAATTGTCACAATGATGGCAACTAGTGATGCTAGGGAACAACCAAAGAAGGTACCTGCATTGGTTGCATATGGTCAATTTTTTTGGCTTCAAGGTAAAATTTCCAACACTCAAAAATGACATAAGCTGTCTTCTTGTCCACAACTAATATGGGATTCATGTTTCCAACAATTATATGGAAAGGTAAACAAGGTTTTAACGTTACCTAATAAAAATGTGATCGTATGTCTTTCCCTCTTAGTTTTCGGTCTCAGTATATCCATTCCTTTTCTATGATTTCCATTAGCAAAATGTTTAATAAATGTAGTCTCCAGCCTTCCCATTAGCTTACTGACCTGCAAACATGGTTGCAACCATAAGCGAATGGCGGTAGATGCATTCTATCAATCTGAAACAAAGGTTTGTCGACTCTAACTTACCTCATCAGAACCAAGGTAAGATTTATCCACCATTTGCATGTAAGCTTTGGCTGCATTACGAGCAGTGATCTGCATTCCATCTGTATTAGTCCAATTCAACTTGAATATGATTTGAAATTGACAACATTAATCGAAATTAATGTACCTTGTCATACTTCTTCAAAATCTTAGTAAATGCCAAATGATTCAAAAAGCTATAACATCATAATTAAACAGATGAAGTTGCATCAATAAACCGAATCACTATAAACAGAGCATTTGAGATTCTTACCTAAAACTTTTCAGAACCCGAAGCTTTTGATAGAATTCAGTAAATGCACGAGTCATCAACTCTTCTGCATTCTTTAGCTCTTTTGCAGTGAATGTGATACCTGTAGTAAAACCTGAAAGCAAACCCTTTATCGTCGAAAGAGGAGTCTCAGGCTCAATCTTGATCTTCACATGATCTAATGCAGCCGGTCTCCTAACCCTGTCAGGCTTTTCTTTTCCTTCTTTTTCCTGCATTTTCATCAGTTGATCTTTTATAGTTCCCGTTGACGACCCTAAACATCAACCAATTTCAAACACAAAAACACACAATAAACCTTTTGAGATACATACCAAAAAGCACATCAATGTACAACCAATCATACACATTCATGACCAAATATCAACGTATCCTCAATCTATAAACAACAGTATCCAATCACCATACCATCATCATATTCATAAACAAATGATAACCACAATATTACCTCTACTACTGGCAGAACGAGACATATTGGAGGAAACACCAGAAGCAGCACGAGCCAAGAGAATAGGAGCTTCAACTTTAATCCTCAAAGCAATCAAAGTATCCATCTGTTTACTCAACTCATCAGCCTCAGCCAAAACACCCTCAACTTTCTCCTTATAAAAACTCACAACCTTATTAAACTCATCATCAAGTTTAACAAAGAACTCCCTTTCATGCTCATGTTCACCTCCAACATCAGAACCCACCACAAACATTGTCTTATATTCCCCATCTCCTCCACCTCCATCAACCACAATAGCCTCATCTTCATTCCTTGGTGACGCCTTGTATCTGCTTGTTAAACCACTAAATGCTCTGTAAAGAGATTCTTTTCTCTTCAAAACACCCTTTGTGGCCACTGGTGTTTGTGATATCTGTTTCTTCAATCTCAGCACCTCTTTCAGGATTTTCTTCAAACAGTTGTAGTCCATGTATGCTGTTCTCCATTCTGGCACCATTTGCAATTCAAACTCTTTCCCAAACTTCATTTTTTTTTTTTTTTTTAATTCTGAAAATGATCACATTGATTGTGTACACAGATACAAAGAGTTCCTAATAACAAAGATCAGTTTTTTGATACAATTAAATATCAAAAAGTTGATAAATTGATGAAATTCTATAATAAATAGAATGTGGGGTTTAATGTCAGGCTTGTGCTGAATCCATGCCTGATTTGATGGAGAGAAAATAAATTGTGTTCTTTTTTTTAGTAAAATTGAAATTATTGATGGCTGAATCATTTACTAACTAGAAGTTGGTGAAATCACCTCATGCAACTCCTACTAGGAATAATATCATTTGGATGGCTCTTGTTAACTGTCTATTTAATTTTCCAATTTTCAAACATAATTGTATTTTAGAGGAAAAATAAAAAAAGGAGAGGCAATAAACAAACAAAGCAAATCACATATATAAGTAGAAATTGATACTAAATTTTATTGTTAAATGAATTTATTTTATCCATGAAACAATTTCACAGGCTTTGAAATATTATTTAACTTCAAAATATTTAAATATACAAGATGTCATTTAATGATTAAATTACATATATTTTATGGTAGATGGAAATCATTGTCCTCATATTATATTTTCCAGGTTATAATTGAACAGAGTCAGGTCCCCTTTTAAAAAAAGTGGGGTAGCTCATCAAGTTTTAGTATATAGCTCATGCAAACCTCTATACTTAATTAAAATTTTCAATTTCATACCGTGAAATTTCAATTTATCATCTCAACTATTTTATATGGGATCAATTCAGTCACTTTAATTTAGGTAGAAAATGATGTGACACCTGATTTTGGGTATACATATATATATATAGAATACATTATATAACAATACAAAACCTGAACAGCTCGTATTAACAGTACACAGATTCATAATCTGAAATTCATTATTAATGATTTCAAAGTAAGACAATAAAATCTGAAATACAAGTCTTTAAAAGAAATTACAATCCCTAATGAAAATAATGTTCCAATTAATCATTCATTGTCAACTAAAGAAAAACAGTGCAAAGTCCCAAGTTGCAAATAGTCGTAAAGAGAATGAAATAAAACGATGTTGATGCATGCTCATGCTCTGATGAAGTATTTATGTTTGCTTAACCAATCGCAGTACCTGTATCCATCCGAGATTTTTTCACATAACAGAAACAACAAAAGAAAAAGAGAAAAATAATAGGGTGAGATTACCATTAGTCTAGTTGACACTCACACATTTCAACAAACACATACATATGATTCTATACTTGGCTCTAACATAGAAGCACACAATGCTTTTTCTAACAGTCTTCTAAGACTCCTTATAACATCCATACTACATTCCTACAACCAACAATTTATGTTTTTTTTTTATTAAACCAACAAGCAATCATTTCCGTATCATTTTAACAATGGTTGATTTATTCAGGCCCTTTCCGTATCATTTTACCAATGGTTGATTTATTCAGGCCCTTTAATGTTATTATAGTAACTAAGAAGGTCATCTAATAGGTTATCTAAAAATCTAGCTAACCAGTAACACCCTACAATTGCAAAGACAGTGGTTCCGCTAGCTGATTAGCAAATTTTTTGGTTTACAGGTTCGTCAAGTCCTCGTCTTACAGTCTAAAAAACCCAAATGACAAAGGCCTAGATCGACTTTTCCTCACCATCATGCTCGCCAACCTTTCTGTAAAAAAGATTTATGAATGGACGAATGAGGGTTCTAGAAATGGCTCGCTATATGCTTGTCATTGCTTTTTGTTATACAGGTCTGAGAGTTGACGAGGGACCTTGTTCACCAAGTGCTCATCATTAGGTTCGTCATAATAATTTGTCAAGTTGATTTTTAGAGTTTACAAAAGAAGCCCTTCGACAACCACTCATCATTAAGTCTCGCCAACTCCTCTGTTAAATTGATTTTTAAAGTTGACGAATGACTAAGTTCGCCATTTGCCTGTCATTCATTTTCCATTATCTACTATTTATCAGGTATTAAAATGGATGGGGAAGTCTCTAGACAACTTCTCGTCATTATGCTTCGTCAATATTTCTGTCAAAGTTCATTTTTAATGTTGACAAGCACATTGTTTCGTCATTACCCTCTTTTACATGAATTTTCCAGTTTTATGAATTGTATAGGTCTATTTTTAATTTAACTTGACAGTTCTCTAGTTTTTAGCTCTTATTAGCTTTCCAATAATTATACTACACAAAGAGCAACCAATTAAAGGTGTACAATTTAATAATTCAAACAATCTTTAAACTAATACTTGCAGCAATTACAATTTTTCAATAGAACAATTCACACATTTTAACAAGTTTCAGTTGTATGAGTTATCTCATTAACATATATTTTTAGTTCAGTTTATTAGCTACATCATTTCAAATTAGCTATTAGAGAAAACGCGACCACACCACTATGTAAAATCAGAACGACCGAAGTCTAGAATGGTCGAAACCCATAAGTAGGGATGACAATGGGTCGGGTTCGGGCGGACTAGGGTGAACCCAAATCTGAACCCGTTAACCCGAATCCTACCCGAACCCATCACGAATTTCATGGGTTCATGTTTGGTTTTTACCCGCGGGTTCGTGCAAACCCGTGGGTATACCTGGTTAAAAAAAAAAAAAACTATATTATATAAGAGAAGATTTTATCCTAACATCATTATCAATTTAATCCAACTATCATCGCCAATTTCAAACATTTATACAATAATATAATTTATAAATTAAATAAATAACGTCCTTCAACAATATAAATAAACAATATCCTTCGACAACTTAAATACACAATTTATATCCCAAAACATCCTAAAATATGATAAATTCTTAACAAAATGAATAAAAACTATAACAATTAAAAAAATGACCAAATAAAGACATTCTGTTTACAAATGAAAATTCCTATGGTTTTAGCTTCCAAATTTCAATATTCTTCACACAAAAGTTAGTGCCTACACATCACAAAAATATAAATATATTAGTGTTTAATAAATTCATAATCAATTGTTTCATAAAAAGTATCCATACCTCATTGTCTTCAACCTTATCATCATCGACATCAAATGTTGATCTTTTTGAAACTTTTCCATCTAATAATAAAGAAGCCAATTTATTAAAGTAAATAAATTTTACCTACACAATTTAAAATATAATAATTTTCAAAGTTAAAGAACTTTAATACCATTATGAGCTGTCCATAACCAATCTTGTGCGCAAATTAATACTTCTAATGTTTTTGGACTAAGTCGATTACGATGGGGAGTCACAAAGCGACCTCCAGTACTAAAAGCTGATTCAGAGGCAACCATGAAGACATGAATAGCTAAAACATCTCTAGCTATACGATGTAGAATCAAAATGTTACTAGAATTTACAGTTCATCATTTCAACACATCAAACTCTGTACTCGTAATTTCACATGCCTTCTCAAGATAAAAATCTATTTCAGTCTTCACGGGGACTACAGATATAGTAGAAGAGGCTTCTTAACTTAATTTGTGAAGTTGAAATTTTGAAATCTTTTTCATTGATGAAATAATTGCTACTCGAATTGAAGAATCTAAATGAGCTGAAGTAATAGAACTGACTCGACTTGTCTGTGACCTTTTCTCATACTCACCAACATTATCTAAAAGCATATTTCGACTCTTATCCAATGCATTTGAAGCCCCTCACCATAAGTGGTTGGGAAATAAAAATCCATTACTTTGCACTTCAATCGGGGATCCAAAATAGTTGCCACAATCATAAGCCCATGGAATTCATTCCAATATTCACCATACGTAGTTTTCATAACAGAAGCCATCAGTTATACTTGAGGAATGGAAGATTCAATCCACACCATAATTAGTGTTGTTAAATCACACACTTCTGACAAAACTCATTGGCAGTAGGATACTCATTACCTGAAAGCTTACAAGTAGCAGTATAGAATGGCTCAAGTCTATCACAAATCTCTTTTGCCAATGCCCAATCATCTTCACTTGGTACATTTTTGTAATTTGGATCTTTTGCCTTAATCTAGGAAAAACACTTTTATAAATCAAAGCAATACGAAGCATAAAAAAAGTGGAGTTCCATCTTGTTTTGCAATCAAGTGTCTTTCTTCTTAGAACTGTCTGAATTTAATTGATGGGCAGTTTCAAAAAATCTTTCCTCTCTTTTAGGGGATCCAGTCCAATAAGTAACACTATCTCTGATATTATCTATAGTTTCCTTTATTACATCTAATCCTTGTCTCACTATCAAATTCAACACATGAGCAGCACAACGCACATGAAACAATTCTGGACTATAGATAAGAGAACCAATAACAAGCTTCTCACAAAGAAGATGAATCATCCTAGTATTAGAAGATGCATTATCCATAGTCAAGACATAAATTTTTTGTTCAATGTTCCAATCAAGTAAGCAATCCAACAATGCATCAAAAAGCAATTCAGCAGTATGTGGATAAGGAACATATACAAACCGATTAATATGATAAAAGGATCTTTTGTAAATATAAAGAAAGTAAATATTTTATACAAATCTATAACAAAAATAAAAAAGAAAAATTACCTCAAGACACGACTTTGTAAAGCCCACTAGTTGTCCACGAAATGTGTTGTAACCACCATAAATTCTTTCCTTTTATTACTAATTGTCCACATATCAGTTGTAAGGGCGATCTTCCCCTCATTTTTCTCCAACAATGCCATTGTCTTCATTTTTTCAATGTTATATATCTTTTCTTGATGGAATTTAAAATAAAGGTTGAAGATCACCCACAAACTTTTGAAAACCCTAATGCTCTACAATACTAAGTGGATACTCATGCATCAGTACTATACTAGCCAGGTCATAGCGACAAAGCTCTTGATTGAATGACACCATGTACAATTCCATTTTCCCTTCTTTAGTTCTTTTTGGCTCTAAGTAGTTGACCAATATCTTGTGTCTTCTTTGCCATACATTTTAGTCAGTGGTTACGAAGATGAGATATTTCAACACTTGGCCGAGGTGACAAACTCTTCTTACAATGTTTGCACACTGTAGTTAACACATCATTTTCTTTCTCTAATAAAATTCTTCTATACTTCAGATGTAAGCTTTCTTTTCTCATCCACATCTGGATCCTCTGGTACAAACTCATCACTACGATCATTACCTTCTAATTGTGTGGTATTAATGTCACTACTACTTGAATGAGAAGGAATATTGGTCTCGGCGTGCTCTTGATCCGGAGAAATTGAATAATTCTGTGTGGCTGATTGAGATGTCGACATTATAAACAATAAGAAATTTTCTGTAAATTTAAAACAAATTAAATCATCATCATAATAATCAGGGCCGTCTCCACAAATTTGGGGCCCCGGAACAAAATTTAAACTGGAGCCTCAAATTTAAATTGGGGCCCGAAAAAAAAATAAATTGGGCCATCTCACGGATAATCGAATATCACGTAAATGAATCGACTATTAATTAATGTACAGTAGACCAGACATTTGACTACAATCTACATATATTCTTGCATTGAGTTGTAATTTGGGAGTTTATTAATTTTGGGCCCTATCCTATATTGTTGTCTTAAGTTGTAATTTAGGGGCCCTATTGATTTTGCGGCCCTATGCCGTCGCCTAGATGGCTTTTGGCCATCGACGACCCAATAATTTATCTAAATAGCAATTGCTGTTGTTTAAGAAAAATAAAATAACTATTTAAATAGATACTTTTAAAATAAAAATAAAATCACTACAAATTATCAATAGTTGTTATTTAAAGAAAATAATAACTATTTAAATAGATAATTTTAAAATAAAAATAAAATCACTGCAAATTATCAATAGTTGTTATTTAAAAAAAATAATAACTATTTAAATAGATACTTTTAAAATAAAAATAAAATCACTGCAAATTATCAATAGTTATTGTTTTTATCTAAATAGCAATCATTGGTGTTTAATATATTATTATCAATTCCGTCAATACAAATGCTTCTATCGGAGAAGTCCATGTTGAAGATTGCAAGTAGAAGTGACAAATGTAGAAAAACAAATACAAATGCAGGAACAACAACACATGTCATTTGTGATTTTACTAAAATAAATAAGAAAATACCAGTAATGAGACACAGATGCATGCGAATGGTACTGTGTATATATAGAATTTAAAAGTTATTTGAGCACATGTTCAATTAAAAGAGAATTTGATAAAGCTGATGAAATAGATTACCATCTTTGTGTAATTTTTTTATAAAAGCATATATATATATATATATATATATATATATATATATATATATATATATATATATATATATAGTCATAGTTGTTGGGTTAATGAGAGAGCAACATCTCTAAATCATGTTTTAGAGTTCTGAAATTTGCAAATTGAGTTTTTTTATACTATAATACGTCTGACTCGAATTGAATAAACTCACCTCTGTCACGCGATGGTGGTGATGGTGGTATCACGGCTCACGTAGTAGTGGTGGTGACTCGATGGATGATGACAACTCCATGAACGATAACAATTTGATGGTGGTGACCGACGAAACAATTCGGAGGTAGTCTCGTGTTTGAAGTTTAATTTATGAATTTAGGGATTTAGAATTTTTGGGATTTTATTATAAATACATATTATTCATTCTAATTTTATACGGGTTTAGATTTAGATAAGGATATTTTTTTACCAGAACTCGAACCCGAACTCGAGGCGGGTATTACTTTTAAATCCAAACCCGATTACCCGTATCTATTACGGGTAAACGGATCGGGTACCCACAGATAAACGGATCGGCGGGTAAAAAACTGTCATCCGTACCTAGAATAACCAAAGCTTAAAATGCAATAACCTGCGGCAATTTGGCACTTCAAGCCACTTAATTCCCATTTCCAATTTGATATACCTCTATACCTATGCATGTCATAGATCCTACTAATGTCGCTATTCTAAGAGCAACAATATCATATCCAGATTGTTCAGATTATCTCCATATGAATTCGATTAGAGCAGATTATATATCACAAGATTTTTAAATGTATAACATTTACAATACAAAATATTCTCTAATTTTCATATTATTCCTAGTTTATACAAGTTACTATCTTATAATCTAATCATACATATGCAAAATATAAAACAAACAAATTGTGGAATTTAAAACGAGGATGACAACCTCACTTTCGAAGACCGCAAGCAAGCCAAATAAACTCTCGACGAGTCTCTTCTGCAGTCTGGTCTCCTATAGAACAAACATAGCACAAAAAATCAATCTTCAAGCAGTCAATACCAAAAACCCCCGAAATTATGGGTTAGGGTTTAATGACCACTACCCGGACAATATAATCTCCATTGATCAGATCTTTCTAAGACCCTAGTATGATGAATCATGAGGTTGAAATAAATTTTTGAATTCCATTTAACCTATTCGGTATAAACCCCAGAAAAAAATAAAGGGAACTAGATTACTTACCATAAAACTTTGAATTCAAAAGGAAACGGTAGTATGACAAATTTATGACAGCTATATACTAAAAAATTTGGAAAGAGAATATTTTATAGAATCAGTTTTTTCTTAATGCTAAAATGGCATTTGAAATTGTATGTGGTTGTAGATAGTCTAACTTTATGATTTTCACGTACTTTTGTTATTTTAGGAATGATGGGGTTTAAAATGAAAACTAGAGCTTATATATTTAGATAAAATTTCATAAATCTTATATAGTTTGAGAAAAACATTATTTTTAATTTTTTTTTAGACATCTATATACTAAACTCAATTTCCGTTTGTTACTGCATATTTGACTCTCTGTACTCGGTATAGTTTACCATTTATCACTCTTTATAATTATTTTAATATTTTTTAATTAATTAGCCCATAAAGTTGTAATTTTATTTACACAAGTCCCTTCATATTGATTTGGTAGGTAAAGTGAGTTTTTGGCATCTGACGTGGATCATCACGTGTTTCAATTCATCGCAGAACAGTCCATGCCATGCATAGAAACAAATCATATAATGTGTCATTTAATCATGGCAGAAATAAAATTACAACTTGATGGAGCTAATTGATAAAACTTTTAAATGCGTGGGACCGTGATTAAATTTATATGAAATAAAATAATTTTAAAATAAAAATATGTACATTATTAAAAGTAAATAAAAAATTATTTAAATATTATAATTTATATTCATTTAGAGTATGTTTGGCATTAGATTTTCAATTATTTATTAGATCAACTTTTCAGATGAAATTAGCCGTTAGTTGTTAAATTAGATTTTTTATATTAATTTTAGTTTTTAAATTATCTATTACATACAAAATTACTAAAATTTATTATAAATATAAATATAATTCAAAAAATAATGATATAATTAATTATAATAAAAAGATTAATAAAGTAAATCACTATTAGTGTTGCTTATAACTTTTTAAAATACTAATTAAAATGTTAAAAGCTAATTGAAACGTTGTTACCAAACATTTAAAAAAAAACAAACAAACAAACACTAATATATAAATGTTAATTAAAAATTTTTCCCGAACACATTTAATTTGGCTAACCATTAATTTTAAAATTATTTTAAAATAATTATTTTAAAAATCCATTAAAAATTTCATTTAAATTGTGATTGAATTTGTTTTAAGTATTAATTTTACTAAAAATTTTATTTTATATTATCTTTAGTAATGATATTAAGAATCTTAAGGGACTATTAACATACTATTCCCATAATAACCTTAGTTTAGTTCTAATGATAACTAAATACAGTTAGTTGATCAATTTTTTTTTTCAAGGATCATGATTTATGTGTCACTGGTAATGTTTCAATTGAGATTCAATCTTTTTGAAATTAGTGGATTACTTAATTGATTTAATTGGATTATTGATTAATTAAATAATATTTGGTTTCTGTAATTGGAAAATTTTAGCAGTTACTCTTATATAATTTTCATTTTATCTTAATACATCTCGTATAATGTGATTTTGTAATAGGTAAAGGGCCTGTTTGGATAGACTGACTTTTGACTTCTAACTTCTGAAAGCTGTTTCAGATGATGTTTGGGTAACTGGCAGAAGTGCTTCTGTCCTCCCAAAAGCTTTTCCAGATAAAGTAAAAAATATTAACTCCCTGAAAATGGCTTCCACTTCTCTTCTTCTACAGACAGAAGTCAAAAGGAGAAACAATCCTAAACAGACCCAAAGTGGATTACCACGCGTGAAGACGTCACATATATGACAGTCCTCATTTATAAAGTGAGAGGCGTTAAGACAAAATTGCAATTAGAAAGCGTTAAATGTCATATTTATACCTAGTACTCGCCAAAAAATTGGAATAAATACATTGAAAATAGATATGCATTATCTTTTTAAAAATTTTAATTTTATATTTATAAATAAAGTTTTATTAAAATTTAAAGGTAAGAAACATATTGGATTACTTATTCAATAAATAAATATATATATATATATAATTGTAAATATTAAGTTTAAAGAGACAGGTGGTATTGTTATATAAGTAAATGTTACCCTTACGGTTACTTTCCTGATTGGTTTTGGACTACCCTCAATCAAAATCTGCTTTTATTTTGCAATTAGGAATTTTGATTAGGAAACTAATTATACATTAAATTACTATTACTACCTAACATTTTCTAAATTACTTTATAAGTTTGTTTTGCAAAAATGATTTGTATTTGGTAAATTTTTTTTATATGTACATCAGATACCTTCCTAATAGAGATAATCACAATTGGATTCATTGCTTTAATTGCCATTGCTTTCTAAATTCAAGTTCTATTTTGAATTGTTAGATTGAAATTAGCGATAAATTGGTTGTGTTGTATTATTTGATTTTAATCAAGAAGTCGAAAAATTAGTATTATTTTATTATATCATTGTCAAAGAATTAGCTTTTTTCCACTTGTATTGAAAATGTTTTTGAGGATCAACACATACTTTTGAGTTTATCAAAGTGATTTTGATGTCTACACAAACGTTTTTATATGTGTTTTACTTATTTCTTAATTTTTGCAAACTAAAGGAGTAAAATACTTTTTGAAAAATTTAACTTTTTGGCCCAGTTAGGATTTCTAGAAGGAAATTACATACCTTCATAAAAAGAATCATCATAATTGAGATTTATTGCTTTGATTTTATTTGAAGTATGAAGTCTTTTGGATTATTACTTTTTTTCTATATCCATGGAGTTTATAGAGTTAGAAAGTAGTGTCTAGCAATAATAATGAGAAAATTTCACTTTAGATCTATTATCTAGAATTGAAAATCAATGGATCCTAAGATTATGTCACCAGTAATGGCTCCCAATAATATTGTTCATATTCCGACAAAGTTTCAATTTGTATCCTAACATACGAGAGACAAGAAAGAGTTTACTATTAGTTATTTAAATGGTTTAAGTCATCTTTTAACACCGGCTGACTTTGTGAAAAAACTTATTTTACCATTCATGTCTGATGATGATTCCAAGTGCACACATGGGAAGAAAAGACTTGAGAGTTATTATGTGCGATCATGATACTAGATCTACACACCAACTTGATTTTAAGTGTTACGTAACTAAAGCTTATATTTTATGTTAACATTGGATATTTCCTTAAAAGATGAAAATTACAAAGATGAGATAATATTGGTCTTGGTTTGAATCCATTGTCTTCTAAATTCTACTTTTTTCTAATTTTTTATTTTATTTTAAGGTTCCCACCATGTGCCCAAATAACTTTCTCATTGCGCTTTATACCTCATGGCCATCAAAAACTTATCACTGTGCATAAAATATCTTCCATGCATCCTCTGTATTTATATCATCTATTGATAGCTTTGAAAACCAACTATACACCTTTGTTATGCGTTGATTAGGCAAAAAATGAATCAGTCTGCTATATACATAGAAATGCTTTCAATACCATAGTTTATTTGCATGAGATTTTTTAAAACATAAATCTAATTATGAGGTGGAATCTTCTCGGCCAAATAGGAGGGCCCTATAGCAAATTTTGAACAATAACTCATTGGACTTGCAATCTTTCGCTCCAACTCTCTTGCAATCACCTTGATGTAGAATATAGAAGATACAAGTGAACACTGTATAAAGTAGTATAAAAATATCGATCCATCAGAGACTGTTTTCTAGAATTAAACACAAAATTTACCCAGCCTATTATATCTAAACAAACAAAATGAATAAGACGAACAAGAAAAGACTCGACAAAGTTGAATGAGCAGGAATAGTACAAAAAGAGCGTCATTATTGTCGAGGAGGAGGAAGAAAGGAAAGATTTTGAGTTGAAATGAAAGATGAGATGAGGAGAAACAGAAGAGAATGTAGATTTGTTCATTGAAGCCGGAATTGATTTGATTTCTTAAATCACTTAGGGTTTTTTCAAAATGCATACTCGGAATAAGAAATGCTATGTTTCAAGTACAATTTAGTTTTTTATTTTGTTATTAAATTAAAATGTATTATGGAAAGTTAAGTCTAGGGATCAAAATCAAAACTTAAAAACTTTATAGTTGTAAATTTTTCAAAAATGGACCAATGTATTTAAAATAGATATTTCTATCCCTAGTAATTTAAAAAAAAAATTAAGTCTTTCAAACTTCACTTTAGAAAGGTAATCAATCTTTATTTTAAGTTTCTACATTGTTAAAGTTAAAACACTAAAAGAAATGAACCAAAGGATAAACATATCCCTCGCTTCATAACTTCTAGAATTTTTTTTAAGATCTTCACATGAGCTGTGAAGGCTGGTTATATAACAGTTCCACGATATGAAAAGTTAGCCAATTAAAATATAATTTTTTGGTCTACAACAGTCTAATATTTTTCAAGTTATGATGCAAAATATGGTACAGACGACCGTATAGTATAAATTCTTCATGAGACTATGGTATGGAAGATACAGTTGGTTGGTACGGAACCTGTCTTAAACAAAGTAATAAATTTGTAATCTAAATTAATCGGATTTGTCATTCACAAACAACTCAAATCTACTAATAAACAACATTAGTAGTATTTGAATAATAGAATCAAGTTCATATTTTTTATGAGCTATCCAAAAGAAACAAAATCTTAGAAATTTTAAAATCACGCTTAATCAAGATCCTCAGATTCTAAAGGACGGAATCTAGAGTCAAATATAGGTGTTTCATCTTCAAACATCCTATGTGATAAAGCTTCATCATCACTTTCTCCAATTGGTGCACTCTCGTCTTCTAATATAGCTTTATCTTTTTCTAAATCAAAATAATCTATACTAAGTACAAAATGTATATTGATTTAAAAAGGTTTATATATATATATATGTAAGAAAAAAATAAACATACTTTTTTTTCCTCTTCTACTAGGTGCACTTGCTTCCACTCTAGATGTGACAACAGTTGTAGTTATGTTGTCAGTTTCTTCATCTGCGGCCACTCACTCATTCTCGGTATCGGAAAACACTTCATGCTCAATGTATACAGTGTGCTTTAAACTTCATGCTCCAAATACTTGTGCTTTAAATTTAGATTGTACATCATAAAAGCCGAATTATTCAACCTTTTTGATGTCAAACAATTCATTCTCTTAGTATGAATCTGAAAGTTCAAACAAAAAAAATACTTAGTTTCTAATCAAATAATGAGTTTAATAACATTGAACACTTAGATTTATACCAAACTAAATTTGCTCCAATTTCACTTATAAGTTGAAGATGAGCACGTAAGACTCAACACTTTCACAATAAATGTCATTAATTGTGGAGCTTCAACTCCCCGATTCTCCCACCAATCAGGTACAATCATTACAAAAGTTTGATTTCTCATAAGCATATCAAAATCATTTAAATAGTAAAAGATAATTTAAAATTAGTTACGTGGAGATAAAACATGCACGATATCTATTGCATGTTCAAACCCAAACAATCCATATTTTTTCTTAAAATCTTGTTGTTGAACCATTGCCTTTTGTTGATCTTCTTTAGAGGGGATAAGTTTCATCATGCATTTGCTTAAGCCAATTCTTATTTGAATGAGTCGACATGTTTGATGAATAGTGAAAGCGTGGATTCAAGTAATAAGACGCATCATGCAAATCCCTATACATTTGAAATTACCATCTTTGATCAATGATAACCCAAATATTATGATAACTAGCTAAATCTTTGTTATTTTTTAAACAATCTCTTCTTTTGCAGCATCCATAACTCCATAAATAAATCTCATACCAGACATTTTCTCAGAATCTGCTCGTCAGCACCTTAACAAGAGGTTAAGTTGTCTTTAAAACCTAAGACAATGATTCCCAAAATATTTCATCTCGCACCACAATTTTTTCACCTTTTTCCCTTCTGGCTTACTAAATAAGCTACACATAACCCATTTTAGAGACGTAAACATTTGCTCCAACTTTAGACGCACCTAAAATAGTTTTTATAATGTTAGAAATCCAATTGCAAATCTAGTAGCAGCAGGTCTTATCAAATCCTTGTCACTGAATTTCCTTAGCAAAGACAAAGCCATAGAGTGGTTGTATACAAATGAAATTACCTAGTCATTTACTCATCAAATTGATGCTTTATGATAGAAAAAATTAAACTAAAATACAAATTTAAAAGTTGGTATTGATATTTCTTAATACCTATTTTACTTTCCTTAATGCATTTCGATGTTGCGGCAAATATCCAATCTTATTAATAATTAAGTCTATGCAATGAGCTGCACAAGGTGTGCACCAAAGGCGTTGTCGCTTCTCCATTAACAACTCTCCTACCTTATTATAGTTAGTTGCATTATCGAGTACAACTTAGATGATCAACTCTTCACTCACCTCTTTTATAATGTCATCTAACAATTGAAAATTTTATTTTGCATCCTTCACCAAATTACTCACATCAGTTGACTTCAGAAATACATTACCATAAGGACTGATGACCACAAAGTTTACTAATGTTCTCCCTTTTTTTATCCTTCCACCCATTTGATAGTATTAAAACTCCTATTTGTATCCATATTTTTTTTATTTCATCAATACTCAAATTTGTCTCCTTCACTTTTTTCTCTACCAAAGAAGTACTCAAATCATGCCTAGATGGTGGTTTATAACAAGGACCGTAGTTTACAACATCACACAATGTAGCTATGAATACTTCTTTCTCAATCCAATGTAAAGAGACACTTAACTCATAAAATGATACAGCTATAGAACAGTGCACTCTTTCTCTTTTTCATTAATGTTCATTCGATGATCAACAATTCTTTGGGTGAGAGGTAAATCATCAACGTTGACAAAATATTTTACCTAAATACCTTGAATACTATCCCTTAGGCTACTCTACTTCCTTTGATACTACTACATTTTGACAAAGTTGTGCAAGCTGCTATCTTCTCTTCTCGATAAATTTGTTTTGAAAGTTTTCACTTCTTTTTCTTCAATATAATTTTTTATCTCCAACCTAAAATCTTCAGGAGTTGAAGTGCATGACGCTACTTGTCCTTTAATTCCCGCCAAATGTTGCTTCATTCGATGCACACCCCCTATAATTTTTTATTACAATACTTACACATCAAATTTCTTAACATTATCTTCCATGATCTCGATTGCATACTTCCATACTGGATCTCTCTTGGAAGCCATGATCCTAGATGAACTCCACTAAGCCTAAAGAAAAAACAAAGTTGTCAATGGCTATTCACTTAAACACACCAATTATATTTATAAAAAAAATAAAAAAAATAATATGAACCACCATAAAATACATTCAAACTCAAAAATATATAATTATAGTATTAATTAATAGTAGAATGAATAATTAGAATTAAATTACATTATTTTAGCATCATTTAAATTACTATATAATCAATAAGGACTAATAATAGAATGGATAATATACATTCACATTCAATTAAAGGTGAATAAATTTAATACAATTTTTCAACCCTAAAATATAAATAAATGTAATCTTATTTTATATGAATAAATGAAAGTTAATAAATATTTAATTGAATCTTTAATAGAAGGTTCAAGTTGAATATTTAAAAAATATTCTTACTTAATATCATTAGAAGTAATGCATTTAATCTGAAAGGTATAAGTTGGAAGATGGGAGTGAAAATGGAAGTTGGAAATATAAAACTTACAAATATATTTAGGGCCTGTTTTGCAATTAGCGTTTAGTGTTTAGCGGTTAGCGGATTATAACAGCGGTTAGCGTATTAATGATGTAATGTTTGGTAATCAGCGGTTTAATAATTATATTATTAGTAGTTTCAAGTACAAAATGACATTAAAGGACATTAATAAAATATGTATTTAACTATTAATTTCAATTTTATAATACCGAATATATATTTTTATAATGTCATGAAAAATTTTAATATAATTTGTGCTCGTTCAAAATGATAATTTTTATTCTCTAAAATAATAAAATATGTTAAAAAAACTAATATTAGGTCTAATTACTAATATTAATAACATATATTATTCATTTTTGTATTAAGATAAAATAAATAATATTAGGAAGTAATGCGCACACTACAACACTAAAAAAAAATCTCATAAAAATATTTTAAATAATAAACTATTAAAATTTATACTTATAATTCAAATAATAAAAAATTCCTATAGTCAAATTGTTTCTAGTGATGACGAGAAGCAAAGTGATTTCGTCGAGAAGCCATCAAACTATCAGATATTTGATTACGAAGATGTCTAATTTGACTATCTCTTACTTGTCAGTAGTAGTACTTGTCGAATGACCATCCACATCTTGAAATATATCAGGGGAATAAAAAATCAGTATCTTCATCGACTATCTTAAAAGCTGGGTCATTGGTTGCTGTTCTTCGAATGTAATAATATAATGCAAAACATGCAACTATGACTTTATTTTGATATTTGCTTGAATACATAGGCACATTCCGCAATATTTTCCATCTAGCTTTAAGAACACCAAAAGCTTTTTCAATACAACTTCTTAAAGATGAGTGGGCTTGGTTAAAAATTTCATGAGACCCTCTTGAAATTTGGCTTCGAAATTCCGCTTAACGATACCTTACCTTAGAATAAGGTGGCAAATAACCTTCTCGCTCTGGATATCCTTTGTCAATTAGGTAATATTTACCTAATAGATAAAATAAGCATATGATTATCAAATATTGCAAATTAAACATGATTACAATTCAATGGAACAATATGTAATTACCTGGAGGTGGTTTTGGAAAGTTATAGTCTGGATCATTTATGGTTCTTAAAAAAATACGTGAATCATGTGCGGATCCTTCCCATCCAACCACAACAAAAGTAAATAATAAATTAAAATCACATACTGCCATAACATTGGTAATTGGGATTCCCTTTCTGCCTCGATAACAGAGCTGGTCAACTTCTGGAATTGTAAGTCCTATATGTGTACCATCTATAACTCCAATACAATCCTAATGTATAAAAATAACATGTATATTAATTACATAATAAAAAAAATATTAATTATATATATAATTACCTTAAAAAGAGGCATATATCTATCGTCATTACTTATTTGTTGTGGTATTTCTTGAAATTGTGGATCTTTGGGTTTAATAATATTCTTCGCCAAGAGCCAAAAAGCATTTAGAACTTCTTTTGATACCCGACTTATTGTTTCACCTGAATGTTGAAACCGTTCTTGAACGTCTATATTTGAGACATCCTTACTTAAGGTGTAGACAAGAATGCCTACCTTCTCTATAACTGACATCCTGTCAGAAGGTAGTAATCCATAATTATTTTCCAAATCAGCGCACAATTGACGAAAAATTGATGGACCTATCTGAAACATAATAAAACAACGTTTTTCATGGCTATCTAAGAGCTCCATCATCCATCTTTCTCTTGTTTGATAAGATATCATACATGGCTCTTTAAAAATATAAGTGAAGTAGTAACAACCCAATATACATTATTTTCAGTAGTCATTGATCCTCCAAATAGTTGATCTAACTTATCTTCAAGTTCAGGCTCTAGACCTTCATGTTGAAATGTCCTAAAAGCCTCATTTTCCTATTAAAAAGTTATAATTTAAATAATAATTTATAAAATATAAGAATGCGTAATGACCTAATATCAAACAAATTTAGGTATAAACTAACCTTGATTTTCATCTCCCACCATTCTAGGGAAGCATCAACAGTCCTTTTTTCATGGTTCCAACCTAATCCCGTTTCACTCCCTTTCAAAGTTTTCCAAGCACGATACTTACTCCTTAATCCATCCCATTTATTTTTCAAAGTATTTGTTTTATAATCTAACCCAGTTTTGGAAACAAACAATGGTTGTAATTTCTTCCATGACATTCTTTGACCAGTTATTGCACCACTTTTCCCCTTAGTCTTTTGAATGACTTCGAGACAAATATCAACAAAAGCAAATATCGCATCTCTTGAACAAGAAACATAGGAATTTGAAGTTTTATCCACACACTCCATACCATCTGTTTTTTTTCCTTTATTCATGTTGGTTTATTCACCCAAATGTGCAAACGTGTCTTGTACACGTATAATGGTGACAGTTATCCAATATGGGAAAACTGCCCCAGAAATTCAGAAATACAAAAACAGTTGAAAGTTACTTTGTTTTCAGTGAGTGTTATTTTTGTGAAAAAAAAGAAAGAAAAACCTTTCTGAAGAAAGAACTGAAACGTTGAAAAGAAAATACAAACAAGAAGCATTTCGCTGGGCAGCATCTAGTTTGTGAATAGAGGAATATTTCCGCTTGTGATTATTCCTAACATTTAAAGTTGATCAGTAATGGAATCCTTACTCTCTCTTATTTACTTCATTATTATTTGGTTGATATATACAAGATGTTAGTATCTACTGTATATATATGAAAGTATATTGCTGTGTATATAAAGTCTTCATCTAACATTGGTATCAGAGCAGGGTCATCATTACTGTTTGCTTTATCGTTTTAAAATGAACCATGAAAATGTGTTTCATTTGTGTTAATACTTCAGATGTTGAAGATGTTTGGTTTATTTTAAAACTTCAGAAGTTGACGATGATCGTGATTCTTGTTTTTTTAACGTTGTGCATGTTTTGTATAAATGCGTGGGTTCTGTTTTAGATAATAAACTGAACGTAGATATGTTTATAATCACGATCTGATTCGTTGTTTGATGTATTGTTATTTGTTTCATTTAATTACAGAATATTATAATAATATTAATTCGGATTAATTAATCATTTTTTATTATATTCTGTGATTGTTTGAAATATGTCAATATACCTGTCATTAGATTCGTTTTTTCGATACGGATCCGTTGATATAAAGTTTGATTTTTTTGGATGTAAATCGTAAAAGTTATGGTCGTCGGAAGTTCAAGTTGGTTTTTTTTTTTTGAAAAATGAAATCAGTATCAAATTTTTATTTTTTATATATTTTAAAAAGGAATTTGATACTTGGCTTTCCCACTCGCAGGCTCGGAAAGTGAAGGCCACCGCCGACGATCGGACACCGGATAGGGAAACGGAGGGCACCACCGGAACCAGGACGGCGAGACGAGTCCACGGCCACCGGTCCAACCGCCGTCGGCCGCCGCGAGGACGGCGCATGCACTACAATCGCAGCCTGGGCGCGTGAAGCCTTCGGTTCCAGGTAACAGTACAGTCAACGCTGATGTGGCAGCTTGCCAGGCCGCCACGTCAGCAGAGGGGCTGACTGTGCGCGCTCACGTGCTAGCGACACGTGGCAGCGCCTCAGCGCGCCACGTGTCGCCGGCGCATTTGGCGCGTCCTCCGCCCTCTGCCGGAGCGACGAAGACGCATCGCCGCTTTCCGGCGACACGCCGCCGTCTTCGGCGACCGAAAAATAAAAAAAAAAAATGAATGCTTAGGGAATATTTCTTTTGAAATTTTTTTTATTCATTTTAATAATAATCCATTTTTTTATTTCATTTTGCCTACTAAGTTAGTTTACTATTATGTTTTAGTAAATTGATTTATTTAAATGCATGCTTAGGGAATAGTTAATTATTTTTCATTGATTATTTCTCTGACATTTAATTAGTGCTATATGAATGCTTACTAGATGTCATATGCATGCATTGTTGGCATACATTGATTTTGTTTTGCAGATTATGGAACAAAGGTATTATTGGCTCGGGTTCTATGTAGAGGATCGCCATTGGATCCCTTATCAGAGGGTACAGAGTTTCATGTTCGTCAACTGGCTCCTGCCCTGCTCTTCCCACCGCCACCGGGTATGGAACACCCATTGGGACCTCGGTTTCATCCTCCAGTACCACCACTTCCGCGTGCTCCGGTGATCGCTCCTGTCGCCGGTCCACCGGGATTTGGTCTAGTTCCAGTACTCGCACCTCTGGTGCCTAGGATCATAGTTAGACCACCTCCCAGGGTGATAGTTCCAGTATTCCATCACTATCATCCACGTCTACCACCTCCTCCAGTGCAGCACTTGATTGCTCCTATGGTAGCTCCTGAAGCTCCGGTACCTGTTCCAGAGGAGATTCCTGATGATGCATCTGTTCCAGTAGCTACTGATGGTGCAGCCATTCCAGTGGCTGAGGAGGACGAGGATCAGTTTTTGGAGGATCCTTTAGATAACGAGGATCAGTTTTTGGCGGATCCCTTGGAGGACGACGATCAGTTTTTGGAGGATCCTTTAGAGGCTGAGGACGATTTTTTAGGAGATCCATTACCTGCAGCAGATGATGTTATGGAGGATCCTGTTGATGCTGAGGGAGAGCCTGATCAGGAGGCCTCCTTCATTAAAGGCGAGGGACATGTCGCCAATGTTGAGGATGATTTCGATCTTGATGATCTAGTTCTAGAGATTATGGATGGTTGGGATGATCCGATCATAGCTGATCTAATTGATCAGGACCAGGCTCAGGATGGTGATAGTGAGATTACTTTTGAAGATTATATTCTTGATGATCCATGGTTGGAAGAAGTGAACACTTCGTCTAGTGATGTCCAGTATGATGACTGAGGAGGCCTACAGGACCCTGATGCCATTTTTTCTGTTTTTTATCCATATGCATCATTTTCATTATATCATCATTTTGCACATTTTATGTTTTTTTTTTGACGTATTATATCATTTATATACGATTGGTTGTGCTTTGTATATATTTGTGATGTTATGAAAATTTGTTTGCACACCTCATGATTTAATATGTTGACTCGATTGAAGAACCAGAATGGTGATTAGATGGATTTACTATTTTTTTCCGATTTCTCCTTTGATTGGATCAACATATTTTTTGATTGACTTGGTTGGTGCATTCTCAGTTGCTTATCGGATGATCGAACATAGATAGTCTTACATGTCTTCGAATTATGTCTACAATAATGGCTTCTTCATCCAAGAACATTGTTGCTGAACTCAACAAGGGAGACAAGTTGAACGGGGACAACTATGATATCTGGCATCGTAAGATCCAGTATATCCTGGAAGAACAAGAGGCTCTCGAAACGCTGACCAATACCATGGTTGAACCGGCGCCTGGCACTACTGCTCAAGCCAAGCGTGACATGGAGGCTTACCTGGCATGGAAACGAAAGAACAGTATAGCGAGGATCACTATTCTGTCCAGCATGGCTGATGATCTGATGTGCTCTTATGAGGATTTCGACACTGCACAGGACATGTGGGTTGCTTTGAAAGACAAGTTTGGTGGGACTTCCACCACAAAGCTTCGACGACTGACTATTAAGTTTGACACTTACCGGAAGCGCAATGATCATTCTATGCGCCAGCATCTCAGGGAGATGGCTAACATGATCCGGGAATTGAAGTCGGCCGGCCATGCCCTATCAGATAAACAACAAGTGCAAGCGGTGATAAGGTCTCTCCCCAACAGTTGGGAAAATATGAAGATCAACATGACCCACAATGACAACATCAAGTCATTTGATGATATCTCTCATCATGTTGAGCTCGAAGACGAGCGCCTGGAGGCGGCTAAATCTTCGGGCCAGCTTTATATGGCTGAATCCAGCATGCGCAAAGGCACGGGTGCTAAGCGCAAGAAGGGAACAAGGGGCGGAAAGAAAGGGAAGGGTCAGAAAAACCCTAACAAGCCTGGGACCAATAACCCAAGGAAGAAAGCTAGGCGAGGCAAAGGTCAGCGGAGAGACAAAAGCAAGGTCAAGTGTTACAATTGTGACAAGATGGGTCACTTTGCTCGTGAATGCATTGAGCCTAAAAAGGAGGTAACAATTTATGATTCTGCCCTAATTAATGTGTATGTTTCTAGCTCTGTTTTGCTTGCCGAGGCTCACCCTATGTGGATTGTAGACTCAGGCGCCACGGACCACGTAGCTAGAGATAGAGGAGCGTTTGTCGAGTATCGTCGGATCCCACGAGGTACTCGATGGATATATGTGGGCAACAACTCTCGCGTAGAAGTTAAAGGAATTGGCACTTGCAAGCTCAGAATGCACAGTGGCCACACATTGCTCCTACATGATGTCTTGTTCGCTCCCGAAATTAGGCGCAACCTTGTCTCTGTTCCTGTTTTATTGTCTTATGATTATAAGTTGGTGTTTTATGCTGCTAGTTTGCAAATATTTTATAATTCTGTCTGTATTGGATTAGGACAACTTGTTGATGGATTTGTGGTACTTAATATTGACTGTTATGAAAATCATTCTTTATTTTCAAATGATAGTTTTTCGATGATTACCTCTTCTGATACGAGTATTTCGACATGGCATGCTAGACTTGGTCACATAGGACAAGATAGAATGAACAGGTTGGCAAAAGAGGGGATTTTAGGTTCCTATGATAAGATAGAGTTGCCGACCTATAATCATTGTCTGGCAGGCAAAGCCACTAGAAAACCTTTTGGGAAGGCTACTAGGGCAAATTCTCCATTAGAATTAATTCATTCTGATATTTGTGGACCCATGAGCATTAGAGCTAGAAGCGGTGCATCATATTTCATTACCTTCATAGATGACTTCACTCGTTTTGGTCATGTCTATCTAATCTCCCATAAGTCTGAAGCCTTAGACTATTTTGAACGGTTTTTGGCTGTGGTGGAGAATCAATTGGATAAGACCGTTAAAGTGTTACGCACTGACCGAGGGCGAGAATATCTATCCGACCAATTTAAAACATTGTGTCATGAGAAAGGTATAGTGAGACAATTGACCATTCCTAGGACTCCTCAACAGAACGGAGTCGTAGAAAGAAGGAATAGGACACTGTTGGAAATGGTTAGGTCAATGATGGCACAAGCTAATCTTTCAATCTCGTATTGGGGAGATGCGCTTCTTACAGCTACTTATATTTTGAATAGGGTTCCCTCTAAATCCTTGACTACAACTCCATATGAATTATGGACAGGTAGAAAACCTAGTCTATCCTACTTGCGACCCTGGAGGTGCGCTTGTTATGTACATGATCTGAATAATCCATTTGGAAAATTAGGTGCTAGGGGAAATAAATGTATTTTCATTCGATACCCTGAGCAATCAAAAGGATATGTACTGATAGGCGAAAACTCGGATGGGACTATATCTGAGATTGAGTCACAAGATGTTGTATTTTTAGAGAATGAATTTCCACGGAGAGGTGATGTAGAAAGAGAGTCTAATTTGTTTGAGCAAAATGAATCAGAGGACTTAAACTCCATTCAAAGGAATGTTGTTCCCAGTGGGAGTGAACAAGTGCCTGATGAACTTACTCCACAGCTTAATCGCAGTGGGAATAACATGGTTCCTGATACTTCAATTCCAGAGACGTCAACTCGAAGGGGTAGGAGAATTCGAATTCCCCGACGACGTTTTGAGATTGAAGGAGAAGCATTCATGTTGGCCTCCCATGATGGTGATGAGCCAAAGAGTGTAAAAGAAGCTCTCGATTCACCGGCAAAAGATTTATGGATAAAAGCCATGGAAGAGGAAATGGAGTCGATGAAAAGTAACCAAGTTTGGGATTTGGTTGATTTACCGCCAGGTAGAAAAGCCATCGGAAATAAGTGGGTCCTTATAAGGCAGATGGTTCGATTGAAAGATATAAGGCTAGATTGGTGGCGAAAGGTTATACTCAACAGGAGGGTATAGACTATGAAGAAACATTCTCCCCTGTGGTGAGATTTGCTTCAATATGCCTCATATTAGCCTTAGTCGCACATATGGACTTGGAATTACATCAAATGGATGTTAAGACCGCTTTCCTCAATGGAGGACTGGAGGAAGAGATTTACATGGAACAGCCTGAAAGTTTTATTACCAAAGGCAAAGAGAGAAAAGTCTGTAAACTCTTGAGGTCCATCTATGGACTCAAACAATCTTCCAGACAATGGTACCTTCGATTCCATGAGTCGATTATGTCATACGGATTTCAAATGACAGAAGAGGACCATTGTGTTTATTTAAAAAAGTCCAGTGATAGTTTCATTTTACTGTCTTTATATGTTGACGACATACTTCTGGCGTGTAATAACAAAACCCTCCTTCTTGCCACGAAAGACTGGTTATCAACGGTTTTTGAAATGAAGGATATCGGTGAGGCTGCCTATATTTTAGGAGTCAAAATATCAAGGGATCGAAATCAAAGACTTTTGGCCTTGTCACAAGAGCCATACATTCATAAGATCCTTGAGAGGTTCCATATGGCAGATTGCAAGCCAATGGACACACCTATCGCAAAAGGCCAGACCTTAAGTCTAGAGATGTGCCCGAAAACTCCGCAAGAGCGTGAGAAGATGAAAAGAGTACCATATACAAATGCCATTGGAAGTCTGATGTATGCAATAATGTGTACCAGACCAGATATCTGTTATGCAGTTGGACTGGTAAGCAGATATCAGTCAAATCCAGGACAGAAACATTGGATAGCAGTGAAAAGAATTCTAGCTTATCTAAAGGGTACCGCTAATTATGCTCTGTGTTATCAAGGCAGCAATGATCGCCTAGTAGGATACACAGATGCAGATTGGGGTGGTGATTTGGATGAAAGAAAGTCTACTTCTGGATATGCTTTTATTCTGAGTCAAGGAGCGATTTCCTGGAGTAGCAAAAAGCAAACTTGCATAGCCCTGTCCACCATGGAAGCAGAATTTGTTGCCTGCTCGGTGGCTGTGCAAGAAGCTGTTTGGCTAAAAAGGTTCTTAGAAGATTTAAGTTTAGATGACAGTGAACCTGAGCCTATTACTGTATACTGTGATAGTCAGACAGCTATTGCTTACACAAGAGATGCTAAGTATCACAGTAAGTCTAAACATATAGAGACTAAGTATCACTTTGTCAGGGACATAGTGACTAAGAAGAATGTAACTATTAGATACATATCGACGCATGATATGATTGTAGACCCCCTTACTAAGGCTGTAACTAGAGATGTGTTTGCAAAGCATACTAGGTCATTGGGTCTACGTAGGTTGTGAACCTTTTATATATTTGTTTGATTATCTATGTTCAAGTATGATTCATTTTCCAGTGCTGTTTTGATTATAGCATTTTACTTAGTATGTTTCTTATCATCCGAGAGTATGTCGTCAGGTGTAAGAGGCTGGTGAACTTGCACTCACAGCCGCCTCGGTTATCTAAGGATAATGTGAGATGAGACTTATACATTTTGTTTTGTGAATTAGATATTCTGGAACTCATAGAAGTATACAAAATTGTTGCTTTGACATGTTGTCAAAATGAGATTTTTCTAAAATATAATGAAGAATCACTTATGAGATTTCAATTTCATAAGACCTGACAAGCCGGACTAAAACTTTGGAGTCGCTCAACTAAGTCAGTAGGAGCGATCAAGTTTATGACGTGTTTTGGTACTACAGTCCGTACAATGAACATAAACTATATATTGACATACGCGCCGTTTAAATGGCAAGGTTCATTGTCGCGCATATTTTATACCGTGCGTGCTTTTAAGTTGATCTGATGGAAGATAAGTATTGAGTATGTCCCAACTTTTTATCGTGCAAGTACCATCCTATATTGATCCTTAGTACGGTCACTCTCATGTTTAGAGTGTTGGAGTAATGACTGTATCATTAGCATGTTTTTCTATGATCATGATAATTCGGTCTATGTAGCATGTCTATGATGTCGGTTGCTTTCATCGACTTTTGGAATTAGAGTAGATTGGAAGACACTGACAGTATTCACACTTATCACACTCTAGCTAGAAAGTTGTGGTTCCTTGGGACACAGTAGTGATTAAGGAGTACTCCTGAGATCAGAACATTGGTTCGATGGGACCGAACGTGTCTGACGTGAATATATGTCTGTAGTCTAGGATTGTAAATGGATTTATATCATGTTTTGACTTCCAGGAAACTGATTCATTTCTTTTGGTCACACCGACTATTTGCGAGTATAAAGTCAGTATGTTGCTTCTTTGTGTGAGTGGGAGAATGTTGGTTTATTCGCCCAAATGTGCAAACGTGTCTTGTACACGTATAATGGTGACAGTTATCCAATATGGGAAAACTGCCCCAGAGATTCAGAAATACAAAAACAGTTGAAAGTTACTTTGTTTTCAGTGAGTGTTATTTTTGTGAAAAAAAGAAAGAAAAACCTCTCTGAAGAAAGAACTGAAACGTTGAAAAGAAAATACAAACAAGAAGCATTTCGCTGGGCAGCATCTAGTTTGTGAACAGAGAAATATTTCCGCTTGTGATTATTCCTGACATTTAAAGTTGATCAGTAATGGAATCCTTACTCTCTCTTATTTACTTCATTATTATTTTGTTGATATATACAGGATGTTAGTATCTACTGTATGTTAGGAAATAAAGTAGGCAAGATAAAAAGCTATAGATTCTAAAGAGTAAAGAACACACGGATTTTTCTGTGGTTTGGCCAAAACTGCCTACTCCACGTCGCATTAGTATTAGGGTTTCTACTCTTTTTTCTGAGTACATAGGGTTTACAATTACAAGATATCTATTTATATTCTAACTGGCCCGATACAATCTGAGCCCAATATAAAAAAAAAAATAAAATAATAAACAGACAGACTCCACACTTAACACTGTATATATATAAAAGTATATTGCTGTGTATATAAAGTCTTCATCTAACAATTCATTATTATTGTTTGAACTTCTTTTTACAAACATCCATATTAAAATCAATTTATTTTCTATACTATCAATGTAAAAAAATGAAAATAAAAATATAAAATTATAATAATTTAACTAATAAAATTTATTTTTTAAGTTATGTAGTTAAAGTAATAATACCAAAACATAAACTACTAGTACAAAATTTTCAACATTATATAATAAAATAAAAAATAAATAAAATTATATTTAAAAATGCATAAATTAGTTGAAGAAACTTAACTGACATTCCGGGAATAAGAATAATCAATTCTCCACTACCAAATGCTACAAACATTACTGCCTATTAAATTAACAAGAAAACAATGTAAATTTTATCTATAGTTAAACTATGAGGCATCAAGATGACATGATGACAGTAGATAATATACAACATCCAAAGTGAATTAAAGATCAATTTCACAAACTAAAAAGGCAAACAATAATAAAATAATAATAAAAATCAAACCAGTCGATAGGTACGGTGAATCTATAAAATTGATGTACAAAACTTTTTTATTCAATTTTTTTTTTTTAAATATTCTCACAACTATCAACTTTATTAAATTCCAACCTCTGCTATTACAATCACTCACCTCATTTTAATGGGATTTTTTATTACGGAAAAACTACATTCAATAAATCAAAACTATCCTAATATGTAAAAATAAATAAATAAAACACTATCACAATATATTTAATTAAAGAAAAAAAGATCAACTGAATTTTTTTCTTAAAAATCTAAAAAGATTCTTATAACCATAATTAATTATTGAGCTGTGATTGATTTTTAGATGTTACTAATTAGTTTCTTCTAGATACCATCAAATTCTTGTTTACGACAATTACAATTATACAAACAATAAAGAAATTTATTCTTATTCACAAGAATTATAATTATACAATCATCCATAGAAGTCAAAATTTTTAAATTTATTGTATACAAATAGTAATTAAATTTCTACAATATAAACAAGGAAAAAAAAATTCACTAACCAAATATAGAAGATGGTGTGCTACAAATAAGACGAGTCCAAGCCGTAGATGAAGCCAAAAGCAACCTCAAATTTGAGTAGAATCAATGAAAATCTACGTGAACAATCAATAATTAGTATGATAATATAATAGATCATACGTAAATAAATTATACTATGAAAGAAAACGTACCAATCAAGAAGTTAAACAGGAGATGAAGATGCTACCACGTTGATGAATGATTACTATAAATAGGTAACATAGTTTTAAAATAGTAATAATGGAGTAATTTGGTCTTTTTATAAAATTTTTAATTTTAAAACCTCTCAAACGCTTTTACTATCCGCGTTTTAGGAATTAGAATTTTAAATCAAATCAGCTAATTAAATTGATACTAACCAAACTAACTACTTTAAGAAATTAGAGATTTAATTTTGGTCAAAACTCTAAAACTCCCCAAAACACTAACCTCTAATTTAAAACGTTGTTTAACATACAGACGCATAATTTGAAAATGGTCATCAACATTTATTGAAGAAAAACACTAAAAAAGAAAAAAAATCAATCAACAACTCAAACTCATACTCAACATCTCAACATCGAACTCGCGGTGCACATCATACATTTACTGAAGATACATGTACCTGATTTTTCAAATTTCAATAGCCAAATGTACAATCAATTCCACAAGCCTGCACGTATACATAAATTTATTAAATCATTTATTAATCAGATCCAATTCAACTATAAGTTAGTACAAAAACCATCCAAAATCATATTAACATAAAGAAGTAGATCAGCTGAACAGAGCAAGCTTTTCTTCGGAGAATAGACTTTTCTTCTTCAATTTAAATCAAATCAAATAAACAAGCATTTCTTCTTCAAATCAAATTCCTTCTTCAATCTAAATCCCTTTCTTCCTAAATTCAATCAAACACAGCAAGTTTTAACTTTAGAGTGTAATACCCGAACCCCACCTCGACGGTAGGATGCAGAGAATGGATGTCATACAATATACTAACATAACATAATAGATATAGATACAGATACATGTACATACAAACATAAGTAAGAAATAATAACGAAAAGGTAACTATTATTAAAAGTGTACCAAATCTAGATATCCTAATACAAAGTCCAAGATAATAAAACTGATACCGAATAAACAAACACTGGCTAATCGAAAACCAAATTCAAAATAATGCAGCGGTTACAAAGTTCTGAATACATAAACACAATATGTATCTGAACATAAATCCAAAGTCAAAATGACATATGAAATAAAGCTATAAAATGGATGCAAGATGATGATGGATGCTGACATGCGTGTACATATCCTCGTTACTCCACCTGACTATCTAAACTTAGCAATTCCATTCCAATAGGATTCAAAATATAGAAAACAAAAAGTAAAACATATGAGGATTAGACTATCGATGTATGGTTAGTAAGCCAATGCCCAACATACACACACAGGATGCCTATTATATTAACAGTTTAAGATGGCACGCAACACAAGCGACTTGCCTAACAAACATGGTTTCCAAAACATAAACATGGTTTCCAAAACATAAGATAACAAGTTGTTTATTAATCCAAATCATCCTTATTTTAATCCTCTTTAAGTGATCTAGGATAAATGGTTACACTTTATTGCAATTACCGTCTAAAATTAACTTTAAAAGTTGTCAAATGAGTTTGAAGGATTGTCCGACACCAAACTATAATTCGGTATGGAGCTCGGGACACAATTCGGATAGAGGACACTTCAAGCTTTACCAAATTGTAGTTCGATAGTGAGCTCAACAGCGAACTCGCGCATAACAGTTATTTGGGTTCCTACAATTATACCGAGTTGTAGTTTTACAACTATAAAATAGTTAATTCGGATAGAAAGTGTTATTGGTCTCAAAAGCTCATCGAATTGTAATTCAATAATTAGCTCGGTAAAGAGCTCGGCTAGAGAGCCAAAGTTATCTCCTAATCTTGTACCAAATTGTAGTTCGATAGCTAATTTAGTAAATAATTCAAGCAGACAGTATTGTTGTTTGTCTCAATGCTCACCGAATTGTAATTCGATACTTAGCTCGGTAAAGAACTCAGCCAGAGATAAAAATATCCATTTTAAAACTATACCAGTTATGGTTTTTGCTAATTAGACCTTTAGGCATTTAATTGGGTCTGTTACTATATCGTATGTTCAGTTAATAGTCAAAAACCATACTACCCATAGGTTAGAACCCAATTATCAAAGCAACGCGGAGAATCAAAACAATTCATATCAAACATACAGAAGCAATGTCAAAATAAATTCTTATCTTATTATATTTCAGTTTATCATATTACGATCATATGATTAGCTTACCAAGCCTGTCCTTAGCTTAATCATCGAAATCAAGAACAAAAACAAAGATAGGGTAAACCCTCAGAGTGGATCAAAGATCCCAGAATGATATGGTCGCACCCAAAATGAGCAAAACCTCAGAGTGGATCAAAGATCGCTAAATGATGTTGTCACACCTAGAAATAAGTTGGCTTTCAAGTTCTAATACGCTTTCACGCATCGATGTATACATCTAATTTCCCTACACTATGCTGGTCTTATCATATTAACGTAGAACAGGACTTTATACAGATTCACAGAACTTATATTCTCATATTATCAAAAGGCCAGATATTAATCCCCAAATCTTATAACCATTTTATGACAGCATAGTGAATTGAAAATAACAGACTTAGACATAATCATACTTAAAATTTAGAGAGTCAAAATTAGGCAAATTATACCCAAATTCAGCTTAACATAATAACCTAATTGCATATTTTTAGATATGCAGATTACATTAAATTTATCAAATATACATAGAGAAACAAACAAAAACATACAATCGTGAGGGCTTAAACATGGCTACTAATCTGCCAACGCTAATCCAAAAGTAAATCACTCCGGCTGACGATCACCAATTTGATCTAAACCGAAACCAAAAAAAATAAATACGCAATTCAGAAAGTTAGGGTTTTAATTTGAGCAATGAAAAGAACCCCAAATCATACCTAAATAGACTCATAAACATATAATAAATATTAAGAGTTTCAAAACCCAAATCAATTAAAGACTCAAAAACCCCAATTCAAAACCCTAAATAAATCTTGAAATCAAAACAAAAATAAAACTATATAAATCAAGAAAAGAATCAACAATGTTACCTAGAATAAGAAAACCGAAGAAAATCAAGATTTTCAACTTTGAATTCTCGAAAGACGAAATTTAGAAATCTGCGACTTAGAGTTCTGATTGAGAGGAAAAAAAAAAGAGGAAACACGATTACACTAGTTTTTCTTAATCTAATGAAAGTGGTTTCTAAACCTATTATTTTATTTATATATATATATATATATGGGGCAAATATATCCATAAATCCATAAATTTCTTTCAAATTCTAATCTGACCCAGACTGAAAAATAATTACAAAATAATTCAAGATTCCTTTTTGTTTTCAATATTTTCCCTAAAAGTCAAATCATTCAAAACATACGGTCAAACTAGAAAGTCAAATATTTTAAGAGTGACCAATTTACCCTTGAACGAAAAAATAACGTAAAAAGTTTTCAAAATATGAAAACACATAGCCCCGACTTATAGACGTGACATAGATAATAGACAATCAAATACTCATTCTCAATTTCAGAGAATAGACATTCGACTACTCCTTCAAATTAAAAAAAAAAAAAAAACACACAACAAGTTTCACTTAGGTACTCATTTTCTTTCTCAATGAGCACAACTACGCATTCTCTTCTTCAATCAAAGCACAATTGACGGTGGAGACATTTCTGATGTATGGCTTCGTCGTTTTTGTGGTAGGAGGGAGTGTTGTTTTCGTTTGGGAGCGTCTTCGTGGTAGGTGAGAGCTACTTATTGTTTCACGGAGGGTGATTGTTGCAGTGAGAATAGAGGAAAATGGAGGATTAAAAGTTACAGTTGATATTACAAGTTTTAACAGGAGTAATTTTTTTTTAAAAAAACAACCACATATTATATACGATATATGAACGTATACACAGTAAAAGACGGTTTCAAATAGTATCAGGTCGGCTAAAACCAACGGCGACCGCTTACTGCCTGTTGTCATACGGTCAACCATATATACAGCTCGAAACACGTATATACCACCGTTTCGTACCATTTTCCGTAACATTGTTTTTAAGAACTTTTTGGATTTAATATTTACAAGCAAGCCATTTGTATGATTTATTTGTTTATTTATTTTTTACGTTTATGTCAACAAGTTTGGCACCATAAATCTTATTTAAAAGTAAAAACTTTCCACTTTTTTTTTCCTAAATTTCATATTTTTAAAAATATTATATATATATATATATAAACTATAGGGTTAATCCCAAAAAAAACCACCGCAAGTTTGTTAAATTCTCAAAAAAAACCACACCAGTTTGAATTTTCTCCATTTTACCACTTTTATGTTAATTGATGTGGGGTCATTACTCATCTATTTGTGAAGAAAAGTGGTAAAATGGAGAAAATTCAAAATTGGTGTGGTTTTTCTTGGAGAATTTAACAAATTTGCGGTGGTTTTTTGGGATTAACCCTAAACTATATATTAATAATAATATATTTCTACAACAATTTTAAACAAAATCTTCCATTTTTGACCTTACTTTTATTCTAATCATAATTTAGATTTTAATTACTTAGTGGGAATAAATTTCACGACTCATCTTTTATTACAAATCTATTTGTAGCATATTTAAAAAGAACGTGTAAGTAGAGATTAAAAAAACAAACAAACTTAGATCTAATAATTAATGGTAAGTTTTTAATGCTAAGCCTTCAATTTTAGAATGGAAAGAAAAATATTACACGTAATTTGGATTATATAAAAAAGAATTATGAAATACAAAATAAACTATCAACTACCGACTAATCGTGGATCACTTATTAAAAACTTTTTAATTCTAAAAATTGTTATCTAAACAAACAAAATGTTAGGACGATAAGAAGTTGCTTTTAACAGTGAAACTCATTAAAGCTCCCTTCAACTAAAATGAGCTAAAATTTTCAGTACTAACATTTTAAAGGCACTATATAAATATGTCCAAATTAATCCATAATGAATAAGAGTTTAAACAAATATATATATTTTAAACCAAAGGAACTGAAGATGAGAACTTTAAACATCACTGTTATGATTATGATAGTGTCATTAGTATCGATTACTCGAGGTACGGAATTCCATATTGGTAGATATGGAGCCAAACAAAACTCAGACGTCACTAAGGTAACTTTGGCCTTAAAATTTATTCATTGGCTAGAAAGTACTGCGCGTAACACTTTTTAGTATTAGAATGTTCTAGTATTGTAAGGAATTCGTACTATGTAATTTTTCATTAAATTTTTATTTCTCCTCTCAGGCATTGGCATGTGCTTTTGCGGAAGCTTGTGCATGCCCAAGTCCAACAAAAGTTATAGTTCCAAAGGGGACGTACAAATTATCCGTTATAACGTTCTCAGGTCCGTGCAAGGCTCCTTCCGTAACGTTTCATATCGATGGTACATTAATTGCCGAAACTGGAGGAACTAAGGAAAAGTGTTGGGTTAGTTTCAATCATATTGACAATTTAATAGTGTCTGGAAATGGTGTATTTGACGGCCAAGGTCCAAAAGCCTGGGGCCGATGTCCTCCCGGCACATACTGCAAGCAACTTCCTCTTGTAAGTTCTCTAATTCAATATTATCTTAAATTATATATTTGATCAAGCATAACCAATTTACGTGATTCTTTTATCTTTAACTCAATAGAATTTGGCTTTTAACTTCATAAAGAATGGGACGGTGCGTGACGTAACCTGTAAAGATAGCAAGCAATTTCAAGTTAATGTTTTGGGTGCTCAAGGTCTAACGTTTCATCGCTTTAAAGTAATTGCTCGTGAAAATAGCCCCAACACCGATGGAATTCACATAGGTAGATCCATTGGAGTTAGAGTTCTTGAGTCAACAATCAAGACAGGTGATGATTGTGTCTCTATTGGTGATGACACCAGAGACTTACTTGTCGAAAGGACTACATGTGGACCTGGCCACGGTTTCAGCATAGGAAGTCTAGGAAAATACGAAAAAGAAGGTCCCGTTGATGGGGTAATCATAAGAAATTGCACACTCACCAATACCCAGAATGGGGTAAGAATAAAAACATGGCCTGATTCTCAACCCGGTCAAGTATCAAATATACGTTTTGAAGACATCGTTATGAATAATGTAGATAAACCTATTATCCTTGACCAAGTGTATTGCCCGTGGAATCAATGCAACGCTAAGGTAAAGACTGACTAGTATTATCTCCCCGGTCTTTTGATTTGACATTTTTTCTAAAGAGAAAAATGTAAATCGGTATATAATGAGAACTTCATTTCTTTTGCTAGGTACCATCACGCGTGAAGATCAATAACGTTGTCTTTAAGAATATTAGAGGAACTTCTTCATCTCCGGTTGCAATAAAGCTTGGATGCAGCGCTAAATATCCTTGTAAAGGCGTGGAGATATGCAACGTTGATCTTGCATATCGTGGTCGGCTAACGCCAAAAGCACATTCGGAATGTGCTAATGTTACTCCAAAGCTCTCCGAAAAAATTAATCCACGACCTTGCACCCACTCTATTACCTCACTGAACTAAATGCATCTAAATCTAATGTATACTACCGTAATAGAAATTGATAACGATGTAGTAGACCTAACATTTCGACATATTTTCTTTGACTTTATTGCTTTAGTCGAGCATAGGTCGTATTAGGACATCATGAAAGAAATATTTTGGATATGAATGACCAAAACTTCTAATAGAACATCACGGTTATGACTGCTCTTTTTATTTTATTTCTTTTTTATTCGGTACGTTGTAATTTTCAAGTCTCACAAAATCAAATAAATTTTACAAGATATTCATCCTTCAACCTAATCACTCTCATATCAAAACTACGGAAAAAAAGATGGTCAACGAAACTAATCTAACAAAGCGAGTCTAATGGAAATGAAATGTTGAGACCCATAGACTTGTCGCCTCTAAACCTTTCTATAAAGGTTGGTCCACTGATATAACAATAAGTTTTATGGAGATATTATTGGCAACAATATATTCATCTAACTTTTGGTAGGATCACGTTTTCCTACTTTAAAAGATTTAAATTTTTTGGCCAAGTTAGGATTTCTATAAGAGACTTGGAAAGACTTACATACGTTCATAATAAAAATCATCGTAGTTGCTCTTTATTACTTTGATTTTCATTTGAAGTATCATCTTTTGACTTACTACTTTCTTTTCAACAACCATGGAATTAATAGGGTTAAAAAGTAGTGCCAAGCGATAATGAGGAGACGAACTTACTCAAGATCTATTATCTTGAATTGAAAGCTCAATGGATCGTACTATGGTGTCAGCAGTAATGGCTCCCAAAAATGTCGTCCGTATTTAAATACCTGCTGACTTGGTGAAAAAGCCTATTTTACCATTCGTGTATGATGATGATTCTAAGTGCACACATTAGAAGAAAAGGATTGAGAAAAATTATGAACGATCAGGATACTAAATCCTCACACCAACTCAATTTTAAGTGTTCGGTAATTGGACCTTACATTTTATGTTACCGTTGGATGGCAGACTTTGTTAAAAGATTAAAATTGCAAAGATGAGATATGATTGGTCTTGGTTGGAATCTGTTGTTTTCTAGATTCGAGATTTTTTTCTTTTTTCTATTTTATTTTCTTATTTTAAGGTCCTCAACCACGTGCCACAATAACTTTCTTATTGCCCATTTTACCTTATGGACCCATCAAAAACTTATCCATGTGCATAACATATCTTCAACGCATCCTCTACATTTATATCATTTATATCATCTGCTTTGCATAACATATCATCAACTCATCAATTTTCATTTATATCATCTGCTTTGAAAACCAACAAGACACCTCCATAATGTGTTTATTTGGCAAAGAATGAACAACCTACTATACACATAGACATGCTTTCAAGAACGCATTTTATTTGCATGAGATTTTTGAAAAATTAAATCTAATTGTGAGAGTGAAATCTTCTCGGCTGAATCGGATGACCCTATTGCGAATCCAATAATACAGCGGTCTTGCAATCTTCTGCTCTAACTCTCTCGCAATCACCTTGATGTGGAATGCATAATATACAAGTGAATACCGTATCAAGTAGTATTTAAATATAATCCCTCAAAGAATGTTTTCTAGAACTAAAAATAAAATTTATCTAAGCATATTATATCTTAACAAATAAAACGAATAAGACGAACAAGAAAAGACTCGACAAAGTTGAATGAGGAGGAATAATACAAAAAGAGCGTCGTCATTGTCGAGGATGAGGAAGAAAAGAAAGATTACTAGTTGAAATGAAAAGATGAGTTGAGGAGAAAGAGGAGAGAATGACGATTCGTTCATTGAAGTCACAATCGGTTTGATTTTTTAAATTGCTTTGGTTTTTTTTTTTCAAAGCGCATACTCGGAATCAAAAAATGCGATTTTTCAAATATAATTTGGTTTTTTATTTTGTTTTTAAATTAAAATGTACTATGGAAAGTTAAGCCTATGGGATCAAAATCAAAACTCAAAATTTCTTCAAAATGGACCAATATATTTAAATAGATGTTTCTATCCCTAGTAATTTTTTTTGAAAAAAATAAGTCTTTCAAACTTCACTTTAGAAAGGATAATTAAACTTTACTTTAGATTTATACACTTTCTAAATTTTAAACTCTAAACAAAAATGAACCAAATGATAAACATATCCCTCACTTCATAACTTCAGGGATTTTTTTTTAAGATCTTCACAGGAGCTATGAAGACAGGTTGTATAACAGATCACGTTATAGCCAAAATATGAAAATTTAGTCTATTAAAATACAATTTTTGGGTCTACAAGGTCTAACATTTTTCAGGAACTCTTTCTATTTAATGTTTACATGCAATCGATTTGTATGATATTTTTACGTTTATGTCAACAAGTTTGGCACCATAAATCTTATTTTAAAAGTAAAAACTTTCCACTTTTTTTCCCTAAATTCCATATTTTAAAAAATATATATTATATGTACATAAACTATTTATTAATAATAATATATTTCTACAACAATTTTAAACGAAATATTCCATTTTTAACTTTACTTTTATTCTAATCATAATTTAGATTTTAATTACTTAGTGGGAATAAATTTCACGACTCATCTTTTATTACAAATCTATTTGTAGCATATTTAAAAAGAACGTGTAAGTAGAGATTAAAAAAACAAACAAACTTAGATCTAATAATTAATGGTAAGTTTTTAATGCTAAGCCTTCAATTTTAGAATGGAAAGAAAAATATTACACGTAATTTGGATTATATAAAAAAGAATTATGAAATACAAAATAAACTATCAACTACCGACTAATCGTGGATCACTTATTAAAAACTTTTTAATTCTAAAAATTGTTATCTAAACAAACAAAATGTTAGGACGATAAGAAGTTGCTTTTAACAGTGAAACTCATTAAAGCTCCCTTCAACTAAAATGAGCTAAAATTTTGAGTATTAACATTTTAAAGGCACTATATAAATATGTCCAAATTAATCCATAATGAATAAGAGTTTAAACAAATATATATATTTTAAACCAAAGGAACTGAAGATGAGAACTTTAAACATCACTGTTATGATTATGATGGTGTCATTAGTATCGATTACTCGAGGTACGGAATTCCATATTGGTAGATATGGAGCCAAACAAAACTCAGACGTCACTAAGGTAACTTTGGCCTTATGGTTAGGATCATTTAGTGATTTAGAGATTGCTAATTTGACCCAAATTGGATCCAATCTATATGATGTTGAGTCTAATTCTTAGTGACTTGCTATAGGAGATGATCATGATGCATTGAAAAGATGAAGGAATAACATACTCTCTCATTGATTGATCTAAGTGATATTTTATTTTCCTTGTTAATTAAATTGAACTTTGTGCTAATTGAAAATGAAATTTGAAAATTGCAATCATGGCTTTTGAATTGATGACTTTTTGGCTTTTTACTAAGTATTCTTAAATATATTCTTTCTTTCCAATAGGCAACGCCTTAAGACGATATCTTTTGTTTACTACCTACAATTAGACGTTGCATTGAGTGATACCTTTCGCCCGATCACTAATCTAAAGCGACTTCCTAGGACTAGCTTCTGTAGCCGCATTCGTCCATAATACGGTAGCCTTTTCCTTTATACACCACATCCGGACGCTAATGTGACGGAACTAGCTTTTACCTATACTCGTCCATGATATGGGTACCTTTGCTCATACTCCACCGAAACCAAACGTCATCAGATGGACCCCTTGCTCATTTACCCCTATATTCGGATATCGATACCCCTCGCTCATTTACCACTATATTCGGATATCGATATAGCGCGTGCCTAGATGAGCACGTCCCAATGATAATGATATATTGATTGTTCAGAGGATTATATAAAGTTTGGTAAAAAAAATTATGCACCTGCCGCAACCTTCCTCCTCTCCCCGGACTTGGGACCGGCTATGCTCCTCACATAGTCAGAGTTGGAGACCGAGCTTAATTGAGAAATGAAAATTTGATTGAACCTTCAACTGTTGTAGGCAAGAATTGAATAGGTAACATATACCGAGTTGGTTCCAATAAGAGAGATATGATGAAGTTGACCTATTTGGTCACTTGCTATGCAGTTGCCTTCAATGTTTCTGGTCAATCTCCTCAAAAAATTACATGACATTGGAATTCATTCTGATTACATTAACAATTTTTACAACACTTTGTCTGATTCTATTCTAACCAAACTGCTTTACATTAGAATGAATATATAGACAGCACGCTATACACTTAACATATTCACTGTTCATTGGATCACAACTTAGATATCATATCACATCACATCATTCGGATTAGTTTCACCAACATCATTGTAGTAATTAAAAGGTAATGTTACAGGTTTTAGTGCCAAATATTTTCCTACATTGTTCAAGTGTTCATTCTCCAACCTGATCAATCAAACATCTTTTATCAGTACAAAACAAAATCAGATAATGATTGAGTTAGATTCTTAAAGAGTATACCTGAAGAAATTCCAAATGCCGCGGCGTATGATCTCCAGGCAGGCAACAAGGGCAATCAATGCAGTTGGATGCAGCCAAGGGGCTTGTCTGAAACCAATCACACTCTGCATCCAAGCAAGCCGCAGCACAACATTCACCACCTGCACAAAAAGTCCTTTCTCCAGTCATACATTGGCATAAGATCAATGAAAAAATATATGAAAATATCACACATTCAATTACCATTGCAATGAAGTAAACACTTTTGTTTTTGATAACCAGTTCATCTCTTAGCCACCGGTTTCTTGAGCTTCGTCGCAGAAGGCCCCAATCGACTACAATATCCCAATATGTATTACCAACTGTAGCGACAATTGAACTGAGTATAGCCAGGATCAGAATAGTCCTCCCTGGCCATAGCTCATTGATTGTTTTCGCTGAAACTGCAACGATTGTTGAGAAGTACTTGAGTCCATTCATGGCATGAGCTGTGTCCTTCTCTTCAAACAAACGCCTAAGACACTAGAACAATAGAATATGTTGCTAGGATCAGTGCGAATTCCTTATATATTAGTTCAGTACTTCACTTAAAGAAGATTGAGTATTACCTGTAAGAATCTGATCCAGTATGGAACAATGGCAAGAAGCAAGTAGAAAGTATCGTAAACATCGCTTTCACTACATGTGTTTGATCTCATTTTGAAGTCTCCCCAACCGTAATAGCAGATATAGAATTCAATACATCTCAGTGCTTGCACCTAAGGTAATTTTCAGATCAGTGAATAAATACTGACTAACAAGTAAAATGGAAAGATAATATTGGCACCATGTTTAACCTGACTGGTGAGCTGATCTGCAATGAAGAAGTCTGGGAGAGTGATCTTATAAAAAGGTGCACAAATGCAGTGAAAAATGCATTGGATGAAGAAGAATCGACTCGATCGAAATATGATATTGAATGGACAGAAAAGTATGAGAGTCACAATCTGCAAATGATATCAACAGTTGATACCCAATAAATGGTTCTGTGAAGTCTGTTGAAAGCTGAAATAGTATAAAAAGAAACTTACAATGAGAAGAATTAATGGGACTAATTCAGTTACGACTCCGAAGGTTAAGGTTCTCGGATCCATCTCCATGTCCAGGTTTGATATAACACCACCCAATGTAAGTGTAGCAAGGGCGAAACTAAGTAACATGACTTCTCTGTGTCCCAGCTCGGTTCCTTGCTTGAAGCTGAAGATGAATGGATAGTTCACTTTGTAACGGTTCCAGAAGAATATAGCTCCAGCATACATGAGCATGTGAAGGAAAATATATCCGAAAATGCTGCAGAACAAATAGCCTTAATCTTAATAGACAGTGTCAAATTGTATGTAGATACAAAATGTGGATATATAAACTCACCTGTAGAGGGGAAATATATTCGCCATGTACTGGAAACGCCCAGGACTATCAAGCACATCTCTGGCATGAAGAGCAACAAAAAGAGCGACTAACAGTGCAATGGAACAACCGAAGAAAGTACCTGAAAACAGACTAGTAATCACTATATGTTTTCACTATCTTGAAACCAAGACCGGGACAGAAGAGATGAGATTTTTACCTGACAGAAACGTGATTCTGTGTCGTTCATGCTTAGTTTTCGGTCTCAATATCTCCATTCCTTTCCTACGATCACCATTTGCAAAGTGCTTAATAAAAGCTGCCTCTACTCTCTCCATCAGCGGAGTCACCTGCAATCCTGGAGAGTTGAAACTTGCAGCAGAAGTATACTACACTGAACTGATATAATGCGAGCCGTTTTGGCTAAAACTAACCTCATCAGAACTGCCTAGAGGTGACGTATTCACCATCTTCAAGTAAGGTTTTGATGCATTATGCGAAGTGGTCTGCATTAACCGAAATTAGTCCTGTTTGAAATAGAAATTGTTTTGTAACTTAACAGACAAGTAGAGAAATGTACCTTGTCATACTTCTTCAGGATCTTATTGAATGCTAATTGATTTAAAACCCTGCAACATCAGATCCAACATTCTATCAAACAGTTTGAAGTAATGCTGTTAATTTTCTTCAATGACAAGAAAGATGCAGTTAGTTACCTGTAGCTTTTCAGAAACTGAAGCTTCTGATAAAACTCTTTAAAGGCATGTTTCATTAACAGTTCTGCATTCCTGAGTTCCCATTTTGTGAATGACATATCTGAGCTGGAACCTGAAAGAACAACTTTTATTGTCGAAACAGGAGTTTCAGGTTTGATGTTTATCTTCACATGATCCAGCACATCTAATGGAGCTGGTCTGAAAACTTCTGTTCTTTTTGCTTCTCCCCCAATTTCATTATCTGTTGTGTTCTGTTCATCTTCTTCTTCATTGCCTATTTCAGTCTCTTGAATTGTATCCATATGTAAGTTCCCTTCATCTACCAAACACAAATACACCTCTAAATCATTAAGAGTCTGTTTAGGATAGTTTATACTAGACAAGCCGAAGCACTTTTGAATTTTTATTCAAACGCAACTGAAAAGTATTTTTCAATTCAGAAAGTTGTAAAAGTGCTTATATTCTAGACAGCTCTAAATCTAGAAAGCCAATAACAAAGATTAAAAAAATGAGAAAAACCACTCATACCATGATGAGGTTCAACAAGAAGAGGTTGATGAACCTTAATCCTCAAAGCAATCAAAGCTTCCATTTGTTTACTCAACTCTTCAGCTTCACCTCTCACTTCCTCCACTCTCTTCTTCCAAAACCTCACAACTTTATTAAACTCATCATCAAGTCTTCTAAAGAAACCAATCTCATTTTCAAACTCACCACCACAACTACCACCACCACCACAAACCAACAACATGGTCTGATACTCTCCCTCTCCATCTCCAGCTTCAACATAATTCACCAAAATGGTCTCATCTTCACTATGAGACTGAGACCTCCTGCTTGTCAAACCACTAAACGCTCTGTACAGTGAGCGTCCCCTCTTCAATGCTGAAACACTGGCCTGCTTTTCCTTTGTGTGGTTGGAAGAAGATATTTGTTTGAGGATTTTCTTCAAACAGATGTAGTTCAAGTAGGCTTCTCTCCATTCTGGTACCATCTTGGATTCATATTCCTTTCCGAACTTCATGGTTATGCTATGTTTCATGTATTGAAACAATGGCTTTAACTGCTGTATATGAAATGTCCTCCATGGCTGTCTATATATGTGTAAAAGAGTCTTTAAGGTTACTTAGTCAGCTCTGTACTGCGGTCAATACTCAATAACGAGATTTGTATATGGACCAATTATGTAATGTCTGTTTTTTATTACCTTTCTAGTTATAATTTTTTACCTCCATTTGATTGGATTGGTACTGCCAAACTTCATTTGGATGTATCTGTTAGTGGATTGACAGTGAGAGTCTACTTGTTACTGGACCCATTGAAATGAATTAGACCAAAGATATTTAGGTAGATTGGTGATCATATGACATCCAACTACATGAATAGGTTTGTACCAATGGTTAAATTTAGTGACCACCCTAACCATGCAGGCAAGGTAATGACCATACATTTGTAAACCGGTGAGGTTAAAAGATAGATAGACCTGCAAACGAGCCGAATCTAGTATATCGTGTTGGGTTTGTTTATCAAATATCAAGTTGGAGCTCGCTCGAACTCATCGAACTTTATAAATATTTTTTTAAATTCGATTCAATAAATTTTTTTTTATGTTCGAGCTCAAGTCGTCAAAGTCCATTTAACTAGCTTGTTTAAATTAATTGAGTTTAATTCGTTTAGTAGTTCATTTAAGTTAATCGAGTTCAGCTCGTTTAATAGTTAAGTTAATCGAGCTCGACTCGTTTAGTAGTTTGATTAGACTCATTTAATAGCTTATTTAGTAGCTCGTTTGAGCCCGTTTGGTAAAATTCAAACAAAAATAAATTGAGTTTAAATTGAACCTAAATTTAAAAAAAAAAATCCAATATCTATTTTAATTTGGGTTTCTGAATTTGGCCTTTTTTTTATACATTAAAAATTGTGAAAATAAGCAAAATTAGACCTTATCAACTTTTTTTTCTTAGTTTTAGACCAACCCTAGATTTTTTACACTTTTAAACTTTTTTATAAAAAAATTGCAAAACTAAACTTTTAAAAAAAAAAAATTGCAGAAAATGAGTTTCCCGGTATGTACTACCGGGAAGCAGACAAAATTGAATCAGCTTCCCAGTGTGTGATACCAGGAAGCTGAAATTCGCTTCCCGGTACTACACACCGGGAAGCAGGCTTGAATTTTGTCTGCTTTCTGGTGTGAAATACAGAAAGCAAAATTTTGTTAAACGAGGCATAAAATTTTGTTCGTGATCGTTCATTTAAGTGATGAACGAGATTTGACTGAGTTTTGATCCAACCAGTATCGTCTCTATATTTTTGGAGGCCCCTGGCAAATGTGATATAATGGCCCCTTCTAGTTTTTTATTTTTTATTTTTAACATAAATATTTAATACTATAAATTAACATGACGATCCATGAAATAAATAAATTTGATACTACAAATCAAAATATCAGTAATATAAAACTAGTCCGGTTACATCAAATTAATCCAATTTCACTGTTTATCTTTTGGCATAAGGGTCTCAGGAGCCCCCGAACTTGGGTGTATTTTTCAAGTTAGCTCTCTAACTTTACGGAGGATCAATTTAGCCCCTCAACTTCCAAATAATGGATCAATTAAGCCCTTTTGCTTATGTGGATGCTGATCTAGCAACAAAAAATATTAACTTCAAAATGTCAATTAAGCTCTTCTCATCAGCAAAAATGACTTATTTGACACAAAATTTAAAAGTCAAGGGATTAAATTGACCATTCGTGAAGTTGGAGGGCTGACTTGAAAAATATAACCAAGTTAAAGGGTTTGTAAGACCCTTATGCCTTAACTTTTTTTAACAAAAAATAACACCAAATTATATTTTTTCTTTATTAAAAAATTTCAGTTCATCTCCGGCTCTGAAGGGCCCCTCCACGCGGGGGTCCCCGGCGGTCGCCCCTCCAGCCACCCCTCAGAGTCGGGCCTGAACCCAACTGTTAACGATTCGTTTCATGAGTGTTTGTGTTTGTTTGCACCCTTAAAGATAAATCTCTATCTCTTTTATAATAAAAGGAGGAAATTAACAAAGTTAATTAACTACGTGATGACAAGTGGCGCTCTAAAAATGTAACACCTCATATTTTTTTTATAAAATTACTTTTTTAATCTTTAATTTTAATTAACTAAATTGGTTATTTCGACATTTTAATAATTTCTCACTGTTTTACACAGATTCTGTAATAAATTCTAATATGCAATTTTTCTTATTTACCTTTTTACACTAATTTTTATACCACGTCGGAAATATAACTCACAAATTATTTTCTCCACCACACTATATAAAGAGATTTTTGTTCAATTAGTTTTCACATCAACCTTGAAGGCATTGGTGCTCTTTGTAAATTAAAAGAGCTACTTGTCACTAGAGGTTCAACTATGAGTTTATATTATTTTATTTTTTGGATTCAATTTTAAAAATTTTAAAATTGACATGAATTCAAAATTTATATTATCATTATATTATTATATATAATAATAATAATAGAAGTTTATATATATATATAATCTCTATTATAATAAAATGAGGAAATTAACAAAGTCAATTAACTACGTGATGACAAGTGGCGCTCTAAAACTGTAACACCTCATATTTTTTTATAAAATTACTTTTTTAGTCTTTAATTTTAATTAACTAAATTGGTTATTTCGACATTTTAATAATTTTTCACTTTTTTACACAGATTCTATAGTAAATTCTAATATGCAATTTTTCTTATTCACCTTTTACACTAATTTTTATACCACATCGGAAATATAACTCACAAATTATTTTCTCCACCACTATATAAAGAGATTTTTGTTCAATTAGTTTTCACATCAACCTTGAAGGCATTGGTGCTTTTTGTAAATCAAAAGAGCTACTTGTCACTAGAGGTTTAAATATGAGTTTATATTATTTTATTTTTTGGATTCAATTTTAAAATTTTTAAAATTGACATGAATTCAAAATTTATATTATCATTATATTATTACATATAATAATAATAATAGAAGTTTATATATATATATATATATATATATTTGGTTAAAGTTAAAATTTACTTACCATCTTCTTAAAAGAAGAAGTTTAGCCAAACATGTTTTATAATTTTTTTTATTAAATTTAAAATATGAATAAATAAATTATTTTATAATCTCTATCTCCATTATAATAAAAGGAGAAAATTAACAAAGTCAATTAACCACGTGATGACAAGTGGCGCTCTAGAAATGTAACATGTCATATTTTTTTTAATAAAATTACTTTTTTAGTCTTTAATTTTAATTAACTAAATTGGTTATTTCGTTATTTTAATAATTTCTCACTTTTTTACAGTAATAAATTCTAATATTCAATTTTTTCTATTCACCTTTTTACACTAATTTTTATACCACATCGGAAATATAACTCACAGATTATTTTCTCCACCACTATATAAAGAGATTTTTGTTTAATTAGTTTTCACATCAACCTTGAAGGTATTGGTGCTCTTTGTAAATTAAAAGAGCTACTTGTCACTATAGGTTTAAATATGAGTTTATATTATTTTATTTTTTGGATCCAATTTTAAAATTTTTAAAATTGACATGAATCCAAAATTTATATTATCATTATATTATTATTATATAATAATAATAATAGAAGTTTATATATATATATAATATATTTGGTTAAAGTTAAAATTTACTTATCATCTTCTTAAAAAAAGAAGTTCAACAAAACATGTTTTATAATTTTTTTATTAAATTTAAAATATGAATAAATAAATTATTTTATAATCGCAATCATAGCATATCAAAAATTAAATCAATTCTTTATTAAAAATCGAATCAATTCAATACAAACAAAAATAAATAAAAAGTTTAAATAAGAAACTTCTCTATTCTCTATATTTATCTTTATAAATAGAGAAACCTAAACAAACAAATTAACTACATGATGGCAAGTGGCATTATAATAACACAATACATAAGCATTTTTCTATTAAATTACAAATTGACATATATGTATTAATTACGAAAACAACTCGTGCTTTACATGAGAATAATGTTTTTTTATTTTAAATTTTAAACTAAAAAATAAATAGTAAATAGTTTAATAATAAAAATTGAAGTTGTCTAACCAAAAAATAAATAAGAATTAACTGTAATCATAAGTAAAACAAAATAAAGTCCAATTAGATCATTTTCAAGAATGACCTTTGAGTTATATACATTTCATTGTAGATAGTGATTTCACTAACTGATTCACAACATGGGATTCATACCAAATTCTGGTTTCCCAAATGTATCACGGTTAGCCTGTTTCACCCTAGATTCACCAATAAATGTAGCAAGTGATATCATCAAATGTTTCATTTTCCCATTTTTAAAATTTTACTTGAGGCCAATTAGTTAAATAGTTCTTTTTCCAGCCATGTCATATCTTCTCTGTCTTCAAATAGTGTTTGAAGAATTTTTCTTATGTAAACCAATCTTTCAGAGCATCATAAAAACTTCATATGAAAAGAACTGCATATAACACCATTACTTGCATAATTTATAGACAGATGCATAGAGTAATTTCGAAATACATTTTGGGACATCAATATTTTTTATGAAGTTATATATTAATACTATTCATAAAAGAGATTTACAAAATGATAATAATTAAAATGGAAGAAATAATAATATACAAAAGAAAGAAGAGATTAGTTAGAGGGATAATTGGATAATTGGATGCCATTGACTGATCCACCGTATCAGAAAAATGATATTCAATCATAATTCCATCTACATTTATATATAAATTAGGTAATAGACCCACGCGTTTCGTGTAGGTGAATTAATGACGTTAATCACACAAACCAAAATAACTAAAATGTACTCTCATTTTCTTGTGATTTTCAATTTTCAACGGCGCTTAAAAGTTCACTTCTATAAATATATAGATATAAATTAGTCTTTATAATTGATAATGAATAAAATATAAATATTTATTATTAATAGTTCATTTAAATTCATATTAAAAATATGACAAATAATCTTAAATATAAATTCAGAAATAGATAAAAATACAATAAATATGAAAATTAATTTTAAATTTTAAAATAAAATATAAAACTGAAGATATAAAGAGAGATAAAAAAATTACTTAACATTTATTAATTTACAGTGGAATATGAAAAAAAAAATTGAATAATGATAAATCATCCCTCATTATTTTGGATAGTTAATAGTTGATTTAATAAGTTTTATTATAAAATTTAATAAAATTAAAGTTTACATATAAATGTAATAGTATTTATGATTATTGATTATATATTTCATACCAGTCAAACTTCACCTTCAATAAAAATAAATTGTTTATAAATTCAAATATTATTCGCACCATTCAATTTTTAGTGTGTATTTCAATTCTTTTTTAAAAATACCATAAAATCAGTTCGAGTAAAAAATAATAATTATTATTATTGTATTTATTATTGACGGTTATGATGTTCAATTTTTTTTTTTACTTTAATTTATTTAATAGAAAATTGATTAGATGATTGATATTTTGATTATTTTATTTTTGTTTTCTTATTTAGTAAATTATTATTTTTTGTACTTAACATTTGTATTTTAATAGTGTGTATTTTTTTTATTGTAATAGTAAGTAATAAAATATAATAAACAAATTTTGGTGTATGTGGAGATTTAAAAAATAATTACCGAATGTACACTATAATTGGTTGCTCATTTTGTTGAGAGGAATAGTAAAATAGAAACAAACATATATATATATGAAGAAAAACGAAAGAAAAATATGAGTGGAGAAATAAGATACACAATAAATATTGATGAGAACACCCATAAAAATATCAAAGATATTTATAAAGTGAAAAGGGGTTAAAATAACGTATAGCAGTTTCAACAGCTGGTGTGTTAAAATTAATTGTAAATAAATATCAAAATCAAATGTTATCATACGAATTGAATAAAAAATTATTATCACTTGAATTAAAAATAAATGATAAAAAATAAAAGATTTTATCATGATCGAAATATAAATATAGCAGTCAGTGTGTAATCGATTTAAAAGGAGATGCGTACATGCACTAACCATGATGACTATCTGGATAAGTTAATTTTGATTTGCGCCATGCCCATGACTTCTGAAATAAAGACAATTTAGCATATTGTTTTCAGTTTCTTTAACTTTCAATGGTTGGTGTCCTTTAGGTAAAGAAGAAAACTGTGATATGAATTTGAAAAGATGCAAGCGAGTGAGGAAGAGAGAGACTTACCTGAGTGACTGGTCGTACCGAATAATTAATAGGAGAAGGAGGAAAAGGGAATCATGTGTAGCTAGACAAAGCTTTTCTTTTCAAAATGCAAGGCATCATGGATCGTTGGATTTGCAAGAAAATAGAGGAGAAAGATCAATCTCACATAGGTGAAAGAGAGCGTTATGGAGGAATTAGGATTGTAGTATAGATATTTGATTAGAAATATAAAACTCTAAATAGACTAAATATTGACAATGAGAATTGGGAAAAATAAAAGACATAAAAGTTATTTTAATAAGAGATATGGAAAGGGCTAGAGAAGAGGAAGAGAAAGGGTTGAAGAAGAGGGAGAGAAATGATCATGAATGAATTAACAAAGAACACTAATGAAAGTAATTGACTAACACTTGTAATTGTGGGATTTGAGAAGATATAAAATGAAGTGGTTGACGTTGACCTCGAAAACGAGAACATAGTGTTGTGGTAAGATTGTTGTTTTAGGAGGAGATTTTAGGCAGATTTTACCTGCCATACAAAAGGTAGTATAAGCCAAGTGGTAAATGCAACGATAAATTCTTCATTTCTCTAGGAGTACTGCATGATTTTAATACTGACTAATAATATGAGACTCTAATCAATATCATCGTCCATAGAGTCCTCTACTCTTAAAAACTTTATAGACTAGATTTTAAGCGCCGGTGATGGTTACTATAAGAGAGAAAAAAAAGAATCTTCAAATTTAATATATCCAAAGATTAGTTAACAGAAGAATCTTCTACTCGGTTTTGTAGTAGAAGCAATATATCATTCGTTCGATTGGTATATTAATGATCCTACATACTTGCACGAGCATGCTATACTAACTCTGATGTTGGATTTGGTGGAAGAGGTAAACAATTACATGATATCGATGAATGTAAGTGATGAAAGGATTTACCATAGTTCAGATTTGGTCCACCAATTGTAAACGGCGATCAATATATTTACTAACCTCTACACTCTAAAATTGTTAAATAACATTAGGTGCTCAGCTTTACTACTTCATGGACTCAAAGTTGGTATAACAGTGATGCTATTACGAAATATTGATCACACGGTAGGATTATGCAATGAACAAGGTTGATTATTGCAAGGTTAGGAATAAGAGTCTTGGAAGTTAATGTGATTCAAGGTCTAACTGTTGGGTAGAATATGCTGATACTGTAACTTATATTGACGTCATGGGATTCGATATTACCGTTCAAATTTAAGAGAAGACAATTCCCTATCTTAGTATGATTTGCAATAACCATAACACAAGAGTTAGGAACAATCTCTAAATAGTGCAGGCTTCTATCTCAAAAGACGTATTTTCAAATACAGTCAATTATATGTCGCTTATCCCAGCAACTAATCTTACAGATCTAAAAATACTTATTTTAAATGAGCATGGTGTAATACTAAAAACCATAACCAAATTTGTATCTAAAGAAGTCTTCTCGAACACTTGATAAAGGTACGAACTGAATGCTGTCCGATACAAAATTCATGTAATTTATTTGATAAGTTAAGTAATTACATTTTTTTTTCTTAGAGCAATAAAATTGCAAATACTAATATTGTATTGATTTTGATGAAGGGTATTTCACCACGAGTTGCACCAAGAGAATTAAGAATAAGTGAGATTCATAATAAGTTCACTTAATTTTGTATGAATTGATCTTAATAACACAAATGAATAAGAGTGGGAAGAGATTCATATTTAATTAGATCTGTTTAGTCTTTTTTTTTTCATCTCTTGGATTTCATTTGCTTTTATTGTTTTCTATTTTATTGTTGGTTAATCGGGACATCATGTGATATATTAATCGTTTGCGAAAGACTTTACATTTGATTATTTGTTATTTGCCAGAATTTTCAAAAATACAGTACGCACATGTCCAAAATTCTAGTTAACATAGTATTAAAATTTTTAAAAGAAAAAGTTAAACTTAAAACTGAACATGAGTCGAGTCAACTCGCCGGGCTCGAACTCAAATCAAACAAACTTATAGTAAGTCGAACCTGAATTTAAATAAATAAGTAAGCCTCAAAATTGTATATTTATAATTCTTTTTATAAATTATAATATTTTATTGAATATATTTAAATGAACCTAGTTCATAGCCGAATTTTCATATCAGTCCGAAATCATATAATTTCATGAGACCGAATCTACATTTAAATATTAAAAATTTGACAAATTTTAATCTCATTTGGAAACCAAAAAAAGTTTGGCAAAGAAGCTGAGCCCCACCACAGCCCTAGTTAAAATTGATGAAACATAGCAGAAAATGGTGGACAAAATAGATGCTATTTTCCAATCCAGTAATTTCCAAGCCACACAATTTAGATATTGGCATGGCAGGTATTAAAGTCAGAGAATTGCCTAGAAGCTCCAAATTGGATTGGCCTACAAAAACATTCATTGTTAATTCTCCGGACAAAAATAGTTTTACTTTTCTAACGAAGAATATCTGTATTGTCAACCCAAACCCAAACCTATCCCATCTTTGACTTTATTTTAAGGTTTAATAAATAAATATATATAAATAAATATATATATACACATATATATATATATATGTATAAATAAAACCACGTCAAATTTATTAGATTCTAAAAAAAATCTACACAAAATTGAATTTTCTCCATTTTACCACTTTAAGGTTAATTGAGATGGGTTACTATCCATTTATTTGTGTGGTGAAGAAAAATGGTAAAATGGAAAAAATTCAAATTTGTTTTTATTTTATTTTTTATTTTAAGAATTTAGCAAACTTACGGTGGTTTTTTTAGGATTAACCCTTATTTTAAATAAATCAACAATATCAAATAATCACAAAATTTTAAATAATAAATCATCAAATTGAATTTTTATTTTATTTTTAAAATTAAATTTCAATAATTATGAATAGTAAGCATAAGAATAATTATATAAAGTCAAACTTAGTATTAGAGGTGGCAATATGGTTCGTGACACGATGGGTTTACACGAAACGAAACCAATTATTAAGGGTTAGGGTTGAGTATAATCGTGTCGTGTCGGTAAACGTGTCGAACCTTTTAACCCGTTAAATAATCGTGTTCGTGTTAGTATAATTGTGTCGCAGGTTGACCCGTTTATTGAGGATATATATGTAATTTTAAATTTTAAAATTTTATTTATAATTTTTTATTAAATAAAATTAATTTTTATTAAATAAATTCGTGTCAACCTGTTTAATAATCGGGTTAACGTGTCAATTTCGTGTTGACGTGTCGGATTGGATAATAACTCATTTGTTAATCGTGTTATCGTGTCATTTTCATGCCTACTCATTTCTAATCGTATTGTGTTCGTGTTGGGAGTTCACAACCCGTTTAATAATCGTGTCGTGTTTGTGTCGTGTCAAGTTAAATGGGTTCGTGTTCGTGTCAGGGTTAACCTATAAACCCGTTTTGCCAGCTTTACTTATATTTTAAATTTCAAATCGTTTAGTTATAAAATGAGTTTTGAGGAAAAGGTAATTAAATTTATTTTAAAAAAAATGAAATAATTGGCTTAACATTCCTCATCACCAATCAAATATTCATTTTCTTAAATTATTTTGTTAATTAAAAATTTTAAAAAATATATAATTAATCCTATATGATGCAAGATAATATTCATTGGTAATAATAATGTGGAACACATAATTGAACAATTGAAGTGTGATGAGAAGCTAGAATTGAACTGGTAACTGATAGTGATATAGATTCCCAGCTGCAACATTGAATCAAATTGATAGAACTGGGGAATATGTGTTGCATGCAACATTGACTAATTCTATGTATTTTCTTCCTCACTTTCCTCCCTATATATTATTTTCATCCTCTATTAGAATTGTTTTGGTATTCAACTCTGAAAAATCTTAGATTAGTGATCGTTATTTCAAAGCTTTGATTATGGTAAATAGAATGGAGATTTCTTGATGTGGAAGCATAATGTATGGTTGATTGAATCCACACCGTTTTCTTAGATATCTCGAACACATCACATCTGCATGTACGTAGAACAGATCAGATACAGAAGTGAGTTTGACTTTATCCATGTCATGTCTCAATTGGTGGGTCTCACACGTTCGTTTAACATCATCACAGCTTGAGTTTGGATTCATCTCAACACAAGTTTTTCAACAATTAGGCAAATTCACATGTGATGTTAAAATTCATATGTCGGGCACAAATTCTTCCACTCTTCCACTCATTACCTGCTAAATAACTACACTTCATAAACTCTTATCATCACCAACACTGTAGTCGAATGGCAAAGGCACTGACTTGAACGCCCTATACTTGCCAACATTGTTCAAGTGTTCATTCTCCAACCTGAAACGGTCCAAAATCATGTTTTAGTCACTCAATCAGACAAATATTGTAGTACAAAATCAGCAATGTACCTGAAGAAATTCCAGATGCCGCGACGAATTATCTCTAGGCTAGCAACAATAGCAACCAAGGCTTTTCGATGCAGAAATGGCGCTTCTCGAAAGCCTAATATCGTCTGCATCCATGCAAATCTTAATATAATGTTCACCACCTGCACGTTTGAGTACATCAGCTAGACAGAATGAGATTTCGGATTACTTGCACAACAAGGAATAAATGTTGTTCCTTCCTACCATTGCTATGAAGTAAATTCTTTTTCGTGGTAAAATGAGCTTGTCTCTTAACCAAGCGTTTCGTGAATTTCGCTGCATAAGACCCCAATCTACCACAATGTCCCAATATGTGTTGGCGATAGTTGCCACAGCTGAGCTCACTGCTGCTATGCTCAGCCATGCGCTTCCTGGCCTTAACTCGTGTATTGTTCGTGTTGTAACTGCGACTATAGCTGAGAGGTATTTCAGCCCGTTGAAGCCGTGCATTTTGTCTTTCTCTTCAATTAATCTTCTCACACTCTAAACACAAAAATCATTTAAAGTTAATGTGATAGACTTCATAAAGGTTCTTAACTCGAGCTGGGGATACAACAATTTTACCTGGACAAAACGGATCCAATATGGAAAAATAGCAGCAACTAAGTAAAAAACTTGGTAAACATCGCTTCCGCTGCATTTGTTTGATCTTCTCTTGAAATCCCCCCAACTGTAATAGCAAATGTAGAATTCCAAGCTTCTTAAAGCTTGAACCTGATATGAATTGAAGGACAAATAGTTTTCTTGCACATCAAGCAATGTTTTAGCTGAGAATTCATACGTTAAAGCAGGTGTACTGTGTTACCTGACTAGTGAACTGGTCTGCTAAGAAGAAATCTGGAAGTGTAACCTGCAGCATTCCAAAATAAAAAATGTTGAAAATTGTACTACAATAAGAAGTATCAACCACTTGTCATACCTTGTAGAGAGGGGCACAAATACAGCGAATGATGCATCCGATAAGAAAATATCGGCTTGAACGGTATAAGATATTGAAAGGGCAGAATGTTATAAGCGCCACAACCTATAAAGCAATCATATTGTAATTTCAAGAAATGCAAAGAAGTTTAGTCAAAGAAATGATTGATTTGATTGTCATGCGCTATTTGGTTAACAACTTACAAGAAGTAGTCCTAAAGGAACCAGTTCGGTTATGGCTTCAAAGCTTTTCGTTCTAGGATCCATTTCCATATCCAGATTTGAAAGAACCCCACCAAGCATTAATACAGAAAGAATCGAGCTAAGAAACAGGACTTCTCTGTAACCCAGTTCAGTTCCAGGCTTGAATCCGAATATGAAAGAATAATTGACCCGATAAAGCTTCCAAAAGTATACGTTTCCAGCATACATTACCATATGCAGAACAATGTATCCAAATAGACTGTAAATACATTCAAAGACGTATCAATTGAAGTTCTTTAGTTTAGTTCGCCATAGATTGAAGTAGATAAAAGTATAGTTAACCTGTAAAGTGGAAAAATGTTTTCCATATACCGACTGCGGCCCGGACTGTGAAGAACGTCTCTGGCATGAATAGCCACAACAATGGCTGCCAAAAGCGCTAGCGAGAAGCCAAAGAAACAACCTGTAGGAACACTATAAGAAGAGAAAACAGAAAAATGTAATACAGCAAAAAGGTATGACAATTAGAACTGGTTTTACCTAAGAAAAATGTGATACTGTGCGTCTCTTTTTTCGCTTTTGGTCTTAATGAGTTCATCCCCTTTCTGTGGTTTCCATTCGCAAAATGCTTAATGAATGTAGCCTCAACTCGAGCCATTAGCTTAGCCACCTGCAGGATATAAGAAAGCATTAACAACCATATCGTTTCATAGGCCCAAAAATGTATTTCTATAAGCAAAAAGTAACCTCGTCGCAGCTGCCAAGATAAGAGTTATCCACCATTTCTAAGTAAGTCTTCGACGCATTTCGCGAAGTAGTCTGTAGTAGATGTTAATCAATCAGTTTCAGTCCAACAAAACTGAATCATTAGTAGCTTTTTACAAAAATGCGACCAACTAACCTTGTCATATTTCTTCAATATCTTGGAAAAAGCCAGTTGATTCAGAAAGCTACAGCAATAACATCACAAACACAATCAATTTTACAATGCATAAACAAACAAAACAAGACTGAAAAGGCTCATCACATTATGTTACCAGTAGCTTTTCAGGTGATGAAGCTTTCGGTAGAACTCAACGAAAGCCTTTGCTAGCAGTCTTTCAGTTCGCTTCAGCTCGCCTTTAGTGAACGATTTCTCAGCTTTCGAACTCAGCAGCACACCCTTTAGTGTCGACACAGGTGTGTTGATATTGATCTTTACATGATCCAACACTTCTAGTGAAGCTGGTTTGAAAGCTCCTGAATCAATTGCACTTCCAATTTCATCTCCTCTTCTGCTCCCTTCCTCTGAGTACCCTTCACTGCTTATCTCAGACTCCTGAATAGTACTCATATGCGACCGATCTTCATCTAAAGAATACATATTTCAACATGTAAGACAATTTTACAAACACCCTTATACCTTAATTGCGAATCATTAGTGTTATAAATGTACTAATTCACACAGTATTGAAACTTGAATCACATCATATTTCGCACAGAACAAGTTAAAAATCAGAACTTGCAAACATTAAAACACCTAAACATATACACAAAAGCAGCACAAGATTCCAAATCAAAATAAGCATCAAAAACCTAACAATAAAAACAACAAAATCTCTTAAAACAAAAAGAACCCACCTGATTTCCTACCACCATAAACAGAGTCCTCAATAGCAGGATCATCAACCTTAATTCTCAAAGCAATAAAAGCCTCCATCTGTTTACTCAACTCATCAGCCTCAGCCACAACTTCCTCAACTTTCAATCTATAAAACTTAACAACCTTATTAAACTCATCATCAAGCTTAGCAAAGAACTCAGCTTCAAGCTCACCACACAATAAAAACTTAGTCTTGCACAAACCATCTTCTTCACAGACCTCAATCACTTCATCTTCTTCCTCAGGTGAGTGTCTGTGGTTTGTTAACCCACTAAATGCCCTGTACATTGTCACCTTCCTCTTCAAAACAGACCCTTTTGGTGGAGATTGTGTAGTGGTACGTCGAAGGAGAGATTTCAGGTCCTTCTTTAGAGTGTTGTAGTCCATGTATGCTTCTTTCCATTCTTGTACCAATTGGGATGAAAATTGTTTCCCAAACTTCATCTTCTTGTGATGCACAAACCCTTTGGAGGAAGAGACCAGAGAAGATGAGTGTATGTATGTGTGTATATGTATAGATGGAGTTGTTTGTAATTATTTGTTACGCGTAAAAATGGCCTTAAATCATGGTTTTTAATGACAATGAAATGTACAGTACATAGCAGAAGTGTTGTGTTGCTGCACTGTCTTAAAGTGAACCTAACTTTTTGGAAGTTCTCATCCTTCTTTTACACTTTTTCCATCCAGAAATCCACCTACCTACTAGAAGGAATGCTATGATTTACACATTGACCTCATAACATATACCTTTAGAAATAGTTCCATTAAAAAAATAAAATTTTTTATTAAATATAACATTACCCAAAACTCTCTTATAACTCTTGTTCTTATATCTACTATGGAAATATTTTATATATATATATATATATTTTTTTTTTTTTTGAAATTGCTATTTATCATAGCTATTCAATAATTTTAATAGTTGATATTAAATATAATTTAAATTAATTTTAAAAAAATTAATATAAAATATTTATATTCTTATTAAATACATATATTATATCAACTGATAAATTAGTTTTTTTAGCCAGTATTATTGTCTTTTAAAATAGTTATTAAATTAACTATTTATAAATTTTAGTATACTTATTAAATTATAATATTTATATATAATTTTAAATTTTTCAATATTTAATTTATTGTAAACTACATTTAAATATTTATTATTATATAAAATAAAATATATTTTGAATAAAAATTTTTACAAATTAATAATATAAGATATAACATTAAAAATATTAAAATAAATCTCTGCTTAACTTTTTACTTTTAATGTTATTTTAAAAATTAGATCATTTTGTAAAAAATTAATATGAAATATCATATGTGTTGTTTATAAATTAATTAATAATTTAAAATTTAACTAAAAAAATTTAAATAAAATAAAAAAAATCAGAGTGTGGATTGTGTGAAGGGAGACTTTTGAATGGTCGTACAAAAAGTATTGAAGAAAATGAATCTTGAAATTCACACTACTTTGATATGAATGAATCAACTTCAATCAAGTGGCAATTAGAGAAGTGTTAATTAGTGTAATGAAAAAATATAATAATCTGTTGCATTGGTAATCAATCTATGTATTTTTGACTTTTCAAATGAATATTGTTAATATTTATTAAAATTTTAGTATATACCTAAATATTTTTAATGGTAAAAGAATTATCATAAACCACTCACATCATTTTCATCAAATCTTTTGGCCACAAATATATCATTAATTTCATTCACATCTATTGCAAAATCAAATTCTGAAAGACAAGAGTTTGTCTTTGTTGTGTGTTTGCTTATCCAGCTGTGGGTGTTATGAAATCAAATCTCAACCATACAAAATAATGAATGTGGAAATAGAACTATCATTAATTATCTTGAAAAAACCGAAAAAGTGCCCGTCAGATCCATGACCTATTAGGAATTCACTACGTATGATTAGTGGTACACCTCATTCATATATATATATATATATATATATTATATATATATATATATAATTAATTAAATCTACGGGGACTAAGCAAAAGTAATGTGCACTCTATGAGTGACTAGTTACTACTAAAGTAATTGAACCAAACAACAGCCGTAAATCTTCGATGTTGGGAAGCTTTTTCAAGTAAAATGAATAATAATGCATGTACAAGCTTTATTCTCGGCTTGTTTGAAATTGCTTCTACTTTTAACTTCTTTCCGTAGAAGAAGAGAAATAGAAACTATTTTTAGGAAGTCAATATTTTTTACTTTATCTGGAAGAGCTTCTGAGATGACAGAAACTCTTCTGTCAGTTATCCAAACACCATCTGAAACAGCTTTCAAAAATTAGAAGTCAAAAACCAGTCTATCCAAACAAGCTTCAATAATGGATTAGATTGGTCATATTATATTAATAAATTCAGTTATGATTCACACTAAGTGAGTCATTTTATATATATTTGGTTGCTTCAATTATTGATGTGTTTATCCCACATCGACCGGAAAAATGTGAGGTCAACAATTTATATATATTATAAAGCAGAACTCTCAGCGGGACCCACAAAGATGAGGTGGCGCGCTGAGAGTTCCGCTTTGGGTTGAAAAATAGCTCTTTATAGCTATTTTCGAATCTCAACGATATTTTAATGAGATATTGACGAGAAATTCGAGAATACAATATGAAATTTTGTTTTGTCTTTCTTTCTTCCCTCTTTTTCTCATTTAATGATTTGTAATAACTTATATAAATATAAATAACCTATCTATATATTTATATAAAAGAGCTACAAAACACGCCTATGTGGCATACTTCAAATTGTTTCATTCCACTTTATAAATTAGGTTCATTCTTTCAATTATTTACTCAAATGCCATTATTAATAATATCTTATAAATAAGGTTCATTTTTCAAGTTATTTACTTATATGCCACTAATTAGTATATTATCATTCATTAAATCATTCATTAATGCATTAATTAAAGATGTATTCTTTTATTACATCTCTTCAAATATCTTATTATTATTTAATATATTTAAATATATTATTATTTAAAAAAACAATCCGATAAGATCAACAATTCTCCAATTACATTTTGAATATAGTTTTATGTAGAAACTATATTAAGATCATAAGTATAACACACGAATATCAAACATTAGACATCTACCGTCCTAAATTATCTCTTCACCAAAAGCAATGGTCACTATTACAGCAACAAGCATTACCTCTATACAGGTAAATACATTGAGATGAATGCAGGACCTCCCTTATCAATTATCGATATCTATACAAAGATTGCTTTCTTTAGTTGGATAATTTTATCATCTAATCAATTTTTTTTCTTTATCTTTATAGTAAGTTAAATAAATTCAAATTAACACAAAAATAAAGTATTATACATATTTTGAATTAAAATTGTAAAATTTAATAATATATATATATATATATAAATTAACAAATAAAATAATTATAAAATTAAAAATATTATAATATTTTATCAATTAAAATTTATACGTACTCAATTTAATATAAATTAATATATTAAAATTTTAATTATTATTTTATAAGATCATAGTTTTAATTATTTAAAAAATTGAATATAATTTACATTAATATTATTTTTATAAAAATTTAAAAATTAATTAAATATATATATTCTCGTGTAATGTGCGAGCAATTTTACTAGTTCTTAAATGATTTGGAAAAATTAAAATGGATGAGTGTTCAATCTCTCTCTTCCTCTTATAATGATAAATTAATTACTTTTAAATTTAATGACTTTAACTAGCCATTTCCTCTCCTTACATTTAACGTTTATATTTCTATTTCTCTTCCACTTCCTCACCTTTATTAACAAACGAATAAAAAATGTATAAATAGAGACATTCACACAATCTTTACTTCACATTTTCATCTATCAAATTCAAGTTTAAATACTGATCTTTTCTCTGATCTTCATAGGAGAGAGATCGAGTGGACCAATCTCTTTAACAAGAGAACCAATGGCTCCAACCTCACCACCGATGATACAAGAGAAGCAGTAGCTCTGACCTCACCATTGGTGATGCTCACGATGTCCGATCTTGGGTGACGCTCATGAAGAATCGACAATTTGAGTTTGGTTAAACTTCAGCCACATCTTCACAAATGGTTTGAATGATAAACTACAAGTTACAACTGTGGATTAAAGAGAGTAGGATATGAAAGCTTAGACAATGTGGTGCAGCAAAATGAGTGAGAGGATCCGAATTACTTGTATATGTATATGAACCTTTAAATTATTGGGTGTTTTCTGTAGATCCACTTTTTATTTATAATTTTATTGAGTCTCTTGTGTATGAGATGAGTTATGTATTGTATATAGTAAGTCAATTTATATTATTACTTAAGTGGGCCTATTGAATAATAGTTCAGCTTTAGGTGAAAAATTAGCTAAAATGAGAGTTTTTGAATTTCGTTAACTTTTTGTATCTATCTCTCTTGTATATATATATAAAGAGTGAAGAGAAGGTTAATCCACCGGGCCAAGTGACGTTTGCCTGTAACCAAGTGGGGCAGGACATGACATACGGGGGCTGGGATCCTACGCGGCGAAACTCAGTTCGTGGGCCTGACAAAAAACCACCCCAGCGCAAGCACTTGTTAAGCGAGATCACCCAGCCTGAACTGCCATCCTTTTTAATATTTTGTTGTTGTCATCCCACATCGGCTAGAAAACCTCAGATCAGCCTGAACTGCTAAACATTTTGCTCTATTGTTTGAGAGCTACTTGAATGCCAAAAACTGACTTGTCAAGTTACGAATCCAACCCAAATCCTTTATTATAAATATAGTTTTACATTTTTATCACCTTTGTACTTTTTTTTATAATTATAAACTTTTCCATCAAACTTGTTAAATTTAAAATTTGACCCCTTTTTCATTTATGTGTCTATTCATTATTGGATAAATACACCAATGGGTACTTAATGTTGACTATATTTTTCACCTAGACACTCTAAGTTTTCGGGATTTCAACTAGACCCTTCCCATTGACGAGGAACAACGATTCAAGGGGGCTTGAAGATGGGCGCATGAGTCGTTGTTTTATGCTAACCTGACTATTAAATCAGTTTACTTAACCGGTTTATACATCCGATTTATTTATTGTACTATATAAACCGAAAATCCCTAAATCACATATATCTCATTTTTCATCTTTTCACAATTCTAAACCAGATCTATGATGGAAGAAGATTTGGAGTCCATCTTGTATCATTGTAGGAAGAATAATACGCTAAGAGTCTCATGGACAAAGGCGAATCTAAGACGAAGGTTTCTATCATGTTCACTTGATCGAGTGAGTACTTGGTTTTCTATCATAATCATATACTTCATCTGGTCTAGTTTTCTATTGATTTTGATTTTGTTAATTTCATATGTGTAAACAGAGTGACAGAAGTTGTGGGTTCTTCCATTGAGTTGATCCTAAATTCAATGAGCAGGAAAATAGAGTGATTTAGGACCTTCTGTGCAGAGTCAAGAAATATGAAGAAGAATGTGGAAAAAAATGGTTGAAGTTTTCTTTGAACTCCATGCAATTGCTCCAGATCTTAATGTAAATACATGTGCCGAAATACTTCTTTTATCATCTTAACAATTTGCGAAAGCTACATCAGAATATCCATTTAACACTCCATCGTAATAAGGTTGCATTTTCCTTAAGTACCAAATACCAAATGTTACAGTTCCTGCTACATATTATAGAATTCTTTTTGCAGCAGAAAAATGAATTTTGGAAGGTTTTTCCGTAAATTTGGAGATGGTACTTACGCCAAAAGCAATATCCGGTCAAGAATGAGTTAGATAAATTAACCCACCAATAAGACTTCAATAAGATATAACATTTGCTGCTTCTTCTCCATTATTCCTGACAAATTTATCATTACAATTTAAATGAGTAATTGTTAGGTTATAGAATGCCATACCAAATTTTTTAAGCAAGGTCTTAGCATACATCTCTTAACTAAGAAAGATGCCATTCTTCTTGCTTGATCTCTAACCTCGAAAAAATATTTCAAATGCCCTAAATTTGTCATTTCAAATTCTGCCATCATTTGTATTTTAAACTCATCAATCACAGCTCTTGTTGAACCTGCATATATCATATCATCAACATACAAACACATCATGATGAAGTCACCATTGTTGTATCGCTTTGCATACAGAGTAGGTTCCCATTCATTGCGCTCAAAACCATGCTTTATGAAATGTTTTTCTATTCGATCATACCAAGCACGGGGTGCTTGTTTGAGCCCATAAAGCGCCTTCTGCAACTTGTAGACTTGATGCTCTTTTCTTTTAATCTGAAATCTCTGCGGTTGTTCTATATATACCTCTTCCTTCAAGTCGCCATTAAGAAATATTGACTTGACATCAAATTGATGAACACCATTGTTGTTAAGCGGCTAATGCAATAAAGATACGAACTGTCTCAAAACGTGCTACCGAGGAGAATGTTTCTTCCTAATCAATTCCAAATTGTTGAGAATATCCTTTTACGACTGGGCGTGCTTTGTATCTCTGAATATGACCATCACTATCATATTTTGTCTTGAACACCCATGTTAAACCAATTACTTTCTTATTTGAAGGCAAACTACAAAGCTTCCATGTGTTATTTTTGTTGATCGTTGGTATCTCTCCTGCCATTGCTTTTATCCATTTTTATTGGCAACAAGCATTTGTGAAATTAATTGGATCTGTGACTAGTAAGGTCCTCATTCTAATAGACCAAAACTCATAGATTTCTCCCTTAAATATAGGAAGAAGAGGTTGTGAACTTTGTGAAGCCCCAAGTATATTACCGTTCATCTCTCTCTATTTTTTTTTCACTACTCTGTGTGTTTCTATTCTCTCTTGTCACTACGTGTCTATATTTTTTTTACTCTGCGTTTCACACTACTCACCTTGCTCACCATGTGTCTCTACTTACTCACACGAACTGTTCTGCTCACATTGTCTTTTGCTAGAACCTGGCTTTTGATACCACAATATCGGTAACATAGAGGTAAAACACAATATATATATATATATATAACAACAAAAGATTCTGATTCATTTTATTAAGAAGATGAAGCTTTTGAATAGGCAAGTTACAGAACAAATTTAAGAAAAAATACTAACTACTCTTGCTTAAATCTAGGACACAATTATTAACTGAATAAACATAACAATCATAATAATTGACTGACTAAATCTCTGCAAAAGATCAGGACATCAGATCTTCTCATATTTTCGAATCACTATCAACATTGGGTTGGTAGAATGACTGAGCATGTATTCTGGCTCTTCAGCATTTGATCTTATTTTTATAATCTTCTTTGAACTTATTAAACTAAACTCTATTTAGTGCATCTATTTTATTTCGGTATTCTAGTTGTGTTCGATTGTGAATAGTTTTGGATTAATTGTTATTGTTGTTAATTGCTGTTGTGACTTCTTGAATAACTTGTATTTTAGGATGCTTTATTATGTTCGTCTAAGGTAGACAGTTAAATTTGTATGAAATGGGTAAGAGTTTGTAATTGTGTTCTCTGACATGTTGTGTAGGGATGACAATTCTACCCGCATACCCGCTTAACCGTGGATACCTGCCCGTTATGGATGGATATGGATATACCCATTCAAGTTGGCAGGAGGATATGGAGAAAAAATTTATACCCATCAAGAATAAGGATAAGGATATGGGTACCGTAAATTGTCCTCACCACGCAAAATAAAAGTAAAAATAAAATAAAAATATAATTTTAAAGATTTATTCCGTTGAAGTCATATTATTTCAAGATAACTTCATATTTTCACATAAATATATATTTTTTAATTATTTTATTTTATATATTAATTCTTGTGATAATGATAAATCTGTGAAAATTAACGGAAGAAATTATTCACGAGTTGAATATAATATTTGTGTTATTTTTTTTTGTAGTAACTTGTGGTGAGAACTTCAAACATTAATAAACTTATATTTTCTGACTATGTTATTTGAAATTTTAGTTAAAAGAGCATGATGATTATTGTTTTATTTTAAATTTATTTTTTTTATAATTTGAAATAATTTATTGATTGAATATAATTTGGATTAATTTTGATCATATTTTTTAAAAACTATTATGAAGATATGAGTATACCCATGGATAAATCTATATTCGCGGATAAATACACGCATCCTTACCCGATTATATTAAAAGGATATGGATAGAAAAAAATTTAGAGGATAAGGATATGAATACTGGCATATCTGCCCATATCCTGCTCATTTCCATCCCTAATGTTGTGTGACCAATGAATAGGACATTCGATATGTGTGTAACTAAAGTTTTTGCCAATTTCTATGGGAGTGAGATAGAGAAGCTAATCAATCTTGATAGGATATGTTATCTAGACTTTGTTAGAGCAACAACAGGACTTGTAGACAATTGTGTGTGGAATGATGAAACCAGAGTGATTTGGTGTGACTACTCATTGTTCACTACAATAGACCATAGATATTGCAGATATAGAGAAGTTTAAGCCTTTGGAGTTCGATATTCGTTTTCAAAATGAGGAAGATCATGATGCTGCTTTAGCTGATCAAAGAGTTGTTGAGTGTTGCAATGTAGAGGTTGTTCACTTAATTATGAATCACCCTATTGTTGAAGGCGTTAAAGATATTGAGGATGTTGACAAATTATCAACAAAAAAAGGCCTACAGATTACAGCCCATAAAGTCAACCATGATCCAGCCAACAACAACACAGTGGGCTTAATTTGGATGAAGTGGCCTAGCAGGAAAGTCAAGATACATCTCTTGATATTATGTAACGTCCAACCCCCACCCTCGGAGGACCCGAAGCATAGGGATCGAGACGCTACATCAACTTATACATTTATTCACAAAAAAATCCCTTGTTTTCAAATACCAATTCTGAAGTTGGTGGTCCATCACTTTTGAAAGTCATTTAAACAAATATGTGAATTTCATTAATGAAAATGACGTAGAGAAAGACTTCAAATAATTCATTTAGCTAAACAAGATTTTTGAGCTAAAACCACTCATGCTTTATTTATAAATAACAAATTTATTTAGGAAGGTCCATTTTCTATCAAATAACAAATTATGATGAATATTTATACAAAATTAGAACTTGAATAAAATACATGTGATGTCATAAAAAAAATGATGAGAAATACACCATGATTCTTCTTGTGCCTTGCTCGATCAAAGCTGTACAAAATTTCCATTCCGGAAAAAAAAGAAACAAAAAGAACAACAAAGGGGTGTTAGGCCACAACGCCTAGTCCGCATTTCATGTCCCAAACACTCACATACAAATGCGTCTTTCTTTACTAGAATGCAATGCACACACAAATCATGGCATCTCTATTGTGAGCACATCTAAGCTCACCTTATTTCAAAAAAGTCAATCGCATACAACTCCTATCAAACATATCATGCTATACATAAATTATAACACATATGGTTATAATCATATTACTCAAGATAACCACACATAGTATGTTAATCCACATACACACTAGGAACAACATACATAAATGTTGTCCATTTAGTTTGGTGAATTAAACATTTTCCATATTTGTATAGTCCATACTTAGGTGGAAACATCACTTTATCAATTAAACAAAAACACACATTCACATATGCAACCATCACCCACCATTAGTCCATTTGACCCAAAAAAATTGAAGGACATAACCTTCACATGTATATTGACACATATGAAATCGATTTTAGGGATCTCAAAACTTTACAACTCAATTTGGACACTTGGTAGCTGACGAGGATGGTTACTTCTTTCACAAGTAGTGTTTGGTCAACCTTTGTAAGGTCCAAAGACAAGCCGCGGAAGCACCAAACGAACCTCTGAAATAAGATAACTTATATTAATCAAAGTTAACCGGAGTCAACCCGGTCAACCACGGTCAACCGAGTAAGATTCTGATAACTAAGTTCATTAATGATTCATTTATGTGTGGAAGTATGAAAACACCATTTTAAAAATCCTTTAAACAAGGTATCTTGCATAAGAAGCATAGGTTGTCTTTTAAACCCCAAAATTTCTATTTGGTTCAAACACAATTTGATAGAATGTTTTCCAAACATTATTTGATCTCAAAATATTCTTAAAATGTTGGAAGTAGATTGGGAACCACTTGGAAAAAGTAGAATTTACATAGAAATTCTATTTGGAATACAACTAAAGTCAACTAGCTTGCTATAAGGGATCTTTTATTTGTAAAAGTTCATTCATTTAAAAATTTAGTTAGTTAATAAGTAAATAAAACTCACATGATGATTTATGTGTTCCAAAGTACCTATATCAAATAACATTTAAGTTATAAAACTTGGTTTTTTGGAAATTTAAAGGGATTTCGCACCCTCAGAGGAGTTTGAAAATCACTAATATAAAATCACATAGTTTCTGATTTTTAAAGAAATGGTTGGATAGAGGACTTCAATACGAATCCGTACCCACAAACGACACCTAATTCGGAGTTCGGACAAAGGAGAACGGAAGCCAGAAATATTGTTGTTTAGACCTGGGCGTCCTGGCAAGCCTGACCAGGGCGCGAACCAGGGTGCCCAGGGTGCAAAAACAGCTTCAGTACCAAATTTTACGTCCTGGTCACTTACCAGGGCATGGGGCTAGGGCGCCCAGTGTTCCAAATGTTCAAAAACCTTTGTTTCTTCAATCTTTTCAAACCAAAACCTTTATTTGAGTTTGTAGATCATTCCAAAAACAATTTATGGACATTTTAGGCATCTAAAACACTTAGAAACAACCTAGAGTCAAAGCATCAAAACACCTTTAGTTCAATATTCTTTTGGTTCAAAACCTCTTATATAAAACTTCAATACAACAAAACTTTTTCAAATCATTTTCAAAGCTTTTAAACAAGATTTTTAAATTCAATTTGGAAACCAAAAATGCAACTAACAACATTAAGGACTCTACAAGTTCATGTTTATTTGACAAGAAGGGTCGGACTAGGGGTTGGTTGCCCAAATACATTCAAACAACACACATCATACCAAATCTCATACAATCAAAATTTTGTAAAATCAAACTACAACTTTTCAAGTGTAATATATTCAAGGCATCACCCATCATCAAATCTTACCAAGTTGAGTCTTGAAACTCATTCATGAGTTATCAAGCTACTTAATCTCATCTTATTCAATAACAACTCACCTTCCTTTATACTCATCAATTAGCCACTTCAATCTACATTCCTTTAGCATGATTATTACAAGTTATTATCTAGTTTCTTATTCGAGACTAGATTTACTCAATATAGCTAGTATTCACCAAGTTTAGTATTTTAGGGCATTAGAATCATCTTTTGCTATTTATTACCAAGTTTGGTTTGATTAAATCCTATTCATTCATGTATCAACATAATTAACGTCTTTAGCCATCTTGTCATTTTAGGGCATTCCTTTTTTGTGATCAATACAAATTTACCATTTCCATTATTACCGGAACTCATGGGGTACAGTTAACCTCTTCAAGGCAAAGGTACAAAACTTTACCAATTATAATCAAAGGCCACAAAGGCAACCATATGTACATCTTTATAGTTTCGAAAACATCATATACATGTACCGATTCCAAGTATATCATCTTATAAGTGTCCATATGGATATAAGCACATCATATACATTCATATGACCACAAATCAACATTTTCATACCACTTCCATCATATTTACCAACAAATATGTCAAAACAACCATATTGTCAATTTTTCACATTTTATTACATGTCAAGTACATTATTAGTCAATTTAATGCGAAAACATCCATCAAACAATAACAAACAACATATAGGGCTAAAAATGGAAATACGAACCTCGCATCCGTCGATCCCAAGCTAATAGCTCGCTTTGTGCGATTCCTTTGACTAGCTAGATCCTCAAATACATATACAACACATTACAAGCATGTATATACACCAAAACATCAATAACACCATTCCAAAATCATCACAAGACAGTAACACCACTTAAACATCACATAACTACTCTATTGAGGGCATTACAACAACTAATGAGATTATGACTTTGTAATTAGTTAAAGATTAACATAATTATCCTTATAATCATACTAGGATCACTACTACACCATTTCAAGCTCTAGAACACAAAAACCATAATTTTCAAGGTTAGGCTTTTATGAAAAATCAACATTAAAGACACTAACAACCTTAGATAATCATTAGGGAACCTCAATGAACACTAATAAAGCTCAAAAACATCATTTATTAGAAACATTATCATGAAATCTGAAAATCACCATTGTTGAGTTCAAGAGAGCTTACCATGAACATGGAAGAGGATAAGAAGCCTAAATGAACCCAAAATGATAACGGATGGAGTCTTGGAAACAGATTGAAGCATTTAGTGTGGAGAAATTATTATGATTTCTAGGAAAGTGAAAAGCTAGGATTTTGGGTGGAATAAGAGAGCAAACCGTGAGTGAAGAAGGAGATGATGAAAAATGAGCAGAGTGGGGAGTTTGGTGGTGGGTTTAAGTGGTGTCATGACCACTCAAGTAGGCTTGACTTCTCATTGGGCCAAAATTGGGCCCAATCCATTTCAAGTCCGCTTTCCACCGAAACTTCATTCTGACATTTCTACATTTTTCCAAAAATTTATTTTCATACTTTTATTCAAAAATCATCTTTCGATTTGAAACTCCGAATTTTCCCGCTAAGAGGGAAAATCATATTTCATTATTTTGGTTTAAAAATGACGTTTTGGCTCAAAATTCATATTTTTCCGAATATAATTTCAAAATCATATTTCATAAATATCTTGAACTCTGAAATCATAAATATAGTGTCTCTAATTCGGTATTTGTCATTTTTTGGTAATTAAATCAATTTGGACTAAAAATATATTATTTCAAAAATAACACAAAATTGTGATCCTAGACATTATTCTTTAATTAAAATATACCTCAAGGTTTATAAAATATATTTCTGTTATAAAAATCCATTTTCGAATTAAAATATTCATTTTCGAATTTAAATCAAAATTTCCAAATCCTAGGTTTCAAATCTTTGTTTAAACTTCCTAATCTCAAGATTGCCCTTAATAGTATTCTCCAATTATTCCGAGTTGGAATTTTTGAAAATAAAGCATAAGAAAAATTACAAATTGGTCCAAACTTATAGGCCCAATTTGTGGACGTTACATATTATGTCTGATACACTTCTTCACAACATATGAACTCCACCTCCTATTAAGGCCAATTGTACTCCAACAACCATTCCATCTTATTCAACACATGCTGGCATTTCACCAGTTACTGAACATGTGTCCCCAGCACGAGAACCAGGGCATGTGACACCGGGCCTATTCATTCAGATAGGCATTGACACAGTTGGAGATTGGAATGCATACTAAGCTGCAGATGGACTCGGGAGCAATCTCCAATTGAAGAGCATCATGTGCAGGACCTTGATGGACAATGTCATAGAGATGGGTCTAGGACCAATGATGATCTAGATGAGGACTTGGAATATGGGAATTTCGGTCTTGATGATTTCCAACCTGAAACAATTCCAAACACCCAATGTCCAAACTAAGAGAGTGAGGATGAATATGCTGTTGAGCATAACAATGATACAAATTGGAAAGGGTTTGAACCAGTTCGAAGAAGGCCAATCAAATGATGAATATAGTGATGATCCAGGAGATGAGAATGTTGTGTTAGAGAAAAAAATTAAACAGGCTCATGCATTGAGCATAACAATGATACAAATTAGGAAGGGTTGAACCAGTTCGAAGAAGGTCAATTAGATGAATCAGATGATGAATATAGTGATGATCCAGGAGATGAGAATGTTGTGTTAGAGAAAAAATTAAACAGGCTAATGCAATGAGCATAACAATGATACAAATTGGGAAGGGTTGAACCAGTTTGAAGAAGGCCAATCAGATGAATCAGATGATGAATATAGTGATGATCCAAAAGATGAGAATATTGTGTTAGAGAAAAAATTAAACAGGCTCATGCATGGTGTCCCATTTTGTGTTCAACCAGACCATCACATAGAGTTCAAAGAGGGTCAATTGATTGATTCTATGATATTACTGAGAGGTTGGTTAAAAGAGTATGCCATCGAAAAAGGGATCAAACTTCTGAGGGTGATAAATGATGGTGACAGGATTCTCAATAGGTGTAAAGGTGATGCATACATGTGAGTAATAAAGGCAAGGGAGACCGTTGTAAGCAAGATTATGAGGATTTATAAATACCAACCTGACCATACTTATCACAAATTAAACAATAATCAAGAAGTTATGGTTAAATGGATTGTGAAAAAAGTTTCATGATTTCCAAATCCGCGCGGACCGGGCCGGACTGCTCGCGGACTCTGAGTCTATTTTGACAGCACTACGTACTAGTATTAGTGTTCTTTTGATGTTGAAGAAGAGATTTTAGGTCCTTCTTTAGTATTCTAGTCCATGTAAGCTTCTTTCCATTCTTGTACCAATTAAGATGAAAATTGTTTCCCAAACCTCATCTTCCTGTTCTTCTTCTTGTGATGCACAAACCCTTTGAAGGAAGAGACTAGAAAAGATGAGTGTATGTGTGTATATGTATAGATGGAGTTGTTGTTTGTAATAATTTGTTACTCGTAAATATGGCCTTCAATCATAGTTGTTAATGACAATGAAATATACAGTACAGTGCAGAAGTGTTGTGTTGCTGCAATGTCTTAAGTGAACCTAACTTTTTGGAAGTTCTCTTCCTCCTTTTATACTTTTTAGCCTAGTTTATTTTGTAGGTTTGGTCTAGGTTAGGATTATTTTTTAACTCAATCCATGTTTGGTGCAAGTAGAAACAGGATAAAATTATCCGACTTAAAACTTTTATCCCACCACAATGGGATAAAATAAACCCTTCTATTTCATGGGTTTAATTTTAACCCATTGCTCTTTAAACATCAACTCATCACTCTCTCACCTTTTTCTCAAACGCAAAATAATAAAACTATCCAAACATGAATTAATTTAAATGGAATTCCAAAAAATTTAACAAAAAAATACCTTAAAATAGATTAATATATTATTTTAATAAATAATATTTAGTCCTATCCTAGAAGTGTCCAAACATGAGTTAACTTAAAATTTTTATCTAATCTCTACACAATGTAATCCTATCCAATTCAATTCTTTAAAATTATCCGACCAAACAAACTAGGCCTTTCTATCCAAAAATCCACCTACCTATTAGGAGGACTTATATGATTTATACATTGACCTCATAGTATATACCCTCTATTGCACAGACACTCACACTCTGCCACGGACATGGATACTAGACACGGTAATTTTTGAAAAGTTAGGCATGACACAGTTTCGACACGCTATTAAAATAATATACAATAATAAAATATTAAAAATATAGACAAATGTTTATGTATCACATAAATAATTGGCTATATATCATGTGCTCTTATATTTTTACTTTAAAGTATATCATCGAGTGTATAAATTCATAAATAATGATTAATCATCAATGTTCAAAATTTAGTACATGGAATTATTAGAGTTCTAATTTGATTTTGATCATTTTGAATAAATAAATTTACAAGTGACAAATCTAGATTTGATTTAGAGAAAAAATATATAAAAAAATAAGATAATTAATTAATAATTAAAAGGTAGGATATATGTATAAGACATATATGAAGTGGCGTGTCGGACACGTGTGCCCAAATATTTATTTTACTGTTTATTTATTTATTTAATGGATACGGTTTAGACACGATAATGGGCAAGTGTCAGGCAATAAAGTGTCCGATACGGCATATCCACATTTTCATAAGAGTTCGTGCATCATAGTATATACCTTTAGAAATTGTTTCATTTTAATAAAAAATTTTAAAGGATAATAACTGCTCCCAAATGCTTTTACATTTATTCCATATAAGATAAAATAGTTACAATTCTTGTTTTTGTATATGTTTGTCATTAGATTTTCAATTAGCTATTAGATCAGCGTTTCAGATAACGTTAGCAATTAGTTGTTAGATTAGATTTTAAATTAACTGTAAATTTAGTTGTTTGATTGGACCTTTGGTATTAATTTTCGTTTTTAAATTATATTTTAGATATAAAATTACTAAAATTTATTACAGATATAAATATAATTTAGAAGATAATGTATAAAATAAAAGTTAATAAAGTAAATCATTAATTATTAACGTTTAAGTTGAAAGCTCTAACTTTTTTAAATGTTATCTTAAACGCTAATTGAAATACTAAATGTTATTTTAACGTTTGTTTCCAAATACACAATTAAAAAAAAAAAAAAACCTAATATATAATCTAAACACTATTTGAAACGCTGAATGAAAATTTTTTCCAAACGCACACTTTATATCTACTATCCAACTATAAATAGATAGTAGAATAGATACATAAATAAATACTTCAATTCGCTATTTCTAATTGCTAATTTTTATAGTTAATACGGAAAATAATTTTAATTAATTTAAAAAAAACTATATAAAATATTTATACTATCTTAAAAATAGAGTACAAATTCACTTTTTAATAGATATATTAGTTGTTTTTAACTGTCTGTCTTTTAAAATTAGTATTTTACATTAATTTTAATTGGTATCATTAAAATTTTAATCTATTTATTAAAATTATATTATTTATATATAATTTAAATTTCAAATATTTAATTTAGTGTGATCTATGTCTAACCGTATGGTGGATTATATAGAATTAAAAAAATTTAAATAAAAAAATTTAAAATTTACTAATATAAATTATAACGAAAAAATAATAAAATAAAATTCCAATTAACTTTTAAATTAAAAATTACTTACAACAATATTAGATGGTATTATAAAAATTATTATTAAATTATTAATTATTTATAAATTAATCACTGGTTTAAAAAATACTTCTTTATTGTTTAAAAAATATTAGAAGTAATTAAAATTTTTAACAATCAAAGGAAAAAAAAAAAAAAAAAACTTTTTTACATTTTAAGAGTCTAGATTGTGTGAAGGGAGACTTTTGAATGGTCCTACAGAAAGTTATGAAGAAAATCGATCTTGAAATTCACACTACTTCGATATGAATCAACTTCAATCTAGAAAAGTGTTAATTAGCATGATCATCAATAATGAACCAATGTATTTTTGACTTTTCAAATGGATATTGTTTAAATTTATTTAAAAATAATCTAGTTGATACTATATACCTAAATATGGTTAATGATAAAAGAATTATCATAAACCACTAGCATCTTTATCATCAAATCTTTTGGCCAGTATATATTCTTGAAATATATTTTTTTTTAAATCTAATTGATTGTAATTTCGTAATTCGTGACATAAATTAAGAAATATTATATTTATGCCATTAATTGCATTTAATTCGATCCCTATTATAAATCTTGTCATGGTATCATAGCGCTAGCAGCCTAGCAAGCTTTACTATAAACTTATTTCCTTCTTCGATCTCCGATCCATCTTTTTACACCGATTCTTTCACACACCAGTAGGTTGTTGATTGATTCACTATGTCAGAAATAGAAGGGGAAATTGATCATTCATCACCGTACTATCTTGGTTTGGGAGATCAACCCGGCAACCAAATCACTAACGTTCAATTGCAGGGTGATAACTATTTAGTATGGTCGAGAGCAATGATGCTTGCTTTAAAGTCACGTCGTAAGTATGTGTTTGTGGATGGTATTGGTACCATAACTAAACCCAAAGATACAAAAAACTCATCGATTGGGATACTGTTAACTCTATGATCTGTTCCTGGAACTTGAGAAATATAGATCTAAAAATAACATTGACGATTCCTTATCATGATGAAGCCAAACTGCTTTGGGATTACTTGAAGAAACGGTTTAGCATTGTTAATAGTCCGAGATTGCAACAACTCTGTGCAGAAATTGCTGACTGTAAACAGACAAAATCCATGTCGCTTGAGGACTACTACAACAAGCTAATGGGTTTGTATGATGATCTACAAAGGCTTAAGCCTTTGCACAATTGTGAATGTGGAATGTGCACCTGCAATGTGGTTGGAAAGTTCGCAGATGATCGAGAGGAGGAAAATTTTCATCAATTTTTAATGGGTGTGGATGATGACCTTTATGCAATAGTCTAATCGAATTTACTATCTTGAGTTCCGGCACCTTAATTAGATGATGCATATCTCACCCTTGTTTAAGAAGAGCACTCTCGGGGTATTGCTCGAGGAAAAGTAAAAAAGGAGGACATTCATGCCTTTACGTTGCAAGCTGATCTATCTAAGAGTCATTTTGATCGTCGTGACAAATCTAAACTTTCTTGTTCTCATTGTAAACAGTCAGGTCATGAGGTTAGCGGTTGTTTCAAGCTTCATGGCTACCCAAATTGGTGGGGAGATCGAAAGCAACATGACCGTAATAACAATATTGGAGCGGCTAGTCGAGGGCGTGGTGCTACAGTTAAAGCAAATATCGTACTGGGCAGCAGCCGAAGTCCCGATGCTGGCATCTTTGATAATGGAGTGTTAAAGGAAGTTGAAAATACATTTTTGGCAAACTTAAAACCCGAGCAGGTCCAAATCTTACTCAATATGATCAGTAATCAGCAACAGGTTCAGATGAAAGGTAAGTCTTCTGCAACTTCTTGGATAATAGGTTATGGAGCCTCTCATCATGTGACCGAAAATATATCTTTTATGACGGACATTCGAGAAATTGACCCATGTCTAGTCGGTTTGCCTGATTGACACCAAACCGTTGCAACCAAGGAAGACTGAGTTATTCTCACCAGTGGAATAACCCTTGATCATGTCTTACTTGTGCCTAAATTACATTGCAATTTGATTTCAGTGTCGCAATTATTTGATAATTCTTATTGTTTTGTCCGATTCACCGACTCTTAATGTGCTATACAGGACCAACGTACGGGGAGCCTGATTGGAGCTGGTGAACAAAAAGAGGAACTCTATTATTTTCGATGGATTCCTACAGTATGTGCAGTGACAGTCTCAGGATTATTATCATTTGAGCTATGGCATCGGCGACTGGGGCATCCATCCGATAGAGTTTTCAAGTTAGTTCCTGCAATTCAAAATAGTGCTGGTAAAAAAAATTGAATAAAGCATGTGTGGTTTGCCCTCAAGCTAAACAAACTCGTGACAGTAAAGCTAGTCGTATATTTGAACTTATACATTGCGATATGTGGGGGCTTAATCAAATACCCTCGTCTAGTGGAGCACACTATTTTTTGACATTGGTGGATAATTTTTCTAGAGCAGTTTGGGTTTACTTATTGCATTCTAAAACTGAGGTATATAAAGTGTTTTGTTCATTTTTTTCCATGATTGAACGACAATTTGAAACCAAAGTCAAAATTGTGCGTAGTGACGATGGAACTGAATTTAAATGCATGCTGAATTATTTTGATGATAATGGCATAATCTTTCAATCTTTGTGTATTGGGACACCTCAACAAAATGGAAGGGTAGAGCGTAAACATCAACATATACTTAATGTGGGTCGTGCATTAATGTTTCAAGGAAATCTACCGTTTATTTTTTAGGGTGAATGTATTCTCAGTGCTGTGCATTTGATAAACCATAATCCCTCTGACTTATTACAAAATAAAACACCATGTGAAGTACTTTTTAGTAAAGTACTTGATTTTGAACATCTTCGAATATTTGGTTTTCTTTACTTTGCATACAATAAAAAATCCAAAGGTAATAAGTTTGCCCCTAAAAGTCAAAAGTGAGTATTTATTGGCTATCCTAATGGCAAAAGGGGTGGAAATTGTATGATTTACAAACAGGTGAAACATTTGTGTCCCGTGATGTGAAGTTTTATGAGAATGAATTTCCCTTTAAAGATAGACAGAGCATTATTGACAATGACAATCTTCCGGACTCTTCTAATAATGTCGGGGTAGATGCGGGTTTCTTAGATGATTTGGAGTCTGTTTTGGATGAAAAATCTGTTGGGGAAATTCTTGGTACCACACAACAGGGTAATAAAGAACCTACTTTGGTAATACCTATTGATTCTTTGGCAGATTCGGCACCGTCCACCAACTCGAAGCCACCTGATAGTGGTGAGCAGTTGGCCAACGAAGTATCTACAAAGTTAGGTCGTGGTTTGCGTGAGAAACGACCTTCATGTTTTCTCAGAGATTATGTCACACATACAGTTTGGAAAATGAGTCCCTCTCAAAGTTCATCGACCCCTATTTGTTCCTTAGGTACTCCTTATTCTATAGCACATTTTGTGAATTGCGATAAATTCTCTATGTGACACTGTTGTTTTCTTGCAGCCATAACTGCAGGACTTGAACCTCGTAATTTTAGTGAGCCCATGAGGATATTAGTTGGAGGGAGGCGATGCAATAGAAAATACGAGCCCTGGAGGATAATGAGACTTGGGTAATGGAGACATTACCCCCTGGAAAGAATGCACTAGGATGCAATATAAAATCAAATATCGGTCGGATGGTACAATCGAACATTTTAAAGCGCGTCTTGTTGTTTTTGGAAACCACCAAGTTGAAGAGATTAATTATAACGAGACTTTTGCTCCAGTTGCGAAGATGGTTACAGTTCGTGGATTTTTAGTCGTGGCCGCTGCCAAATATTTGGAATTACATCAGATGGATGTACATAATGCTTTCCTTCATGGTGACTTGGTTGAGGAAGTTTATATGCGGTTAGCTCCTGGTTTTACAGTTCAGACACCCGGAACAGTATGTCGACTAAAGAAGTCTTTGTACGGTCTAACACAAGCTTCGAGATATTGGTTTACTAAATTAGCTGTTTCTTTGAAGAAATATGGTTTTGTCCAGTCATACTCTGATTATTCCCTCTTCACTCTCAGAGAAGGACAAGTGCAAATCAATGTTCTTATTTATGTTGATGATCTTATCAAGTAATGATTCATCAGTTATTGTCTCTTTTAAGAGATATTTGGGGGAATGCTTTCACATGAAGAATTTGGGTGTTTTAGAATACTTCCTTCGAGTTGAAGTGGCTCGTAGTCCAGAGGGTATTTTTTGTGTCAACGAAAATAGGTCTTTTGAGGACTAAACCTGCGAATTTTCCTATTGAGCAAAATCATACTCTAGCGATATAGTGACAGCCTACTTCAAGTTGAAGGGATTAATTACTATATCGCTCCATGGCTGCAATCACACCTAAGTTGAAATGGCTTAAAGCATTGCTTCTGAGTTTAGGGGTGAATCATCCTCGAGCTATGACTTTATTATGTGATAGTCAGTCCGCCTTACATATTGCTCAGAATTCCGTGTTTCATGATCGCACCAAACATATTGAAGTAGACTGTCACTATATTCGAGATGCTATAAAGGAAGGTCTCATTATTACCTCACATGTATCTGCGAATAAACAACTCGCTGACATTTTCACCAAAGCATTAGGTAAGAGCAAATTTATGCATTTACTTGGCAAGTTGGGCATTTGTGACCTGCATGCTCCAACCTGAGGGGGATATTATGGCATATATTCTTGAAATATTCTTTGTTCTTAAATGTAATTGATTGTAATTTCGTAATTCGTGACATAAATTAAAAAATATTATAATTATGCTATTAATTGCATTTGATTCCTATATTGTAAATCGTGTATATATGTTTGAGAATTGTGAAATAAAACGACAAGACATACACATATTACAAATCTTGTTAATATCATTAATTTCATTCAAATGACAAGGAAATACGAGTTTGTGTTGTCGTGACTCGTGTATTTGTATATCCAACTGCGGGTGGTATGAAACTGAATCTCAACCATACAAAATAATTATTTTATTGATAATTAATTTATATTGAAAGGTTTATTTTTAAATATATTCAATTATAACTTTAATTAAAAATATATTTATTTTTTTAGATAAATATGAATTAATTTCGCATTTTAGTTTATATAATATATATCAAATAATTATATTTTTTAAAATTTAAAAATGCGGTTCAACCCGATCGAACCCTAAAATCCGTGACCCATTTACGTGACCGGTTCGAGCCCAGTCTCGTTTTTAAAACATTGGTTTTAACATTGATTTGCATCCATATGATATAAATGATTCTTTCATTCATTTCAATAATAAGAAATATACCAAAAATATATTATTTTGATGGTTTTGGTTATTAATTCTTTAACTATTCGTTTTATTTCTTCTCTATTTATTTATGATTTATTCTCTTCCTCCTCATGTCTCTTTTCACCTTTCAAAATGAACTCTTTTTTTTAAATTCATACTTTTTTTTGTCTCCATTGATAATTTATGTAATTTATTTTGTCGTTGTTATCAGATTAAATATTGGAGGTTCTAAGAATAGTAAAGGTCATGTGGAATTCACCATGGTCGAAAAATCAAGAAAAAAGATTCTCTCTACCGGTAGTTGATTTTTATTGTAGTGTTTCTCCGCTTACTGTTTTGGTAATTTTAATTTAAGTACATGGAGTTTAATTTATTTTACTGTTTTTCATTTTTTTTTTAATTTCTGACAATTCTGTTGAAGTTTACATAGAATGTCGCAAGAATGATCGAGTTTGGAGATTTAGAGGGAAAAAAAAAAAAAAACTGAATTCATTATTCATGGTAATAAATGTTACATGTAATCTCATGTTTTTTTTAAATAATATTTTTTGTAAGTATATATTTTATTTGATTTTTCCGTTAATCTAATGTGATATAATTATTAATTTTTTTTAACTTTTTTTTCAAGTTTCTTTATTTACAAAAATATCAAAATATGGTTTTATATTATTTTTATTTTAATAAATGAAAACATGTCATTCTAATATAATTTTTTCTTTTAGGCAATGTTCGGCACTAGATGTTACATTAGATGTTGAGTTAGCTGTTGAAGTAGCGATTAACTGTTAACTGTTAAATTAGATGTTGAAGTAATGGTTTGACATGAGTGTTTGGTAATTATAATCAGATATTGAAATAGCTGTTAGATGTAAAATTACGTAAATAATACAATATATTATTTATTATTTTTTACTTTACAATGTAATTTATTTTTTTTTGTGTGTTAATATTCATTTTTAAATAATTTTTTCTTTTACGATTTTTAATTTAAAACCTGCAATCCTTAAAATAAGTATACACTAACTAAAAAAGTTATTTAAATATTTTTAATCATATTTAATAAATAAAAATATTTTCAAAATTAACCTAATTTAATACAAATAGAAGCTTTTAATATTATTAAAGATATTTTAGTAATACTTATAAACTGATAAGGATAAAAATAGGAATTTTTTTTATTAGCGATTTTTGGACAGCTACTTGAAGTAGCGTTCTGGAAATCGCTAAATAAAAATCTAATCGCTTATCAAAAAGCTTCTCCCAAACGGTTAAACTGTCAAACCGCTTATGAAAAATCTAATTACTACTTAAAAATCTACCTACCAAACACACACTTAATTTATTTTTTTTTTTATATGATTGAGATTCTTTTGTTTTCTTCTAATTCAATTTATTTTTTCTTTAATTCACTAAATGATTTCTTAAACTTTCCATTTCAATTTTTTTATAATTTAAAGTAAATTTTTTATTAATTATTGATTGCAATTCTCAAATTATTCATTTTCCTTTTAAAGATCATATTAAATTAGCACTTATTACTCATGTTAATTCTTTTATTTGATTAAATACAAGTTTTAGTCTATGATGAATTTTCCTTTTCTTATTTGACATATTTTATTTTATTAATGTATTATCTACTGTATAAGTATGAAGATTAACTTTTCTCAAAATTGCAGAAAAAAGAGATAAGTTAGGTATAAAAAAAAAAAGAAAAAAAAAAAGAGACAAGTTGATTTGTAAGGTACAATTGAAGACAACTAAGTATGTGAACTCCTTTTCTCAAAATGCATATGTATATTTGTACCTGTATTTGAGTTTAAGTTTTATATATATAAATATATTTTTTCAATAATTGTAATATTTGTAAGTAATTATTTTAATTTATTTTAATATAATTGATATTATTATACTTTAGATTCTGATTTTACCATGAATTTTTTTTAAGATTATTTAATAATGTTATTATTGTCTATAATTTATTGATTTAATGACATTTGTACGAAGTTATCAATTTAGAGATAAAAAGTTATTACAATGACGAATTTTTTTAAATTTCTCAATAAAATGAATATAAATATAAGATGGCCGGAGAAAATACATTTTTAAAATATTCAATGCTCTTTTCTTTTTCTTTTTAAACATAAATTTTTAACTTTTAAAAAATAATTTATTTTTAATGATTTGGCAATAATTGTCATCGTGCAAAGAAATAAAAAATGTTAATAAAAATGTAATGATCATAAAAGTTTTTTAAGATGATTTTTTTTAACGGTAAATTAATGACCATTAGTTATCTTATTCAATGGGTATTAATATGGAAATTGAAGTATAAATATATTTTAAGAAAAATGTAATGAATTTTAATTAATACAATAAATATTCTTATTACTTATTTTGAATGAATACAAATTTAATAGGAATGATTGATTATAAAAACAAATAAAAGATACTAAACGGTTAAAAGTTTTCCCCTACTATATATCATTATATGTGTAATTTAATATCACAAAGGTTAATATATGTGTAATTTAATATCACAAAGGTTAATATAAGAATGTCATAATTCACTAAATAGAGAATTGTTTTCTAATTAATGCTATTATGATTTAATTATAAATTAATGTTAATTTAATAAAAAAAATTGATCTGTAAAAATATTATTATGAAAGTATTATAGAAATATACCATGAATGAGTGCATATTAAATTAATTAGAATTATATGAAATTACTGAAATCAATATGCAATATATAAAAAGATATATACTAAAAGAAAATTTGAAAAAAAACAAACAAAGATTAAATGATGAAAATAAATAAAATCCAAAATTATAAAAATAAAAATATGAAATAATTTTCAATCAACTTCAAGTAAAGAGAAAATAAATTGGAGAATGTATAAAATTAAAAGTAGTATTTTTAAAATGAATCGGAGAATACATAAAATTAAGAGTAGTACTTTTTAAATTTAATGATATATATATATATATATATGAAACCGCGGTAGAAATATTTAAAAGTTGCATTGGTTTAATGTCATTTATGAATCATTTTATACTCATGTGCGTATATAAATATTGTAATAATGATATTTATTGTATAAATTACATTGCATTATCACACATAAATTGTCATTCTTATATATAAAGTAAGCTATAAAAAAAATTGATAAAAATAATAATATCCAGACTATCATCGTAAATTAACTGAATAGATTAATTGATATTAACTCAGATAGAAAAGGGCTTAAAGCATTAGGTAGGAAGTAATGATGAAATTGCTTATAACAAGAGATACCAAAAGACTTAAATTTTTATTCAATCTATAATATTTTAAATTTCAATTTCTATAATTTAGACCATTCGCATTGGAGTCTTTCAATGAGTCTCTCTTCTGATAAGAGACTTATGTTTGGTCTCTTTGTATTGGAGCAACTAAATTTTTAGAAGCTAGTCTGTCTTTCAAATGAGAGACCCATTTTTAGAAAAATTAACAAATAGTGAGAAGACACGTGAAAATTTCATTAAGAAAAGAGAGAAAGTGAAGGGAGAAAAGAGGAAAGTAGCATGATATATTTGACTTTTTTAATTTATAGAAATGAATAGAAGAGACTTTGAATTGGAATAAAAACTCTTATATTTTCTATTAACGAGTCTCTTTGATGATGTGGCATACACGGGCCATATAAGAGACTTCAATGAGAGACTTAGGCTGTATTCGGCGTCAGCGGTTAAAATCAGCGGTTTAGATAGCGGTCAGAACAGTTGTAGCGGTTAGCTGTTTAAGATAGCAGTCTGTTTAGCGATTATAATAGCGGTTCAAATCACTGTTCGGTAATAACAATAGCGGTTTTAAATAGCGGTTGGATGTAAAAAAAAACTAAAAAGGATATTATTTTATTTTAAAATTATATTTACCATGTTAAATTTTATTTAATATATTTATATTAAAAGTTTTAAATTTATAAAAATATAATTCAGCATAGTTTTATTCATAATTATTTAATTTTTATTTTTATTTTTATTGATATAATATAGATTAAATATACCAATTATAAAATATTCTGATCATAATAATTAATTTTAAATATAATAATTTATATCATTTAAATAAAATATCACTAAAATGGTAAAAATATAAATAAAAATAATATTACTATAATATTAAGGATATAACTGAAAATATGTTGTTAGCCATTAATATCATTTAAATAGAATATTACTAATATGGTAAAAATATAAATAAAAATTTCTTTCATTAAAATTTAAAGAATGATATAAATGAAAATTAATTAATAGCGTTTAAACAAACGTTGTTTCATATAACGTTCTGCAAAATGCTGTCCAAACTGCCAATCGCTATACTCAACTGCTATAGTCGAACACTGAATTTTTCAAACCGTTATTTCAACCACTGTTCAAACTGCTAAACGCGGTTTGAAACACTAACGCCAAACACATCCTTGTATCGGATATGGTCTTAATAGCATTTCAGCATTAATGAGTTTTTAAATTTTAATTTTATACCAAATCTCAACTTTATTTTAAATAATTTTTAAGAAATTAGAATTAAATTAAATCATACAAAACATACAGACCATTATTCTGGGCAGAACACATGTCACTGGATAATGAAACTGGACTGGACTGGACCCTCCTGGTATAAGAGTGAGACCTGGATAATTAAATTACTTTGCGCCGGGTTATTTTGTCTGGGCTGTTTTAATAGCTAACTTGGCACGCCTTGGTTATGATTGGAGGTTATCATTTCAAAACACTGAGGTATTGTTTCCTGTTTTTTGGGAACTTTTTATTAAATCTTAGATAATGCTCAATGTACTACTTGCTGTTGAATGATCAGGTCAGGGACCAAAGCCTAAGCAGGACTAAAAGTATAAATATTAAATCATTTTGACAACTGAAGATCACTGAACCTTTAAGCCATAGGAGTCTGCCTTCTATTTTGACTATGTTAGGTCGCTTGGTCTGAACAAATTATTAATCTCTTTGCAATGCTACCCTCATCCGCTTTGAATTTTGGCTACTTCTAAGTATTTAATTTGTTATATATATATAAAACATGCTAGGTGAAACTTTAGAATGTAATACGTTATTGCCACTTTTGGCATTTTAAACAACTGATTCTTAAATGCTTATTCTCTAACATGGCTTTTGCACCTGGTGTATTAGATATAAGTCATACGTTTGAATCAGAGTTGGAATCTGTTATTGCTATCCCACATCGGCCGGAAAAAGCTCAAAATAACAATATATATAAACAATCAAGAGAAGGTTTAGCCGCCGGGCCGAGTGACGTTTGCCTGTAACCAAGTGGGGCATTAAGGTGGCAGCACATGGATCGCGCACGGGCTGGGGGAACTTGCGCGGCGAGCGGCATTGCCATTGCATTGATTCAGGTTCGTGGGCCTGACCAAAAACCCACACTCCCGTCCCGTCACAATAAACCAAGAGGGATCCACTTGTCGAGCGAGATCACCTAGCCTGAACTGCCAACCTTTTTGCCATTAAAATGATGTTTGGATGATATGATTATGGATTGTAGACAATATTGGATGTTTGAATTGGGATATTGGTGATTGATTAGGTGGTAGTGGAATTCTGTTAGATTGTTTTTTAATTCAATTTTTATTTAATTTTTTGAACAAAATTTAATTTTATATTAAAAGCTTCTATTGGTATTAAATTAGGTTAATTATAATAAAATTTTTATTTATTAAATATGATTCAAAATTTTTAAATAATTGTTTTTAGCTAGTCTATGTTTTATTTAATTTTTAATTAGTTGAGAACTAAAGGATGGTAAGTTTTAAATTAAAAAATCTTTTAAAAATAAGGGAGAAATCCAAACAATTCATGAAGGTTTGTCAAAATATCCAAAAAAAATCACACTTGTTTCAAAAATACCCAAACACCCCATTAAAGTTCATTAGAAATGAAGAAAAAACCATTTTCGTTTAATTTGACCATTAAATTTAACGTTGATCAAGGGCAATTATGTAATGTTGCAAATTCATCGTATTAATAATAAAAAAAAACACTAAAACTTGTTAAATAGCAAATATATATATATATATATATATATATATATATCAACCCATTATAAATCAATCCAATGTTTCAAATTTAAATATATAATTAATTTTTCAAAGTATCCATGGTGTGGTTATCAAATTTTTAAATGGATACTTTTTAAAATTAAAATTAATTTCTGAAATTGTGAATCAATCTATTGAAAAATAATGAAATATGTAAACGAGTAGGTGATAATATGTTAGAATTATATCTACATATTATTATATTAAATTATAATTTTTAATAAATTGGTTCAATTTATTTGTTTCGATTTTATTATTATTATTTTTTAATTTCCATACTTAAAATCAAACTTGAATGTCGTTTTTGGATTTATTTTTAGAAGGGTATAAAGGTTATTGCATAAAAAATATATATATATATCTGCTAAAAGTACCAATAAGTGGTTTTTTAGGTATTTTTAAAATAAGTGTGGTTTTTTTTGGGTATTTTTGCAAACCTTCATAGGTTTTTTGGATTTCTCCCTAAAAAAAATTGTTTAAAAATGAATATTAATACTAAAAAATAAATAAATCACATTGTAAGGTAAATAATAATATATTGTATTGTTTATATATTTTTACATCTAAAAGCCCCTTTAACATTTAATTGTTATAATCAAATACTAATGCGAAATCACTACGTCAACATCTAATTTAACAACTAACAACTAGTCACTGCTTCAACAGCTAACTCCTAATGTAACATTTGGTGCCAAATATACACTAACTTTACAGTTAATTTAAATTTAAATTTATTAATTCATTGAAAATTATTGTCTTTGTTTATTGATTAATTGACAGATAAAACTGAAAGTACATTTTCCAGATAGGAAAATGTTTGGGTTCGAGTACAGGTCCGGATCCAGATCTAATTTCAAAGACCCATAAATTTTCGGTCCAAATCAGTTCCGGGTCCGAGTTAGGTCTAGACCCTGCTCTGGACCCTGAAATGCCCATTTCTATTTCTAAATGGTTTGTTTTAGTAATGATCATGATTTAGTGAGACACTGTTGGAGCATTTGTATTCATTGAATTGAATTTAGATTTTGTTATACTTTACATTATTAATGTTCATGATTTAGTATTTTTGGTTCAAATGATCAGAGTGATGAAGTTGGTGGGTGGTTTTGCTACAGGTGACTTCGCTTTATGAAAATGGTTACCATGCCGGTGAAAATGTTGAATCTTAACATTATAAAGTTTATGATTTTACGTTGATTTAATAATAAAATTAAGATTGCGACACTAAAGTTGTCAGGTTGTAATTTTATGTTCATTTATTAAAAAAAATACAAAGGGTGATTATTTCGTTGAGCGATTGCGATTTTATGTTAATTTTATTTTTTTCAAAAGACAAGGTTGGAATCTCTTCTTTAATAAAAAAAAATTGAGATTACGAATAATATCCCGTAGAGTCGTGATTTATTTTGTTTAATTAAAAATTAAGTTTGTAAAAATTTATAATTTAATTGAATTATGATTATTTTTAAGTTTTCTATAAAAAAAATTCAAAAAAATATTTATGAATATATTTATATATTAATTAAAAAATATATTAAATGTAAAATAAAAGACAAACTGAAGTTTTGTTTATTAAATTTTTGGGGCAACGTCGTGAAGCACACTAAATTTTATATATTACAAAGATGTATATGTATATTGTTTGTCGTAAGAATTAAAATAAATTAAGTGCAAAACTTGTGTTTGAAAAAAAAAAAAATTGATAATGAAAATGTTGGAGGGAAAATTACAACGAGGGTACTTGAGGTTTTGGAAATTGGCATCTATATGTGAGTTTTGATCACTTTTGCAGATGAGTGGAATGAATTTTTAGAAATGTAGCTATGGGATAAAGGCATGTTTGGTCGGTTGGTTTTTTTTTTTTTTTTTAAATTTAAGAAAAATTCTACTTCAATTAATTTCATTTTGATACAAAATTCAAATAAAAAATATTCTTGTTATTATTTATATACTTTGCAAATAATAAACTTCAATTTTATGTTAATTCTAAAAAAAATGATTTCAAATATTATTTGATTAAAAAATTAAAATAAAAATTAAAAAATAACTTTTTTATTATTTGAATTTTTGTAATTACGATTAACATAATTAAATTATATTATTTAATTAAACAAAACTTGTTTTATTATAATTAATATAATTGAAATTAATTATTTACCAAATTGAATATAAAAAATAAAAACAAAAATATTTTTATTTGAAATTTTTTGTTAAATTAATTTAATTGGGAAAATTACATAAAATAACCCAAATAAAATTTAAAATTTCAAAACTAATCCAAAAAAGTTTCATTTATATTTTTAATTCATTAAAATTTTAATTTTCAAAAATAGTTGTTCACGGCTGTAACAGACCATCTTCACACATGTGATGGACTATTTTTGAAAAGTGAAAGTTTAAAATATTATTTTTGTGAAGTTTTTACGGCTAGGATATATATTGTAAATAAAAGTTATAAAAAGTCAAAAATAAAATTCTCCCAATTTAATTTAAACATAATTTTTCTTTAAAAAAAAAAAAAAACCAAAACAAAACATAACAGAACAGCAGAACGCGCCCTTATCTATTTGCTACATTTTTAATAATTTGCTGCACTCATCAGCAAAAACTATCAAAACTCACACATAGGTACCAATACACCAAACCTCATATATTCCCATTGTAATTTTCCCAAATGTTGGAAGTAGGGGTGGGCATGGTCCGTTCTGATCCGGGATCAGACCGGACCGATTGATATAACCAATCCTAAAAATTTGGACCGGACTGGACCGATTAAAATATTAGACCGATTGGTCCGGTCCCAACCGGTTCCGGTCTCGGTCCGGTTCAATCAGGTTGAATTTTTACAGATTTTTTAATTTTTTAAAAAATAATTTTTAAAAAAATTATATATAAATTATATCTAATATTTAAATTCAATACCACCATTTTAATGTCAATTTATAATCTTATAATTATTCACCTAAAATTTTTTATCCTTAATAAATTCAAATTAATATAATTAAATTAATTTCAATTTATAATATTATAATTATTCACCTAAAATATTTTTATCCTTAATAAATTCAAATTAATATAATTAAATTAATTAAATATAATTATAAATACTAAAATTTTCCTATCCAATTAAGTTCCATCAAATATATGGATTTAGTTTTTTTTTAAATATTTTAATTTGTATTATTAATATGAATTTACTTATTTAATAAATATATTTTTATTTATTATTATTAATCAGTCCGGTCCCTAGAGGCAGGGAACCGAACCGACAAAACTAACCGGTTCCACTAATTTGAACCGGGTCGGGACCATGGACCGACAATTTTCAGTTCGGTCCGAATCGGTCCGGGTTTTATGCCCACCCCTAATTGGAAGAGCCTTTTTACTTTTTAGATATCTAACAAAGTAGTGTGGACTTGATGAGGGACTAGTTACTACTAAAGTAATTGAATTTATGTCCCAATAACCAAACAACATCAATAAATCTTCAATGTGGTGAAGCTTTTTCAAGTAAAATGAATAATAATACATGTCCAAGCTTTATTCAAATAAAGTAGCTTAAATAATTGATTAGATTGATCATTTTATATCATATTTGGTTTATTTTGCTATCCCACCTAGGCCAGAAAAAGCCCAGGTCCAACAATATATATAAACAGGCCGGGCCAAGTAGCGTTAGCCTGTAACCAAGCGGGGCATTAAGGAGTAGCAATATTGCCCCTATCCATCTGTTTATACACCCCAACATTCAAAAATTCCAAAAGCAATTTCAGTATAAAAGTAAAAAAAATTATGAATATTAATTATTTAACTATATTAATATAATTTTGTAATAAATGTATTTATGAATAAAAAAGTAAAAACAAATATATTTTTAGTATTTTAATTATTTTCCAGTTTTATATTTATTTATTAATTAGTTTTTTTTTATTTTTAATTTTTTATTATTTATTTATAATAAATACCAGTATAAATTGTAAAAAAAATTTAAAAAAATTAAAAATTGTAAATAAATGATAATACAAAAATATTTATATAAATAGATTAATTTAATTTAAATTTAATTTATTAAATATATTAATAATTTTAATTAATTTCTAATTAAAATATAAAAAATAAAATAAAAGTGATTTATTTTTCTTTTAATAGTTGATATTTCATTTATTATAGAATATTAAAACTTTAACAGTTTATATAAAGGATAATATTGTCAATATACCATTAATGGGATGTGGAAACAGATTGTTAGGCTATCACCAACCTAAGCTTCCATTCTCTATTTTAATCCCAAAATTCACTCCAACCACATTCCATTTCTAGGGCTGCAAACGAGTCGAGTCGAGCCGAGCCGAGTATATGAGGTGTTCGTGTTCGGCTCGTTTATCAAATATCGAGCTCGATGAGTTTTATAAATGTTTGTTCAAGCTCGAGTTGATAAAATTTTTCTATGTTTGAACTCGACTCGTCTAAGCTCGTTTAGCTAGCTCGTTTAAGTTAATCGAGCTCAACTCGTTTAGTAGCTCGTTTAAATTAATCGAGCTCAGCTCGTTTAGTAGTTTGATTAGACTTATTTAGTTGCCTGTTTAATAGCTTGTTTGAGTTAGTTCAGTAAAATTAAAACAAAAATAAATTAAACATAAATTTTTTAAAAATCCGACAACTATTTTAATTTGGGTTTTGAATTTGGGCTTTTTTATATACATTAAAAATTTTATCTATTGATTTTTATTAAAAAAATATATGTATTGGACGAGTTATAAATGAGCTTATTCGTGAACATAAACGAGTTTTAATCTAATATAAACGAGCTATGAACGAGCCAGTTCATGAACATAAACGAGCCGAACAAGGATCTGTTCGGGCTCGGCTCGTTTATTAAACGAGTTATAAAATTTTGTTCATGATCGTTCATTTAAGTGTTGAACAAGTTTTGACTGAGTTTTGACCAAACTGTTAACGAACCGTTCACGAGTGCTCAAGGACGGAGCCAAGGGGGGCTGGTGGGTGCCATGGCCCCCCAACTCCTTGAAATTTCATTATATGGGTATTGGTGCCCTACTTATACTAAATGGTATCAATGGCTGAGTGGTTAAGATTTCCCTTAAATACTATGCTAGCTCCGTTTCTGCGAGTGCTTATGTTCATTTGCACCCCTATCCATTTCACACATTCCAATACAAAAATTTGGCATTTGGTATTTGGCATGTAAATTGGTGACCAAATTTGGCATACGAAAAAAACATGTCATTTCACTTTTTAACTTTTTTAATTATAAATTAATCCCAAAATTTTAAATTTTTTTGTAAATTATAAATTACTATCATACTTACCCATTTGGATACCATTTAGGAATATTAGTATGAGTAATGTTACATGATCCTTGTACTTTTGGACTTTTTATTAATATATATATATATGTTTAGATTAAAATTAAAAATTTTTAATTTTTTTTTTAAAAAAATAGACCAAACTGACCACAATATCCATACTTCCCGTCTTGATTTTCTTCCTGGGCAAATCAGACCGGGAAGTAGCCAAATATCTCTGCTTCCCGGATCGGGAAGTATTGTAGCGTCCAACCCCCACCCTCGAAGGACTCGAGGCGCGGAGACCGAAGCACCACATTGACTAGTACTCATATACACAAATATATGACTTATTTTCATACGTAATAGCATTTGCAATTTAAGAGGTAACTGAATACTCTAAAATAATCCTTCACTTGATAATAATGTAATACAGTTTCCATATAAAATCATCAAATAACACCAAATTTGGATCGCATCATGATACCAAGTTTAGTGTTCAACTCGTCATTAAGCCAAGTGAAACAAGTTGATAAAAGATTATTTAATATCATATACATTTACAAAAGAGTATACAAAATATAGGAGGTGAAACTAGATGCCATGGAATACATGCTACAAGAGGAGATTTAAACCCGACTTCAAATGCTAGCTCGATCCACCTTGACACAGAGACATATTCATTTCGTAAAGAAAACAAACAAGAAAGATAGAGAAAGGAAAGTGTTAGGCTATCGATTCCTAGTTAACACATTCATACTCAAACAAACACATACAAATATGCATCTTTCATTAGTAATGTGAGAATGCAAATGCAACTTAACTTCTCAAACATCATCACATAACCGGTATCATACAAAAGGGATTAGAAAATAGAAACTGGAAGGTAAGGTGGACCATTCGCGCCCTGGTCACCTTGACCAGGCCACAAGTTTCCTGACCAGGCCGCCCAAAATGGCACCGCGACCCTTTGTTCTCGTGCCCTGGTCACCTTGACTCGGCCGCAAAAATTAGTACCGAAGATCACTTGGCGCCCTGGTCTAAGTGACCAGGCCGTCTACCAGGCCGTGGAAAGTGGAATCGGAACCTGTTTGGCGCCCTAGCTCGCACCCTGATCTATGTGACCAGGCCGCCAAAAGCGGTACTAAAACCACCTAGTGCCCTGATCTGCGCCCTGTACACTTTACCAGGCCGCCAACTAGGCAGCGAAAAGTGGTATTAAAAGGGTTTGGCGCTAGGGATGGCAATTCAACCCGCAAATCGACAATTCAACCCGCAAATCCATAAACCCGCTGATACCCACCCGCAATAGGAGGTGCGGATTTAATTAAATGGGTTTATGGGCAGGTGTGGATTTAAAAATCAAATCCACGGAGGGTTCGTGGGCGGGCATGGATGTCGAGAATAATCCGCATCCGCAAATCCGTAAAAAATTTAATATATATATATAGTAATAATAAAATGGGTTTGTTTCTTCTCGAATTTTTTTTGTAATTATTTGATTATGTGTTTGTTTTAAATTTTAATGGGTTTTATTTTAGTAACAAATATTAGATTGATTTTTTTTTCATATGAAAGCTATAAATTTATTTAGGATTTATATTAATTTGAATGATATGAATTCATGGATTAATCCGCGGATTCATCCGTACCCGTAGATTATAATCCGCACCCGAATCCGCGAATTTTTATGGATTTAGATGAGGATTTGGATGCAATTATTTTTCGTGGATGAGGGTGCAAATTTGTCCAAATCCGCACCACCCGCACCCATTGCCATCCCTTTTTGGTGCCCTGGTTCGAGCCTTGGCTCCTTTACAAGGCCGCCGGCCAGGATGACCTGACATTAATAACAAAGTAAAACAAAAAAATTTCCATTTTTTCCATCTTTCCGATTATTCCGTTGGTTTCTTTATTCCATTTAGTTACCGTCTAGGGTTCCTATAGTAAATTTCATCCACATCACGAAATCATTTACCAACCATTAGGCATCATTATACCATTTCAAGCATACAAATAAAAAATTATCATATTTTAGTTCACTCGCCCTTAAACTTAACTCTTATAGGGAAAACAAGACAGAAATGGGCTGAAACCCCAAGGGATTCGAAGATCAATCAAATATATATACAGGGGTCCGAAGACCAAACATGGGATCCAAAAGGATCAGGTTGATGTCGTCGCATCCAGGGAGGACCGTCGCCCTAAATAAGCGACACTTCAAGTCAAGTTCACATTTTCATGTGTCGAAATATACTTCTAGTTTCCCTATGGCATGTCAATAGATTCACCTAGATCAAGTTAAAGACAAGGGCATTCCTTTTTAAGTGACCAAACAAGATTTATCATCTTCTTAACATTACTACCAAAGTAGTACCATTAATTCATTTCCATAGTGGCCCTCAAAAATTCCCATATTTTCTCATAAGCCATTAAGGAAACACATGTGAAATTATCATCTCTTTACCAAAACATATAAAGAGTAAATGAGTTCCATTAAGTCCATTTACATCAAGACTCTATTATTTAGTGATCAAAGGTCTCCATAGTCTACGTCAGAGAATGCACATAGAACAGAAGAAGAAGAAGCATTGTTGTAGTGCAACCCCAAAGACAGACTAGAACGAAGGTACCGGATGAGGCGATGCACATCTGTGAGATGAAGACGACGTCGATCAGAGAAGAACTGGCTGAGAATATGAACAGCATGCGCAATGTCAGGACGAGTCACTGTCACTACTAAGCTGCCCACAAGTCGACGGTTGAGAGTAGGATCTGAAATAGGCTCACCAACATTCTTTGTATACTGTGTGTTAAGCTCGAATGATGTACCAACAATATTTTCATCCGTTTGTCGAGCCATATCAAGGAGGTCACGAGTATATTTTTATTGGCTAAGTAGCCATGGTGATTATGAGAAATTTCCAACCCAAGGAAGTATGAAGCACGCCCTAAGTCTTTCATTTGAAAAGAGGAAATGTAAAAGGTTTTTAAGCTTGGTAATACCCTCCAAATCATCGCCTGTAATGAGAAGATCGAGGACATAGATTAAGGCAAAAATATTTCCTTTTAACGAAAATGATATAAACACAGAGTAGTTGTTATAACTCTGACGATAACCTCCCTGCAATAGAACCGATTTCAACTTTAAAAACCAAGCACGATGAGCTCGTTTCAACTCATATAGCGCCTTCCGCAACCTGCAAACCATAGAAGGGGAAGTTTAGTAACTAGGAGGAGGCTTCATATAAACCGTTTCAACTAAATCACCGTTAAGGAAAGCATTAGTGACATCCATTTGATAAATTTCCCACTTTCGAATGGCAAAAATAATTATCAAGGTACGAACTGTAGTCATTTTCGCCACCGGTGCAAATGTTTGTTCATAATCAACACCATACTCTTGTTTAAAACCTTGAGCCACCAACCGAGCTTTATAGATATCCAACGTGCCATCAAATTTAAGCTTAAAAGTATATACCCACTTACAGCCTACCAAAGGTTGGTTATGAAGTAAAGGAATGAAATCTCAAGTACGATTTCTTTCCAATGCATCCATCTCTACTTGCATTGCTAAACACCATTCTTTACTATCTGTAGCCTGCTTATAAGATCTAGGAATGGAAATTTGGTCAAGTGTAGAGAGTAATGTGAGACTATAACGCCTAATCCCCGGCCACGATGGAGCCGCTCACGAAGATCGGAATGTCACATTACATTCAATCATTCAATATAATAGATACGGAAAAATAAACGTTTATATTAAAAATAGTCATTTGCCCAAAAATAATAAATCAATCAAAATAGTTTACTTGAAATAAAAACTGTTTGCAAATCCATAATAATAATTCAATCAAACGTTTATAATTTCCAGATGAACTATGCAAAATATAAGAAACTTGAAATAATCAAAGGTTTACATATCCTTCAAACTAATCCAAAAATAAAGCAAAAACAACAGTTTTCAATGTGATTTCCAAAAACATGAAATATGCAATGTTGGACCTTCAATCTGCTCGATCACCTGTTTCACATTTCAATAGAAGAGGCAAGAAAAAGGGAAAAGAAGTAACGTCAGACTATCGATGTCTGGTTAGCAAGTTACTCTCCAACAAAAACAAACAAATGCTTCTATTCAATCATACAACTATGATTTCGGCACACAATGCACCTAGGAATAGAAATCAATCATAATAGCATACAAACCCACCCAATTTCCATATTATTCATAAAATTCAATAAGGTGTGTTACTCTTTAAGTTCTAAGTATATGCTCGCAGGCGGTGGTGCCGTCACACCCAATAGGAGTCGTCAGTCAGTTTTCAATGGTGGTTAGCTAAACCAAAAATCCTAAGTTTTCAATAGGTTTAGATATCTTAGGTACCCTTAATGACATGTCATTCCATCACTACTTTCAACCATGACTAGGGCAATGTCATTAGGGGTACCCAAGATATCTGAACCTATTAGAAACATAGGATTTTTGGTTTAGCTAACTACTATTGAAAACTGAGTGACGACTCCTATTGGGTGTAACGACACCACCGCCTGCGGGCTTATTGTTATTGATAATACAATAAAGAACAATATTGGATTTAGACAAACAATCGAATACATAGCGCGCGAAAAGAGAAGCATATTCTAATCACAATGAGACGATAAACGAGCGAACAATAAACGATGACGATAACACGAATATACCAAAACCTAATCCAATTCCAACAATCTATCATTCAATTCACTTTTCCCTAAATCTTAGGGTCTCCAACAAACCCTATCTAATCTAACACCTAAACCAATAACGATCACTACCACATCTATCATCAATCATGCTTGAACACAAAGGGAACAAGATTGGGGTTAATCGGAGACTTACCGGAGACACTCAAATAGAGAGATTGCAAATGAATTAAGAGAACAAACACCTTTGCGACGAGAGGATTCGAGAGGTTTGAAAAGAGTGAAAGGGTTTTGGCCAATTTAGGTTTTAAAAATCCGGTTTCGGTGTCTGATGACATAAAACCCTTGTCGCCAACACCTACAAAACCTTGCTCAATCTTTACACTTGAATTTGGTCATTGGCGACAAGGCTGGCGACATAAAGCCCTTATCGCCAATACCTACAGTGTTGTGACCAATGTTTGTCGTGAGGAATCGCTCACTGACGACATGGCTGGCGACAATGGGCTATGTCGCTAGTGTAAACAGTGTTGCGTACCTCTGCTCCTTCCTTCATTCGACTTTATTTTCGCTACCGATAAGAACATAGGGTCGATAACACATTGATCAACATTCTCAATTCATTTCAATAAGCTCAACATTGATTCAATTAACCATAAGTGATTCAAAAATCAATATCCAAAAGTGGATAATCGAAATTGGTTCAACAGTATGAAATCGTTAGCCCCAAAATTGGGATATTACAGAGGTGGTCAGGAGGTTTGATTAACCGACCTTAACGTGTAGTGAAAATTGTGGAGAGAGAGAGTGAAGGTAGAGGAGATAAAGAGGAAGTAGAGCTACTTGGAACCGGATCTAGTGATGGTTAAGGAGTAGCAAAGGGAACTTGAAATGGATAAGGAATGGGCTGCTCATCATCAAAATGAGAGGACAAAAGAACTTGGACAGTTGGCGACACAAGAGGAGAAAAAGCGAAATATGACGAATCCTAAAAAAAATAACATTACGAGATACATGCATCATTCGTGCATCCCAATCATAGCAGTGGTAACCTTTTTTAGTATCCAAATATCCCACGAAAATACACTTAACAAACTTCGCATTAATTTTGGAATGTTCAGACCGAGGAAGAATGACATAGCATATACACCCAAATACTCGAAGATTAGTATAGATAGGCTTAGAACCAAAGAGCTTTTAGGTGGGAGAGATATTTTGTAATACCGTAGTTAGCATACGATTAATAAAGTATATAGCTGTGTGAACACTATCCGCCCAAAAGATATTCAACAATTTCGCTTGTAAACAAAAAGTAAGAGCTGTCTCCTGAATATGACGATATTTCCATTCGGACACACCATAATGTCGAGATTGATGTGGATCAGTTCGCTGGTGTATAACACCTTATGTTGCCAAGAAGTGTTCAAACGCCTTAGACATGTACTCACCTCCCAAATCGGTTCGAAGAGTTTTGATTTGTTTGTCAAACTATGTACGGATTATAGCATAAAAATACTAAAAGACCTGTATCACTTCAGATTTATGGCAAACTAAATACACCCAAGAATAGCGAGTCCAATCATCAACAAAGAGAACATAATAGAAATTTTCAGATATAGAGGTTGTGCTGGCCGGCTCCCAAACATTAGAGTGTATAAGTTCAAACATAAAGGAAGTATGATAAAGACTTTTATTAAATGGTAAAATGTGAGATTTCGTAAGAACACATGCTTCATAGTCTATATTAACCTTAGTCTTGGGAGCAATGACAAATAATAATTCTCCAGAGAAAAATAAAGACTTTAAATTAAAAGCAACCGGGTGACCGAGGCGTTTATGCCAAAGACTCCAAAGCTTATTAGTTGAGTCCACTTCTTGAGACAAATGAGTGAGACAATATTTGTTGTTGTTGGAAGAAGATCCAAAATCCAAGATAAAAAGCTCCCTTGTCTACGGCCTCTCCCAATCACCTTCCCGGTGCATAGGTCCTGAATAAGAGAACCATACAAAGAAAATCAGACTAGCAATTTCGCTGCACAAGTTGATTGACAGAAATTAAATTGGCTGATAACTTAGAAACATAAAGAGCATCAGACAATATCAAAGGAGGTAGGTCAAGAAAAGAAAACTTTAAAGTGCCACTACGTTGAATCGGAAGATTCATGCCATTTGTAACTATAATGGTGCCAGAGTAACTATAAGGCAAGGATGAATCAAAGGCCTGCAGATTTCCTGTCATATGGCGGGTGGCGCCAGAATCAACAACCCAAGAGGTGTTATGATGAGTCTTACCAACCAGCAGATTAAAGACCTTATATAAGTTGCTGCACAAGATCACTATTAGAGGATGAAGAAGGATCAAGCGGTGCAGGTTGGGTAGAGGATGCAAATGCGGAAGGAGTAGTCGACCGACCTGGACGAGGAGGATGTAACTTGAAATTCTCAATCAAATTCCCATCTTGTTTGTAGTAGCGACAAAAAGGTTTGGCGGAAGGATCCGGTTTTCGGCGGCATTGAGAAGCATAGTGCCCTTTCTCATGACAAGTAAAACACTCAACTTTCGAAACATCATGGTATTTACTTTTGAACGCACCATGAGACGGAATGAGTGAAGCAAGCAATGAAAGACGAGTTTCTTCGGCAAGGAGATTGGCTAGGATGCTATCAAGACTATAGGAAGTCTCGTGGTTGAGGATGGAGGCACGAATATGTTCAAACTCGGGACGTAACTTTATGAGAAATGAACGGCAATGGGACTATTCACGTAATGTAGTGACTATGGTAAGTGTGGCTTCATAAATATCAGTAGTAATCAGATCCATTTTATTCCAAATCATCATTATTTCAGAATAAAATTCTTGGATGCTACGAGAATCTTGAGAAATAGTGCTGATGGATTGTTCCAATTTATACATATGAGCGGCATTACTACGATGATAGAGGCGTTGAAGATAGAGCCACATTGCTTAAGCCGTATTCATGGGGCTAAGATTGACAGGATGAAGTTATCCACAGATTCCATGATCCAAGTCTTGGGCTTGACATCACCGACTACCCATTTGTTGATTTCAACTTGATTCGTGAGGGTTGTAGTAAAGCAAGTAAGAGAGCCACTACAATGTCCCAAAGTTCTTTTCCTTCTAAGAAATTACGAAAGTATGGTACCCATAGGAATAGTTTTTCCCATCAAGTTTCATGACTGGACGATGCTGGTGAGAATCCATTGGAATGGAGAATTACAGATCAAAGAAAAAAAACACTCAAGCTCTAATACCATGTAAATTAGAGAAAAAAAATCTCTGTTTTTATGTATTGATCTCAAAGAGACAGTCTCTTTATATAATTACAAAGGAAAGCTAAACATGGGAAACGGTAATCAAGACCTAATTACAAGGGATTATTGACGGGTGCCATGTTCGTCAATATTTAAAATATCCTGTAAACTACAAATTAATTATAGTAAACAAGGTCGAATCCACAGAAAACGGTTATCAATTTTGAGTTGTATATTAACAGTTATATAAACTGGGGATTTAAAAAGTGACTTTGAATTGAATACTAAGAATGTAAATATTAACGATTAGATATATTAAAAGACCCAACCAAACGATCATTTAATTAATGTGTTGATCATTGATTTTAAAGATATCTCTATCGATTTTAATAACCACAGTTATAGTTATTGACAATGTGCCTGACAACCAATCTTTTCCTTAGTTTTAGACTGACCGGGTACGACCCTTTGAATCGATCATTAATCTTACGTAGATTGAATTATGAAGTAGAAAAGACCTATGGTCACAGCCAATGAATCAGTATGACAGTTCTTGAACTATGATTGTGAAACCTCAACACTACCTAGATCAAATTAATTACGAATTATCTGACTAGCCTACTTAATTATCTAATCGCGCGTTTAATCAAATAATTAAATAAAACTAACATGAACTTAGCTATGGGCACAGAGATAACCTTAACTATGGGCACAGAGACTATACAAATATTAAAAAGATAAAGCAATGAAGTAAAGATCTCACAACATGACTTAACTAAATCGATCGTTTAGCTGGATAGACTAGTTTAGCACCCCATGGGCGCAGTCAACATCATTGTCTATAATATAAACTAAACGTAAAAAGAAAGAAGGAAACAAAGTGTTTTAATTTAGAAAAAAAACTCTCAATTCTAATCATTCAGAGTAAATATATACTCTGTTACAAAACTAAAAATCATTAAAAATCTCTTCATAACCCCTATTTGAAAATTTTAAATTCAAAAGGTAAAAATCCTAAAAATCCTATTAGTTTATTTACTGTCTAAATAAGTCTTCAAATGAAATCTTGTTGACTTTGACTTCTACTTTGGCAATTGTTGTCATTAATCCTCAAAAACCTTTATATTTGTATAATTGCCTCCAATTTGTCCAAAATTACAAAAACAAATAATTTAATAGTAATTAATCAATAAGGTCCTCAAATAATAAAATAAAATAGTGTAAAAATAATGTACATTTTGTGCTCAATCAATTATCTACTGATTTACAACCAGAATTATATATACAATTATGTCAATAGATATTCGGTATATATGGAAAGTGTAGATTTAGGCGTTGATTAACAGTTTCCAGGTGTGTAATACCGAGAAGTTAAGTTCTTACTTTCTGGTATTACACACCAAAAAAAGGCAAAAATCAAGTCTGTTTATTGCGTGTAGTATCGGAAAATAATTTTTTACTTTCCGATATTACGCACCTGGAAACTGACAAAATTTTGCCTGCTTCCCGATATATACTACTTGGAAGCTCTTTTTTTTTTGCACTTTTTTAAAAAAAAAAAATTTACTTTTGTAATTTTTTTACAAAAAAGTTTAAAAGTAAAAAAACAATAATAATTAGAGTTGGTGTAAAACTAAAATAAAAAATTTGATAAGGTCTAAATCTAATTTTGCGTATTTTCACTTAATTTTAATAAATACTTAAATAAAAGTAATTTTTTTAATGAATAATATATTTCAATTATATTAATTTTAATCAAATAATACATTTCAATTAAAAAAAACAACAAATAAGTTTAGGCAAATTGAAAAAACTTATGCTGATTTGTGAAAATTATTGTTCTAACTCTAATATTTCACAAGATCAGTACATAAGTGTACATAAGTACATTTATAGAAATTTATACATTCTCACTTAATTGATCTTAAGGTTAAGGTTTACCATTAACCTCACAACCTACCTAAATGTTTTCTAACACATTTTCTCGTTACTCATACGAGTCCCGACATAACCAGTTAGCATGCTTTCTCCTCACTCGTATAAGTTCTGACTTAACTAATTTTAAAGTTTATCATTAGCCCCAGAGACTATCATAACGCTTTTCAACATGTTTTATCCTCTCACTTGTATATTTTTTGGGTAAACTTTCCAGAAAGTCATCCATCATAAAATTGCTATAAATCAAGTACGCTTAAATTTTGAGTTCTTAAGCTTTGAAACCCCAAAAAGTAATGTGCACGTGGGTGATACTTATAGCGGTGCCAAATCTTTTTAACCATTTCTCAACTTGGAATGTTATCCAACGCGATCCATGAGCATTATTGGAAATTTGACTTAGAGATAAAAATTAAAATATATAAAGTTTATTTTAGTATTTTCTTTTTCATGAATGAGTGCATTTTAAATACTTTACTCTTTTTATTTTTCTATGAGAAAAATAAAAGATATTATATATCAATAGAAACAGGTTTCGCTAACGAGTGAGAAAAAATTTGAGATATTATTAAATTGTGAGTTCGATATTTTACAGATGCAATTGTATTTTTAAAATTTTAAAATAATAAATTTCACTATATCTAATTTTAAAAAAAAATAATTTAATTTTAAAAAGTCAAAATATGATAATATAATTAAGATATGATTATTTCTAATTTTGTTAAGAAGATTTCTTAATCAAATATTAATGAATATATATATATATATATATATTAAAAATTAAAAAAATTGTAATTTTTGTTTATTAAAATTTTTGGATCCACATCATGAAGCACACTCAATTTTATATATTACAATGGTATATTGTAAGAATTAAAATAAATTTAGTGCACAAGTTTTGTGTTTATGAGATTAGAAATCAGCTCGCAAGCGATTCTGGTTCCGTAGAAATATCGTGATTTCGAAATGTATTAAAACTTTGGGCAGTAAAAAAAAAAGTAGAGTTTGAGTCCGAATTAAGTTTCAAATTTCAAAATTAAAAGTTTGCGAATTTGAAAAATTTCTACTAATCTATTATATTATATTTTATATATTTAATAAAATTATAAAAATATACTTCCTCCGTTTCTATTTAGTGGCAACATTTGAATAGTGTATACTTCATTGATCAATCTTCTTTCATGTGTTATTCCTTATATATAAGGAAAAATATAGTCAAATGGGGTCTTGTTTTATTCGTCTTGATGTGTATTTTCCAAATATGAATTTTGTATAATTTTTAGTTGTATATTATTAAAGATATTTACGTTTAAAGTTAAACATAGGAAAACGTGTCCACATGAAATGTTGCAAGTATTTGGAAACGGAGGAAGCATATTAAATTAATAATTTATTTAGGGTCTCTTTGGCAATTAACTGTTAGCGGTTAGCGAATTCAACTAATGGTTAGCGGTTGGCAGATTCAATTAGCGGTTTGACCAACTATTAGCGGTTAGCAGATTGATGATATGATGTTAAGTAATTAGCTGTTTAATAATATATTATTAGCGGATTCAATTATAAAATTACAAAAACGAACATTTTGAAAAGTTTATTTTTATTTTTCACAAAATATATCTTATATTACTACCTTCAAATAGGTAATATAATGGGTTAAATATATTAATATTTATTAATAATACTAATAAATAATAATTTTAATAATAATACTATTTTTATATCAATTATTAATTAAAATAATATACTAAAAAAATAATACTTACTATAATATAAAAAAATATATAAAAATATTTAATTATAAAATATTATAATAAAAAAATAATATTGAAAGTATTAAATATTATTATAATGCGTTTCAATTATTTAACAAAAGTGATAAATACCGCAACCAAATTGATTAATACCGTATTTATTTTCCAGTTATACCCTTAACATAATTAAAAATAATAAAAAAAAATTGTTCGAATGAAATTTTTTATTTCGTTCTCTGATTCAAACTATTTTCGTTTCCATATCTCAAGCCGTTCAAAAAAAAAAATTTAATTACTTTGATTAGTTTTGAAATCACGATACATGTCTAACAAACAATTGTCAGCGAAAACACAAAAAGTTTTAAAAGTTCCCAAACTATGAATAGTGATTGCAACCTTACACAAGTATACACACATGATGGTCATAAAATATACGTTTGATGGACAGATTCATAACGATGAAAAGCTGATCAATCAAATAACTTGTCACCCGCCATCGATTGTGAAGGAAACGTTAGGCATGAAATCGAAATTGTTACAATCAACCGTTGATTCTCCATTGGACTAGTGAAACGATGGCATAGCTGAATTAAAGACGAAGATAATTAAGTAAACAAAAAAAAAAAGTGGAAAACGTGATTTTGTACTGTAAACTAGTTAGGTAACTTACCTGATTTAGATAATCTAGCATGTGATCTTGTGTTTGGTTTTGCCTGGGTTGGTTTTGCACCCACACAACTGGCATCTCAAAGTCGAGCACATTCCATCACGGTGCTCCATGAGTATTCTAATTGACTATGTTAGAGGGTAAAATTGAAACCGTGAATGCGGTATTAATAAGTTTGATGCGATATTTAACAATCCCCTTATTTTATTAACATATAATTAATATAAATCTAATTAAAAGTGAGGTAATTTGGTCTTTTTAACAAATCTCTAATTTTAAAACTTTTCAAACACTCCTATTATCAGCGTTTTGAAAATTAGCATTTTGAATCAAATCAGCCGATTAAGTTACTACTAACCAAACTAACTGTTTTAAAAAATTATAAATTAATTGTGTCAAACCTCTAAATCTCCTAAAAACACTCATTTTTAATTGAAAACGCTATTTAAAAAGCAGGTCCCTACACTTATTTTGTAAAAAAAAAAAAAAAAAAAAAAATGTTTAATTAAGTGACTAAATTATGATTTTGGACTGATCCAGGTTGGAGAACAAACATTTGAACAATGTTAGCAAGTATAGAGCGTTCAAGTCAGTGCCTTTGTCATTCGATTACGGTGTTAGTGATCAAGAGTTTATGAAGTGTAGGTTATTTAGCATATAGATTAGATGCGTTTGTATTGTATTATACAGTTTTACTTGTGAGTTGCTACGAAAAGAAGACGCTGGATATCTTTGCTACACATCACCAGATATGTTGTTGACACGTTCAGCAAATTTCCACCTACACAGACGTACTTATCATCAGAGTCATAAACTTTTCCATATGTTAAAGAGTTTAATAGCTGCAATACATTTTTATAAAGGTGAATAACCATTTAAACCATGCTTACCTACTGCAATTATTTTTTTTTAGTGAAATATTAATATTAACTCTCTAATATATATATATATATATAATTAAATGTATGTGGGTTGAGGACGAATTCATGGAATTTCACGACTCCAAGTTATTTTTCTAAATTTGACTTATGTATGGCGGTTGAATTTTTTTTTATTGTAATAAGATTGTCTTTGGTTTTTTTTAATCTAAATCATATTTTAATTAATTTAATTTTAATAAATATTTAAATAAAAGTAAATATATTTTCAATTTTTATGTTTAATTTTTAATAAATAATATATTTTAATTATATATTAATTTTATAAAACAAATTTATATAGTCCAATAGTACATTTCAATGAAAGATAACTTGAAGACAAATTGAAAAAATTTATGTTGTGAAAACTAATGACCAAACTCTAGAACTGATCTCACAGGTGTTGGGTCGGGTTCCCTCTTATGTTGAGGCCCAACAAGTATAAGAAACCCTAATATAAAATCTAAGGAGTTTAGGGTTTATTGGGATTAAAAGAATAGAGTGAGAGCAGCCACCCAAAGAAGAGAAAAATGGTTGAGAGAAAAAGAAGAAAATTGGTTGTTCTTCTTCCGTGCAGTTTGAGAGTTTTGACGACTGATCTTAAACCAACCGTTGGATCGTACCCAAATTTTGAGAGTACATTTAAGACACATAGTTCTGAAGATTGACCGTTGGGATCGTCGATTGGAGTTCTCAGGAAGAAGTTATACAGCCGGAAGTGGAGGCTGTCGGATTCCCGTCACAGCAGTGTGTAGTCTGATTCAAAGGGGCTTATCTCTTTTGTTAGCCGTTGGATCGAGCTGAATTTTGAATATGTTGTTGAAAACATATTGGAGTTTATTCTGGATGGTGAAGATCGGATTTAGAGACTTTTGTAGAGAGCGACAGTCATCAGAACAGAGGTGTTGGTTTGGTTTGTGTTCTTTATCCTAATCTTGGTGTTATTAGGATTGCTGCTATTGTTGGTTCCTATTTGGTGTTGGAACATTGTGTAATCTCTTTCTTTGATCATAGTGGAGTTTTGGAGTGGACTACAGTCCCGTGGTTTTTACTTCTCACATGGAGGTTTTCCACATAAAAATCGGCTTGTGTTATTTGTGTTATTTATATTGCTTTGTGTGAGCATGATTGATGGTGTGCTTTACTTACATTGATTAGATCGTATTCATTTTAGGGAGAAAGGATTTCCGCTGCTTGTTTGATTGATTGTGTGTGCTTCTCCCAACAATAGGTAAGGATGTACATAAGTGTACATAAGTACACTTATAAAAGTTTTATATATACTCACTTAATGGTCTTAAAATTGACCACTAACTCTACAAACTAGCACGATACTTTCTAGCATATTTTATCCTCACACGTATGCTTTTTGACATAACCAGTCTTAAAGTTGACCATTAGCCCCACAACCTACCATAATAATTTCTATCATGTTTTGTCCTCACTCGCTTCTCGCATAAATTTTTCAAAAGGTCACTCATTTTAAAATGACTATAAATCAAGCACGTTTGAATTTTGAGTTCTTAAACTTTGGGATCCCGAAAAGTAATATATACATTTGTGATACGGGTATATCAAGTATTTTTAAACATTTCTCAGCTTGCGGTATTATGTAACGAGATTCATGAGCATTATTGGAAATTTGACCTACCGATAAAAATTAAAGTATATAAAATTTATTTTGTATTTTTTTTTTCAAAATTGACTTATTATTTTTTTAAAAAAAATAAAAGCTTTAGAGAGTTCATTTTAGACACTTTACACTTTTATTTTTACTACTAATTATTTATAAGCATGAGAAATGTTAGGAAAATCGGGTTCGTCGCAGCGGAATTTGTCTCGATCAATAATAAGTAAACAAAATAAAAGACAAGAAAAAAATATTAACGCACCAGGATTACGTGGAAACCCAAAACGAGAAAAAACCACGGACGTCAGGACGGACAGAGATTTTCACTATGTAGCAAAAGATGTTATAGCCACAACCAGAAAACACTCTCTAACCCAAACCCAATTACAAGCCTCACCCAAGCTCACAAGAAAGAAACTCACAAGACACTCAGGATCTCCCAAATTTGTATCTGTACAATTGAAGACTACAACATCATATTTATAGTGAACAATGACTTGCCCACCAAGTAAATCATAATAAACTAGGAAACCTATTATTACTGGAATTCCTTAAAAAGAGGAAAAATGATTCTTTCCTAATTGCAATTCTACTGAGATAAAACAATTTCTAGTTAAATATAATACTTCCAAACCAGTCTTCAAATCTTTCACTTCCAAAAGAGTCTTCAAATCTTTCTCAGCTTTCAAATAAAGACTAGTATATTGAATACTAATTTTTGTCAAACCCTAACAAACCACCCCTTGACAAAAATTTCCTAAACTTGCTTCCCTTAAACGACGATCATGGTTCTATATCGAGCCATCATATCCCACCATGAGGATATACACACTTAGGAACCATCAAACGATCCATCCCAAGATTTATTCCGACACATGTCGATACAACCCTTGCTGATTGATCATGGTGCAACTTCCTTAACTAGCTTTCAAAAAAGTTCATCAGCCATCGACATCTTTTCCACCACACAATCGCATTAACGCCAGTCCAATGCCCATGTGAAAAACTTGTGGCTGCTAAAAGTACTACATCCTCTTTCATGGAACCATGGTGGTTAACGACCTGCCATGAGGATGTACCCGTTCCTCCTTAGAGGAGTTCACCTTCATCGGCTTCTAGCAATGAGACACATGGAGTATCTCCATCAGCGGAGTCATTTGCCGAACTTGCTCCTATATAATCCCTTCTCAGATGTCCTTTTTGTCCACACTTCCAACACAGGATGTTCTTCTTGGAGTACCCACTCTTCCCATTCTTTTCTCGAGCCATCAGAATTGACTGATTATCAGAGTTATTATTTTTACTCTTCAGTCTTTTCTCTTCAGAGATCAACTTATTCGCAACCTCTGAAAAACTTACCGTCGAGTTTTCATGCATCAGGATTGGTTTCATGTACTTGGATGAATCAGGAAGAGACCATATCAATTTTAATGCCTTATCCTCGTCATCAATCTTCACTCCAATAGACTCCAACTCAGAGATTATCCCATTGAGTTCTGCAAGATGATCAGAAACCTTCATACCTTCATCCATCTTCAATAGATGAAATTGTTCCTTTAGGTAGAATCGATTACAGACGCTCTTTGCTTGGTACAACTCTTCAAGTCTTCCCCAAAGTTCTCTTGCAGAAGTTGTTCCTTGTATATTTACGAGAACATTCTTGGCCAGACATAGTCGTATCAAACTTGCAGCTCTCTCATCGAGTTCCTCCCATTCATCATCACTCATCAGGGACTTTTCTGACTTTTCAAACTTCTCATACAAGTTTTTTTTCACCAGAGCTTTCAGAGACTACCACAGTTGTTCTTTCCTTCAACGCCTTATGCAATCCATGTTGGATCAGGATATCTTTGACTCGTACTTGCCACAAGCCAAAATTGATTTTTCCATCAAATTCCTCCACGTCGAATCTTCCAATGTACATCTTGCTTGTAGATATGTTTACTTCAACAATCAAAACTCACACGAACCTCGGCTCTGATACCACTTGTTAGGAAAATTGGGCTCGTCGCAGCGGAATTTGTCTCGATTAATAATAAGTAAATAAAATAAAAGACAAGAAACAAAATATTAACGCACCAGGATTACGTGGAAACCCAAAATGGGAAAAAACCACGAACGTCAGGACGGACAGAGATTTTCACTATGTAGCAAAAGATGTTACAGCCACAACCAGATAACACTCTCTAACCCAAACCCAATTACAAGCTTCACCCAAGCTCACAAAAAAGAAACTCACAAGACACTTAGGATCTCTCAAATTTGTGACTCTACAATTGAAGACTACAGCATCATATTTATAGTGAACAATGACTTACCCACCAAGTAAATGATAATAAACTAAGAAACCTATTATTACTAGAATTTCTTAAAAAGAGGAAAAATGATTCTTTCCTAATTGCAATTCCTAGTTAAATATAATATCCAAAACAGTATTCAAATCTTTCACTTTCAAAAGACTCTTGAAATATTTCTCAGCTTTCAAATAAAGACCAGTATATTGAATACTAATTTTTGTCAAACCCTAACAAAAAATAATAAAGTATATGACGTATCCGTAGAAACTAGTTCTATTAGCGAGTGACAAAGGATTTGAAATATTATTAAGTGTATGTTTGACACTAGATGTTATATTAGATGTTGAGTTAGCTATCGAAGTAACAATTAGCTGTTCGCTGTTAAATTAGATGTTGAAGTAGTGATTTGGCATGAATATTTTGTAGTAACAATTAGATGTTGAAGTAGCTGTTAGATATAAAATTACGTAAGATATACAATATATTATTTTTTTACCTTATAATGTAATTTATTTATTTTTTAGTGTTAATATTTTTCAAGATTTTAAATTAAAATCTACAATCTTTTAGTTATCAACTAATTAAAAAATAAATAAAATAGAGACTAACTAAAAACGTTATTAATGATTTTTAATCATATTTAATAAATAAAAATATTATTAAAATTAATCTAATTTAATACAAATAGAAGTTTATAATATTATTAAGGGTATTTTAGTAATACTCATAAATTGATAAGGGTAAAATAGAAATTTTTTTATTAGGAATTCATGAAAAGCTACTTAAAGTAGCGTTCTAGAAATCTCTAATTAAAAATCTAATCGCTACTAAAAAGAATTTCTCCCAAATAGTTAAATTGTCAAATCGCTACTTAAAAATCTACCTACCAAACACACACTAAATTGTGAGTTTGATATTTTATAGATGCAATTGTTTTTTTTTTTAATTTAAAATAATAAGTTTCTCAATAGATCAATTTAAAAAATAAATGAATAATTTAATTAAAAAACTCAAAATATGATATCTAATTGAGATGATTACTTTTATTTTTTTTAAAAAAAGATTTCTTAAACAAAAATTCATGACATATTAATTAAAAATATATATTAAATATAAAAATAAAATAAATTTGTAATTGAAGTTTTTGATTATTAAAATTTTTGGAGCAACATGGTGAAGCACACTCAATTTATATACAAAGATACAAATGTACATGGTCTGTCATCAGAATTAAAATAAATTTAATACAAAACTTGTGTTCTGGAGATTGGAAATCAATCAAGTAACGATTTAGACTTGACCCAATTAAATTTCGGTTTGATTTTGAATTAAATTTCGGTTTGATTTTGAATTCAAATCTGGTAAATCGAATTTGAATCCAAATTTAAACAATTCAAATTTCGAAATTTAACATAAAAAATTTATAAATTTAATCAAGAACCTATTATACTTTATGTTGGATTTAGTTAGGATTTTGGGTGGGCCACCCTAATGGCCCAGCCCACCTTCTTAAAGCCCACCACTTAAAGTGGTGGGATAAGATAGGAGTGGTGGGATAAGATAGGAATGGTGGGAAGTTGAGGGGTGCTCAACTTCCATCCCATCAGATCAACAATCACAGTTACGTGATTGGTATGCAGAGAGGATCTGAATTGGTTTTCTCTCAATACACTTAGTAACCAAAACACTTTGGAACAAAGAGTTGTGATACTGAAGAATTGCGGCTTGTCTCCTATACAATTTGGTGGTCGTTCTTACCCGGTGAAGAAGAGATGGTAGTTCGTACAACTACGTACTGTGATTACTATCCGACCGATTGACTAGTAACATATTTCTTTCTTAATTTACGTTTCCGTTGTTGTAGTATGTAAGTTTGGAACTACATACTCGTATATTATTTTGCTTCATTGGTATCAGAGCCATGGTTATGCTAGTTGTGGGTTTGTTTGAATGATATAAAATTTTTGGATGAAAACGTGCAGATTATGTTACAGTTTCTATGCTCATGTACTGTGTGTTTTTCGAAAAATTTTAATTCATATATCATTATGTTCTTCTTGGAATAACGAATCCTTTATATTTATATATGTTTAAAAAAATTTGATTTATATATCATGTTATTCGTGTTGAAATAACGAATCTGTTGATATATTTTATGAATTTTTCTGACTATAGACGGATTTGGTATGATGGTTGTTTTTTCAGATCAACAATCACAGTTACGTGATTGGTATGCAGAGAGGATCTGAATTGGTTTTCTCTCAATACACTTAGTAACCAAAACACTTTGGAACAAAGAGTTGTGATACTGAAGAATTGCGGCTTGTCTCCTATACAATTTGGTGGTCGTTCTTACCCGGTGAAGAAGAGATGGTAGTTCGTACAACTACGTACTGTGATTACTATCCGACCGATTGACTAGTAACATATTTCTTTCTTAATTTACGTTTCCGTTGTTGTAGTATGTAAGTTTGGAACTACATACTCGTATATTATTTTGCTTCATTGGTATCAAAGCCATGGTTATGCTAGTTGTGGGTTTGTTTGAATGATATAAAATTTTTGGATGAAAACGTGCAGATTATGTTACAGTTTCTATGCTCATGTACTGTGTGTTTTTCGAAAAATTTTAATTCATATGTCATTATGTTCTTCTTGGAATAACGAATCCTTTGTATTTATATATGTTTAAAAAAATTTGATTTATATATCATGTTATTCGTGTTGAAATAACGAATCTGTTTATATATTTTATGAATTTTTCTGACTATAGACGGATTTGGTATGATGGTTGTTTTTTTTTAAGTTCTGCAGATTTATAAATAAAAAAAAATAAAAAAGTCATGCAAAGAAGGAAACCACGGATACGTTGGACGTTGGTACTCCGCCACTCCAAAATATAAGTTACCTAGATTCGAACCCGAGACCTCAGGGTTATTCAATGTGTTTTCCACTGCGCTACAGAAAGTGCTTGGTATGTTTTTAAATTAGTTTAATTTTACTACTTGAAATGTGTATGTAGTATAAAGTAATTAATTACATGTTAATTATTTTTGGTGACTTTAAATTGATATTAGGGTTGTTAATTTATTATCATATGCATACACATGTCATCCTTTATGCATTTGTGTTGGGTTTTGCACAGGATAGATCTATATTGGCTCGGGTTTTATTGTAAATGTTATTGGATCTCCCATGAACAAGCATGGTATTATCCCACTAATTCATTGCTAATGGCATTGATGTTTGAAGCTCTTGAGGGGATGGTTCACTCTCTAATTCCTCAGTAGTCGGAGCTTCAACTGGCCGCTTAATTGGCAGCACTTACCATATTAGACTATCCACATTGGTCTCCAATGCCACAACCTCCGGAAGACGACGATGAGGTCGTTGAGATTCTTCTTGTTTTTAATTCCAGAGATAATTTTAATCTCGGATGATGAGGTTGATGATGAGTACGTGGAAAAACCTAAGCATGTAGAGGGATAAATATTGGTATTGATATTAAGAAAGATGACGATCCAAGAGATGTCAACTGCTTAATTGGTAGCTCTCCAATGTTGGCAGTCCAAGATTCATATCTCCTAGTCGTGGTAGAGAGTGGAGTAGGAGAATCCAGATGCCCAAATGGATAGAAGCTGATGATGCTGGCCCTAGCGGAAATAATTGGAAGGATTTAAGGAAGAATCCCGAAGTAGATCCTGAGGAGGACCTTGAGACAAGGGAATAATCAGACCTTGGAGATCATGGAGCAAATGCATTTTTTTTTATGATCATTTTCATGATAGGCATCATTTCAATGGAATATTATTATATGATTATGGTTGTTTCATATGTTTTTCCATGATTATTTTTTAACCGGTTATTATTATATTCTTATCTTCTTTGTGAAATTATCTGAATGCATGAAATGTTGATTGTTGGTCATTTTTGCATAGTCGCTCTGATCTTGTTGTATGATGTGGGAGTCCTAAATATGATGTATTTTTAGGGCTATATATATTGCTCCCTAACATGATTGGGTATGATCACTACGACCGGAGGATGTGGAGGGTGATTAGGTAGTCAAACTATCTTTTTCAAATCCCCCCTCTTGGTTAAGTCCTTGTATCTATGATTGCTTAGGCCGGAGAAATAGTATTATCGGATGAAATTCTGCTAGATTAAGAACATAGATGGGTCTCAACGTTATTTGTGTTTAACAGTACTAGCATCTGCTTCAAAATCCATAGTTGATAAGTTAAACAAGTGCGAGAAAATAAATGGTGACGATTATGATTTTTGGCACCTAAGATTTAGTATATGCTCGAGGAATAGTAGACACCTTAAAATCTTGAGAAACACCATGGTTCAACCTGAGCGAGGGTAAATTGCACAAAATAGGCATAATATTATGGAAGCCTATATATGTCCTAGAAGTGCAATAATAGCAATGTGAGGACCTTAATCCTTTCTAGCGTAGCCGATGACCTCATATGTGATATGAGGGTCATGAGACGGCATAGGACATTTGAGTTGCTCTAAAGAACAAATTCGGTGGTACTTCTACCACGAAACTATGACGATTACAAGTTAATTTTGACGTTGACAAGGATCATCGGGATCACCGTTTATGTCAGCATCTCTGGGAGTTAGCTAACATGATCCGAGAGCTTTTGGTCAGCCAGTCATGTCCTCATAGATAAGCAGCAAGTGCAAGTAGGGATCCAGTTTTTTTCCTAACGGCTGGAAACATATGAAGATAAACATGATGCGTAACGATAATATTTTGGGAGTTGATGATATTTCTCGTCATGTTGAGCTTGAGGATAAACATTTGGTGTAGCTAAATCCTCGAAGCTTATATGGCTAAGACCAGTGAGCGCATGAATAACAAGCGCAAGAGGGGCCAAAGGAGCCCAAAGAAAGGAAAGGGTTTTGTAAACCTTAATTATACCGGATCCGAAACCCAAGGAATAAGCTCTAGTATGGTGTAGGTGAAAGTAAGGACAAGAGTAAGACTAAGTGTTTTAAATGTGAAAAGATGGGGCAATTTGCTCGTGAGTGCACTGAGCAAAACATATAAATACCTTTTCAAAAGTTAGCCTATTGTGATATTTTAATTTCCAACTTTGTTTTTATTTGCTGAGGCTAATCCAATGTGGATTATAGACTCAGGCATAATAAGCCACGAAGTTGGAGATAGAGGAGTGTTCGTGAGTATCGTCAGATTCCATGAGATACTAACTGAATAAATGTAGGGAATAACTCGTATGTTCTCATGCTGAGTACATGCTCCTATATATTGATGATGTGAGGAGACCAAAATTATTCCTACATGTTGTCACTACGCTCCGAACATAAGGCACAATCTTGTCTCTGTTCCTGTTTTTCTCTCTTATGGATATAAGTTTGTATTTTTAATTTTAGGATGGTAGTTTGACTTTGTCATTTTGTGATGTTTCTGTTTGGTTTTTGGACAAATACAAGATGGTTTTATGGTACTGGATATTGAAAGTTATGCATATCCTTCATTGGTTGATGATAGTAGTGATTCCTTTGTTTTCTCTCCTGATTGCGATGTGAGTACATGGCACGCTAGACTTGGTCATATTGGACAATAATGAATGAACAGGTTGGCCAAAGAGGGGATTTTAGGATCTTATGACAAGATCGAATGGCAACCTGTGGTCATTGTCTAGTCGAGAAAGCTACTAAAAAACTTTTTGGTAAGGTTACTAGAGCTAATAATCCATTAGAGCCAATTCATTTTGATATCAGTGGACCAATGAATATTAAGAGTAGGAAGGATGCATCATATTTTTATGCCTTTATAAGATGAATTTATCTGTCTCGGTCAAGTTTATCTAATCTCCCATAAGTTTGAAGCTTTGTGTTGCTTCGTGAATTTTATTGCCATGGTGGAGAATCAATTAGATAAGACATTGAAAAGTACCATGTACTGACTGAGGACAAGAGTATCTATTTGAACAATTTGAGCAATTGTGTCAGGAAAAAGGTATACCGATATACAGTTGACTATTCCTAGGACTCTAGAGCAAAAACTGATTTGCTGAGCGAAGGAATAGACTGGAAATAGTTGGATTTATGATGGCACAAGCTAATATCCAAATCTCGGATTGGAGAGATACATTCCTAATTGTGACTTGCATTCTTAATTGGGTCCCTACAAATCAGTGACTTCAACTCCGTACGAGTATTTGAATAGGTCAGAAAACTGATCGCTCCTATGTACAACCCTAGGGGTGCGTTTACGATGTACATGATCTTTCTAGTAAATATGAAAAGTTGGACGCTAGGGGAAGGAAATATTTTTTTCATATGTTTCCCTGAGCAGTCCAAAGGATATGTACTAATAGGAGAAAGTTAAGAGGTGTATATCTCTGAAATAGAGTCACGTGATGAGGTTTGAAGAGAATGAATTTGTGAGATGAGGTGATGTTAAAAGAGAGGCTTCTTTATTTGAGTAAGATGAATCAAAGGACTTGATACCACTGAAAATGTAAAGGAACATAATAGAGATAAAACGGACTCTGTTCCTAGTGGGAGCAATCAAGTGCCAATAGAATCGGCTCCACAGCTTAATCGCAGTGGGAGCAAGCCTGAATCATCAATTTGAATATGAAGAAGATTTTAGTTCCCCAACGATATTTTTTAGATCGAAGGGGAGACTTTCATGTTGACTTCACATGACGGTGATGCACCGAAGAATGTGAAAGAAACTTTTAAATCACTGACAAAAGATTTATGGATTAAAGCCATGGAAAAGGATATGGAATCAATAAAAAGTAACTGTATCTGGGATTTGGTCGATTCACTGCCAAATAGAAAAGCCATTGGAAAATCCTTCGCATTAAAACGGAAGGCATATAGCTTGGTTAAAAGATATAATGCGAGATTGACAGCGAAATGTTATACCTAGTAAGAGGGTATAGACTATAGAGAGATATTTTTCTCTTATGGTGAGATTTACATCCATTCGTCTAATCTTTGCACTTTTCGAACATATGGACTTTGAATTACATCAAACGGATGTAAAAGACCACATTCCTCAATGGAGGACTGGACGAGGAGACTTACATGGAGATGCCTAAAAGTTGTATAACTGAAGGCCAAGAAAGTAAAGTCTGTAAACTCTTGAGGTTCACTTATGGACTCAAGCAATCCTCTAAACAATGGTACCTTCGTTGTATCGAATCTGTCATATTATCATATGGATTTCAAATGACAGAAAAGGATCATTGTGTATATGTGGAAACGTCAAAAGACAATTTTAGAACATTGTTAATACATGTTGACAATATCTTAATGGCATGTAATGACAATAAGCTTTTACTTTAGGTAAAAGAAATTGGTTATTTGTTACTTTCATAATCGAGGACATGGGTGAGACTGCCTATTCTTTAGGAGTCAAAATCTCAAGGGATTGAGAGAGAAGGATCTTGACATTAACGCAAGAACCTTATATATGAAAGATCCTTGAGCGTTTCTTATGGCTGGCTATAAGCCAATGGATACACCCAGGTACTCTAAGTCTTGATATATGTCTTAAGACTCCGCAAGGGCATGAGAAAATGAATATGTACCAGATGTGAATGCCATCAGAAGCCTGATGTATGCAATTATGTGTACGAGGCCATATCTGTTATGCAGTTAGACTAGTAAGCAGATATTAGTCGAACCCGTGAAAGAAACGTTATATAGCTATCAAAGAGGAATACTTACTTACTTGAAAGGAACCGCAAATTACTCTCTGTGTCATTAAGGCTGCGTCACGCGCCTAGTTAAATACACAGATGGAGACTGGGGCGGTGACCTAGATGAAAGAAAGTCCACTTTTAGGTATGTATTCATACTTAGCCATGAGGCTATTTTCTAAAGTGGCAAGAAGCAGACTTGCATAGCATTATCAACCATGGAAGCAGAGTTTGTAATCTGCTTAGTGGCTTTGCAAGATGTGTTTTGGCTCTGACGATTCTTGGAGGATCTATTTTTGGAAAGTGATGAGTCTAAGCTAGTTACTGTTTATTGTGATAACCAGATGGCCATAGCATATAGAAAGGATGCTAAGTATCACAACAAGTCTAAACACATAGAGACCAAGTCAAATTTTGCCAACTATATTGTGACTAAGAGAATTATAACAATCAGATACATACTTACACCTGGTATGGTGGCAGACTCTCTTGCCAAAGTTGTGCTAGAGATATATTTGATATGCACGCTTGATGGTTAGATCTGCATAGATTGTAGTATCTTTGATTGTTTTGTCTATGTTCATATGTTTATTATTTTATTGATGTGCCTAGGAGTCTAGCATATTTGGGAATTTCTTATCCGAGAGTATGTCATCAGGTATTGGAGACTGGTGCACTTGCACGCACAGTCGCCTTGATTATCTTGGGGATAATGCAAGATGAGACTTGTACGCTTATGCTCTGTTGAATAGGATTCTAGAGTGTTTGGGAAGAAGCATACACTAATAGTCGCCTTGACTGATAGTCAAGATGAGATTCTCTCTATAATGATTGAGAATCGCTCATGATTTTACCCCACTATCATGAAACCTGATTAGCCGGACTGGATTCTTGAGTCGCTATACTAGGGATCGTATTAGCGATAGAATCTGTGGATAGTCAAACTATCGTCCGCACGGTGAATTAATACAATCTTGAAACATACGCGCCCTTAATTGTGGCAAGATTCACTGTGACGCATGTGTTATACCGTGCGTGCTCATTTGTTGACCGCTGTGGAGAACAAGTCGAGACGGTCCCTCGTTCCTTGTTGTGCAAGATCCACTTAATTTGTGTATCCTCAGGACAGTCATCTCTTCTATCTGGGGCTGTGAGGGTGATGTCTGTATCATTAGCATGTCTTTCTATGGTCATGATAATACGGCCTATGTGGCATGTCTATGGTGTCGGTTACCTTTCATTGACTTTTGGAGGAAGAGCGACTGGAAGGTTTAGACTGATTTCACAAAAACTAATCACATGCGCGTTGTGGTTCATAGGAACACACTCGTGATTTTGGGAGTACTCCAGGATATCAGACTGCTTTATAGGGACTAAACGCGTCTGATGTGAAATCATGTCGAACCTAGGATGTACCCGAAATGAATTTCGAGTACTCTCTTCCTATGGTATAGGATGGAGAATCTGGTTCATTGGTCACACCGGTTATTTGCGTGTATAACCATCCAATGATGAATAGTTGAAGACAGTCACATATTTATTGCCAGTCGTGGGGGCTGGGCACATGTAGTGTGAGTGGGAGAATGTTGGATTTAATTAGGATTTTGGGTGGGCCACCCTAATGGCCCAGCCCACCTTCTTAAAGCCCACCACTTAAAGTGGTGGGATAAGATAGGAATGGTGGGAAGTTGAGGGGTGCTCAACTTCCACCCCATCAGATCAACAATCACAGTTACGTGATTGGTATGGAGAGAGGATCTGAATTGGTTTTCTCTCAATACACTTAGTAACCAAAACACTTTGGAACAAAGAGTTGTGATACTGAAGAATTGCGACTTGTCTCCTATACAATTTGGTGGTCGTTCTTACCCGGTGAAGAAGAGATGGTAGTTCGTACAACTACGTACTGTGATTACTATCCGACCGATTGACTAGTAACATATTTCTTTCTTAATTTACGTTTCCGTTGTTGTAGTATGTAAGTTTGGAACTACATACTCGTATATTATTTTGCTTCACTTTATATATATATTACTAAAATTATTAAAAGATAAATTAAATTAATAATATATTTTAAGTGAAAATTCTTTTTAAATGGGTTTTTAATGTTCAAAATACAATTATAGGCCTATTTTGAAAAATATACAAAAATAGACTTTTAAAAGTTTAGTTTTCACTCCATAGGACAAGTTTCTCAAAATACCCCTAAAACTTTACAATTCACAAATTCTATTATTTACGCTCACGGTCTGTGAATTATGATCACAGCTGTGAATTATTATCACGGCTGTGAATGGACTATGGAGTAAAAATCAAACTTTAATTTTGTAAACTTTTCAAAAATGGTCTATAATTATATAATAAACTTTTGATGACCTATAAAATAAAAATTTTCCAACATTTAATAAATTTTTAAATAACCGAGTATGAGCCGAATTTTCAAAGCGACTTATATAAGCTCAAGATTTGAACTCTAGGTACCAAAACCTTCGCCGAGTTACTATTATTGGACAAAATAGTTGATAGTGAAAGTCTTGGAAGAGCCAGTGGTGTATCAACCGTTCAAATGGCGACAAAATGTCTTCCATTATATATAAAAAATATTTTTTATATATAATAATTGAAAATAATTAAAATTAATAATTCTAAAAAATTTATTTTATTTATTTATATAAAATTTTTAAAATAGCATATTTATTTGATTAATTTTAAAAAGTATAATAACCAATATTTAATGTTGGGATTTAATAGTTATATATTATTTTTAGATTTTAATTTTTAATATTATTTATTTAAATTAAATTTTAAAATAACTTTTAGTCCATATAATCAAATTTAAATAATATTGGCATGACATTTATATTATTAAAAGATAGTGTTTTTGTATAATTTAGATTAGAATTGAAGATTATATATTAGATAAAAATAAAATTATACATATATTTTGTAAAATTAAATTCATATCATTAATTATATAAAATATTATAAATATATTAAAATATATAATTATATAATTTATTTATATTAAATACTAAAAATTATTTAAAAAAATAAAATATATATATTTTCTTTTTATCATTTGTTAATTTTTAAATATAATTTGTTAAATAAAATTTAATTAATTATTTATACTTAAAAATATAAATATTAAATTACAAAATATAATAATATTTATTATTATATCAGGTGTTATTATATCAGGTGTTCCCATTTCGAAATTTTTAAATCCGCCAATTGATTACTATTAAAGTAATTGAATTTATGTACTATAAACTAACCAAACAACATCAATAAATCTTCAATGTCGTGAAGCTTTTTCAAGTAAAATGAATACTAATGCATGTCCAAGCTTTATTCCATAGCTTCAATAATTGATTAGATTGGTGATATTATATTTAATAAATTCACTTATGATTCACACTGATATGACTCATATGTTGTTTCAATTATTGATATGTGCTGCTATTACTTTGCTATCCCGCATCGGCCAGAAAAAGGTCAGATCAACTGTATATATAAACATTCCAGAGAGAATTATAACGCCGGGCTAAGTGACGTTTGCCTGTAACCAAGTGGGGCAATAAGGTGGCAGGACATGATCAGACATGGGGCTGGGAATTTACGCGGCGACGAGAGTCACAAACACGCGTTAGAATTGGGTCCCGTGGGCCTGACAAACACCACTCCTCTACTACATATCCTTATACAGCAAGCACTCAAGCCTTGCCGTCCCAGGAGAAACGCTAGACCAATGTGTCGAGCGTGATCACATCACCCAGCCTGAACTGCCAACCTCTTTTTATTGTATCTTATTTGTGCTGTTATTATTTGTTGTCCCACATCGACCAGAAAAACTCCGATCAACAATATATATATATAAACAGTTAATACATGATTCCACCCACCTACTAGAAGAGTTTATATAATTTACTCAATTAACTCATAATATATGCTTCCTGAAATTATAACTCACAGATATATTTTTCAATAATTTTAATAGTTGATATTAAATATGATTTAATTTAAAAAATTTAGTTTTTTTAATCTGTATAATTATTTTCTAAAATAATTATTAAATCAAACTATTTATAAATTATAGTATATTTTTTAAATTATAATATTTATATATATTTTTAATTTTAAAAGATTTAATTTACCATAAACTGTATTTAAATGTTTATTATTTATTATATAAAATTAAAATAATTATTTTTAATAAAATTTTTAGAAACTATTAATATAAAATATAACATTGAAAATAATAAAATAAATCTCTGATGAACTTTTAAATTAAAAATTACTTTCAATTTTATTTTAAAAATTAGATGATTTTGTAAATATTAATATAAAATATGTATTATTTATAAATTAATTAATAATTGAAAATAAACTAAAAATTTCACCAATTAAAAACAAATAAAAAAAAAGTGTGGATGGTGTGAAGGGAGACTATCGATATGTTGATCATATTATGTTAGTAAATTCACTTTATGATTAAAATAACATTGATCATATTATATTAGTAAATTCACTTTATGATTCACACTAGTCGATTGTCGTCTCCATTTTCGCTCTGAGTTGCAGAGCGAGAGAGAGAGATAAAGAGGAGGGAAAATGGAGATTTGGCAAATGCGGTTGGTATTGAAACTATCGATATGTTGTTTCAATTATTGATATATGCTGTTTTTTTTGTTTTTTGTTTTTTTTAATCCCACATCGACCGGAAAAAGGTCAGGTAAACAATATATATAAACAATGAAGAGAGAACTGAACTGCCGGGCCAAGTGACGTTTGCCTGTAACCAAGTGGGGCATAAAGGTGGCAACACATGGATCACGCACGGGCTGGGAAATTTCGCGGCGAGCGGAGAAGGGACCACTATGTCGAGCGAGATAACCCAGCCTGAACTGCCAACCTTTTTGCTGTTTTTTTTTTTTTCATTTATTTATATTTTGTTGCCAAGTAATATGCTGACATGGCAAGACGTGATGGAGTCCAGAACCAAAGACAACAATAACAGAACCGAAACCTGAAACAGAAACAGATCTCTCTCACTTTACAATCCAAACCACTTCACAAAATCAAACCTTACTACAATGTCTGATAGGAATCTCATGATTCACCTGTTCATAGTTCTTGGGTTGTTATCAATCACAGGTCATTCAATGAGGTTCGAGCTCAAATCAGGCCATACCAAATGCATATCGGAAGACATTAAACGCGACTCCATGACTGTTGGAAGATACAACATTATCAACCCTGACGAATCACTTCCTCTTCCGGAAAATCACAAGGTCACCGTGAGGGTAAAGCTCCTGTCTTTTTTCTGGTTTCTCTTGTTGCCCCATTTGTTGTCATGGAAAATGAGAGATTTTTGGATTTTGAATTTTGAATTTTGATGTTTGTGGATTTGAGAATCTTTGTTTTCATAGATGGTGAAGTGGGAATCTTGAAGAGAGAGTGTGTTTGGATGATATGATTATGGATTGTAGACAATATTGGATGTCAGAATTGGTAAATTTGTCATGATATGGAGGTATTGGAATTGTGTTAGATTGTATTTGGGATTTTGAATGATTTGTGTTGGATATGTTCATGGTTTACTGATATATACATATGAATTGGATTGAAACATTATTAGAGTGGTGTGTGTGGCTTGTGAATGGTTTGTTTTAGTAATGGTCATGATTTAGTGAGACAATGCTGGAGCATTTGTATTCATTGAATTGAATTAGGACATTGTAGTGTTTATATTTGAGATTTGTTATGTTCTGCATTATTAATGTTCATGATTTAGTATTTTTGGTTCAAATGATCAGAGTGATGAAGTTGGTAGGTGATTTTGCTATAGGTGACTTCACCTTACGGAAATGGTTACCATGCTGGGGAAAATGTTGAATCTGGACATTTTGCATTCACTGCTCCTGAAGCAGGAGATTATAGTGCGTGCTTTTGGGCAATGGAGGACAAAAATCCATTCACAATGACTATTGATTTTGAGTGGAAGACCGGTGTTCATGCCAAGGATTGGTCTAAGATTGCTAAGAAAGGGCAAATAGAAGTAAGTTGTTTCCAAAGCTTTTAAATTGTGATTTCATTTATAGTCAATATAGCCATTTAATATTATCATTCATATAGCTCTATTTATTTTATGAAAAATCGGATTTTGGTGAGGTAATTAACTCTTCAAATAACACATCATATCTATGGAACCCATGTTTAAAGTGATCCTTCAAGACACGGTTGACTAGCATGAAATGAACTTAACTTTATTCGATTTTGTGGTTTGATTTTTTGTTTCTGATACTTCTTAGTAATTAACTCTTCAAATAACACATCATATCTATGGAACCCATGTTTAAAGTGATCCTTCAAGACACTGTTGACTATGGCATGAAATGAACTTAACTTTATTCGATTTTGTGGTTTGATTTAACATGTATAATCTTCACTTATTTCTTGCTTTGTCATTGTACAAGTCAATGGAATTGGAGTTGCAGAAATTGTATGACACGGTCACATCCATCCATGAAGAGATGTTCTATCTTCGAGAAAGGTTTGAAACCTAGTTTTCTTGCATTAAGTTACTATATCATACATGATACTGAAATGCGACTGACTCCAAATTTCTGTATAGATGAGACTTTTAGTAGGAATCTTTGCATTCAGGCCTGATAATGTTCTTTTTGTGTGTCATCTTCTTGTGAACCATTTCTCATTTGATGATGTTCATAAACCAGAAATGCCATAAGAGCACCCATTATTCCTAGCAACATGTTCTACATTGTCTTCTTTCTCTTTTGGCAGAACAGTTTTGTTTCTGTAACAAATTAAGATCAAAACTGATATAATTTTCTGTTTCCATTTTCTCATCTGAATGTTTAGAGAGGAAGAAATGCAACAGCTGAATAGACAAACAAACTCACGAATGGCCGGACTCAGTTTGCTTTCACTTTTTGTCTGCTTATCAGTTGCTGCATTGCAGATATGGCATCTGAAGACATTCTTTGAGAGGAAGAAACTCCTTTAGATGCATTAAGCAAGTTCCCACAATGCGTCAGTTTTGTTTCTTTTTTCTTCTAGTAATCTTCATATTACAAACTAATTTTACAGTTCACAGAGCTGAGTTGTTGATCCAGAATACCATGCTCGATTTGCTTCTTTGACTGATAGTCAGAATGTTTTCCTAAAACCACCTTGTTGATGATGATGAATGGTTGTGTTCAAGATATAGGTAGCATCTAAGTTGACAGCAGATAATATTATCTGGTGAATGGTATTTGATACCCTACCAGCATTCAAGAGTTCTGAGCATGGTTATTCTTCAGTTAGTATATTATTCAATGTAACTACTCTTCATTATTCTTTTATATATGCAATGGGTTTTTTTTTTTAATAGGCAATATTTGTGAAATTTCTAAAGACCATTAAAATTGCAAAAGATTTTCAATATGAGACAAAAGCTCTCTGAGCAAAGTTTGAGTTAACCAATTTCTATGTCTTTTACCAACTTGAGCAATAAATAGACTAATGAAAAGGTATGAAGGAAGATATTGACAAATAAATATATTTAGAAGACATAGAATACAGCATTTAGGACATAAGTAAGGAACTCCACTTGAATTGGGAAGAACACACCCCTGATTTTGATGCATTTGGATAACTGGATTCCCACTAGTGTAAACACATTAAAACATTTCAATTTGACTATTATACAATAGAACTAAAATATAAAATAAGCTTGATTGGAACACATGTATGGCTTCAACCATCAGGTAATCAACAGAAGATACTCATATAGCAAGATTAAGGAAGAAGATATGACCAATTAACAACAATCCAAAGGGGTTTTGCCATTTGTTATTTAGAGTCACAAACAGAAGCACTGCAGTACATAACAGTTCATCAACACACCATTAATATAGAACATAGACAGAGACACACTTAAAATACTCTAGAGAAGACATGCCTTAGAACTCTTGAAAGAGTTCATCAGCTGGTACAAAGTTTATATTGAACACAAAAGACACAATAGTTACTATAAATTGATAGGAAAACTCCAAGGAAGACATGCTTCAAACTCTTTATTTAGAAAGGGAGATATGGCAAGAACCCAATTCACAACAAATCTGGCTCCATGATCACTCGTCATCGTAGTCATGGCGCTTGTGGTGGTGGTGATGCTTGTGGCGATGCTTCTTTTCTTCATCATCACTGTCATTGTCCTGTCATTCAAAAACAGCCCGGAAATGAGTTCCAATCTCAGCTTTGTCATAAACAAATACAAATAAGATTCTTTACTTTCATATGCAGAACTCGGACATCTGAACCATTTCCAAATCTTATTATAACTACTTCCAAAATGAAATTAAAAGAAACCTGAAAACTAGCATTACATTCATCTTTGTTCTGTTTCTATACAACAAATCTTAATGTTTAATCTCATTAATTCATCTGTTCTACTAAGTAGTGAAAGAGCTAAACCAAAGGAATTCTCCACTACCACAACTAATTAAAACAGGTATACATAATGCCTGTAATTGAGAGTATACAACAGAGAAATCAATCAGGATAAGCAATGTGGATAAAATCCATAATCTCAAGTCATCTAATTCTATATCCAAAGTTACAACCTCAACAAACAATTGAATATCTTTTACAGACGTTTACTTAATATATCTATTATACTTGAACTATCTAATCTAACTCAGCTGAATCAAATTATCTAAATCCCAAACAAAATCCAGAATCAATTAAGTCAAAGTTAAAGGTGAATTAGCATGAAATGAAACAACATAACAATAATTCACTAATATGTATATCAATGCGTCCAGTTTGAAACAATAAATTTACCTTCCTGCGGCCATAGCTCTCTTCTTCATCACCCCCATAGCTGGGTTTCCTATACCCTTCATCGTCATCCGATCTCTCGTAGCTTTGCTTCCTCTCATACCCACCACCATACTCGGACTCATTCCTTCCTCCATAGCCGGAATCATCATCGGGCCTCCTTCGATGTTCATGCTCATACTCAGGTCTCCCTCCATACCCAGACTCATGCTCTGGTTTCCGGCGGTATCCAGATTCATATTCCGTTCCAGGAGGCGGATAGTCCGATTCTGGCCTCCTCTCATACCCGGATCCACCTCCATAGGACTCATTTTCGGGTCTCCTATGATGTTCATGCTCATACGGCTTCCTGTCATATCCAGAACCGTACTCCGACTCCGGCTCCGGCCTCCTGCCATATCCAGATTCATACTCCGACTCCTGCTCCGGCCTCCTTCCAAATCCAGATCCGTATTCCGATTCCGGCTCCGGCCTCCTCCCGAATCCAGATCCGTACTCCGGTTCCGGCTTCCTTCCATACCCACCAGATCCATATTCAGTCTCCTGACTTCCTCCAAATCCACCAGATCCGTATTCCGAATCAGGCCTCTGAGGCCTCCCATAATCCGATCCAGAGTGCGGCTTAGGCTTGTTGTACGAGCTGTATTCGCCGGAGATAGCCTGACCACCGTATGCCGAAGGCTCAGCGTAGGACGTGAACTGAGGACGATCGTAGTCGAAGTTGCCATCGGAGGGCGAGGACGATGGGTAGCAGGTCTCGTCAGATGGCTCCAGAGGGCGGCCGTATTCGACGAAGATGTCGTATCCGCCGCCGTATGGCGTTGGATCGAACTCGTCGAAGTCGTGGACTTCGTCTTCGAACTGCGAGTAGTACGGCATGTTGTTCGGATCTCTGCTGGTTGTTCTGAATCGGGTTTGTGGTTTTTGTGAAGTCGGATCCGGCGTGGAAATGGGAATTTTATAGTGTTGGTGTCTTGTGAAACGATGTCGTATTATGTATGTGATGCGATTGGTTGAGCTATTTGATTGGTTTTGTGGTAAGAGGACACGTGTTTGCCGACACTTGTATTCATAATAGTGAAGTCTATGCAATTATTGATACTCCGTGAAGTCTATGCAATTATTGATACTCCCAAATTATCTAAGTTTTGTAGAGGAATTTATCAATTTTCTCGTCTATTTTATTTCCTATTTATTTTCTCCTTTATATTCTCCACGTCTTCCACTCTGCCAATCATTATAAAATTTCCTCTATCTGTTCCTATAGTTTTTTTTTTTAAAATTTTTTTGATTTATTATTTTTAATTTTATTCTCCTACTTTATTTATTATATTTCTTTTAAAATATTTTTAAAAATAAAAATAACCGATTTTTTTAAATTTTTTTATTAGTTACTCTTTAATTATAATGTTACCGGTTTAGAGTTAGATTGTTTTAAAAATAATAATAATAAATTATTGAATATTATAAAATATCAAGTTAAAGGATATTACACTTATCTCATTAATTTTTCGGCTTAAAACCATATATTACAAACACTGCAATATATATTTTTTTTATGGCCGATACATCAATTATGGTGGTATATTAAAAAATCGTTACAAATATATCATTTGTGGTGGTTTACTCCATGAATTGTTACTTATTGAAGTAATACACTGTAGTTCACTATAAAAACCATCACAAATAATATAATTGAGACGGTTAACTATGTGAATTGTTCTATTGAAGTCAATCGCTACAAATAATATAATTTAGTGAACCGCCTAAAATAAATTCAATCATAACAGTTCATTATATGAATCGCCACGAATTACATAATTGAGATGGTTCACATAATAAATCATGATAATTAAATTCAATCATGGTGGTTCATTATTGGAGTGATTTACCATATGAACCGTCACGAATGACGTAATTTGGTGGTACTTGAACCTGCACAATTAAAAAATATATACTCTAAAAAAATTATTTTCTTATCAAATAATTTTAAACTTAATATTTTTTGAAAAAATTTATTTTTAAGTAAAAAATTATAGAGTTTTATGATTGGGTAATGATTAAAAAAGATTTATTATATTATTGATATCATAAATTTACAAATAGCTTTATGGATCCATATAACTAAAGAATTACAATATTAAGTGTGCTTGGTATGAGATGATGCATCTACTGTGACTTTTTTAACCGCCACAAATGCAATACTATTATATTGTGACCCCCTCATTTGTGGTGGTTGAAAAACGCTATGAAGTGCCTGTTTGGTACTGCTTATTTAAATAGATCTTTTAGCAAAAGATCTTTTAATAATAGATCTTTTTGTTAGGATTTTCGGTAACCAATTCGATGATCAAGATCAAAAATAGACAAAACGCACAAACGATATATCGTGGTTAGCAAATTGCTTAATCCACATAAGTCAACAACTTTCTATTTCGAAATAACCTTACAAACAATCAGACAACTCTCTCTCAATAATCTACCAAACAATCGTATTCAATCAATTAAACCAATTGATGAACAGATAAATCAACTCACAAACTCTCTGTGCTCTCAACCAATATTATCTGTCATACCTAAAACTCTAGAGTACATCCCATATTTATAGCTAACATCAAACCTAATTCATATGGGAGTATCGAACTCAATAAGGAAATAAAATCTAAACCAAACTAGAAATCAACCCAAAACAAGAAAACTAAATCCTTCTCAAATAAAAAACAAACCATTAGGAAAAAGACCCAAAACTCAAAATAGGAAGTCTTTCCTAAAAAGAAATCCTCGTGATTCAAGACAATCTTAACAAATCTCCACCTTGACTTGAATCACCCAACTTTCTAGATCTTATTCCTTCAATCATACTAACCATGACTTATTCAAGTTCCAAACATATGAAAGAGTTACATCCTCCAATTGTGTCTTCTAAGCATTCTTCATTCTGTCTTCCAATTCTTTTATAGACATCTTCCCAAGTTTCATATTCAAGAATTCCGAACATTTAACCAAACTTTCTTTTTTATTCGATACCAACATCCTTCCAACAATAGTGTGTCCATCAAGAAAATACAAATTTCCTTGTCTTGTACCTTTTGCGGCTAAGACACCTCTTCGTACAATCTTCATCACTCCACTTCCAGTGATAATCTTGTAGCCACTAGAATCTAAGACTCCAAGTGAGATAAGACTTTGCTTCAGCTCTGGAACATACCTCACTTTCATCATCGACTTGATTGTACCATCAAACATTCTTAGCCTTACCGTTCCCATTCCCTTAATCTGACAAGTGCTGCCGTTTGCCAGACGGACAACATCTCCATCAAATTCTTCCAACTTTGAGAACCATTCTCTATTTGGACACATATGATACGAACAACCGGAATCTAGAATCCATCCTCCAGACGATTCATTCATAGAGGTCGTGGAGAAAACATCTGTCTCAAATTCACATTCTGACTCCACCTTCGGCTCCATCTTCTCTATTACAATTGCATTCGATCTTTCAAGCTGAGGACACTTGTTCTTCCAATGCCCTTTCTTTTTACACCATGCACATTGATCTTTCGCTAACCCATCCGGTCGAACTCTATTATTCTCAGACTCAATATTGTTTGTACATTCTCCTCTCCCCTTTCCTTACCACTAATGCTTCCGATTCATGCTTGTGATCAGATTGATCCTTCTTTCGGTATTCATAATTTACTAAAGCATTAGACACGTCACTAAACTCAATCTCACTTTTTCCATACAATAAAGTAGTGGTCAAGTGATCATACGTATCAGGAAGAGAGTTAAGCAACAACAATGACTTATCTTCCTCAGAAATTTCAACATCTAAATTCAAAAGATCAGCCAATATTTTGATGAAATTTTCTAGATGTTCCATCATAGACATACCAGATGTATACTGAAAGCGAAAAAGTTTCTTCTTCAGGTAGAGCCGGTTTTCGATACTCTTTGTCATATACTTATCCTCTAACTTCTTCCAAAGAGTTTCTGCCACAGTTTCATTCATTACAGAATACTTTTGATCTTTTCCTAAACATAATCGAATGGTACTGCAAGCTTGTCGATTTAAGAAATCCCAATCCTCTTCAGACATATCATTGGGTTTATTCTTATCTAACACTATGAATGTCCCCTCGCGGAATAAGAGATCTTTAACTTCTGACTGCCACATGCCAAAGTTACTAGTACCATTAAATTTTTCTATATCAAATTTCATCGTACCTGTCATTGATTGTCTCAGACGACTGCTTGCATACCCCTTTCCAGTTCCGGATGCGTTACCATCATTCGTCTCGTTTTTCTTCATCCCAACCAAAGCTCTGATACCAGTTTGTTAGGATTTTCGGTAACCAATTCGATGATCAAGATCAAAAATAGACAAAACGCACAAACGATATATCATGGTTAGCAAATTGCTTAATCCACAGAAGTCAACAACTTTCTATTTCGAAATAACCTTACAAACAATCAGACAACTCTCTCTCAATAATCTACCAAACAATCGTATTCAATCAATCAAACCAATTGATGAACAGATAAATCAACTCACAAACTCTCTGTGCTCTCAACCAATATTATCTGTCATACCTAAAACTTTAGAGTACATCCCATATTTATAGCTAACATCAAACCTAATTCATATGGGAGTATCTAACTCAATAAGAAAATAAAATCTAAACCAAACTAGAAATCAACCCAAAACAAGAAAACTAAATCCTTCTCAAATAAGAAACAAACCATTAGGAAAAAGACCCAAAACTCAAAATAGGAAGTCTTTCCTAAAAAGAAATCCTCGTGATTCAAGACAATCTTAACACTTTTAGAAGTAGAACTTTGAAGAATAAAAATTTAGGTGTTTGGTTATCAATTAAAAAAGTACTTATCAATTAAATGTGATTTATGGTGCTTTTTAATTGCCACAAATGATGATTTATTGTTGCAGTAAAAACAATTTATCCAAACAACTTATCAACCAAATACATTACATAATAGTACATTACAAAACTAAACATTATGAAACTATCATGAAAGTGATCCAAACATATTCTTAAGAGTGTGTGGATTATAGGCAAGTATAATGTGGTTTTAGCTCATCATGAACAAACTTATCTTTATTTCATTGGTTACTATGATTAAGTAATGTTTATTAATATAAATGATTGATTAAACACTCTCAGATTTTGAAATCATTGAATCAGTGTACTGGTTTTATAACATATTTCACTTTCCATTTTTGTCCTTATTCTTTTATTATTATTCCAAATTTATCCTTTCAAAACTCTAACATTCTAATATCATATTTTCTTCTTCTTTTTAACGAGAAAGTTGTTACTTTATACTTTCTTCACATATCCCTCATCTCTCTTCTGATTCAAGTTGGTTACTTTTCTATTTCGCAATTACATCTTCGATCCATCTATAATCAGTATAAAACTTAAACATTATCTCTTTGTTAGATATCCTTAATTCATCATTTTATATAATTGATTGGAGGTTTCTATTGTTATTTTATTCTCAAAAAGATTTGTCAGCTATTCATGTTCGCCATCAAGTTATCTTAATTCGTCAAAAGTACTGTCTCACTTCATTCTCTAATGGTGTAATACCGGTTATGTCAGTGATAGTTTGTTATTCGATTGTATTGTTTGGAGGTTTTCAATGAATATGTCGTGAAAAATGTTTGAAATTAGTTATGTTGTTTGTGAGTTCTTGAATTTCTATAAAGTTAAAGTTTTAATAGTTTGATATTGGTTGTTGGTAAGAGATTTTCTCTAAAACCATTGACTTAGAACTATAATGGTTATTAATTCAGCTTAAGACTTCATTTACAAATATTAGAAATTTTACATCCTTCGGTTCAAAATTATCAACATCAACAATATAATAGTCTTTTAAAAGCATTTTGAATGATCTGTAAATTTCTTATTTAATATCTTTGAGAGATGATTTGTGATTATGCTTAACTTAAAGATGGGGTGTTATTTGTTAGATGGTCTACTTAAAGATGGGGAACTTTAAAATACAAGAGGGAGTTTGTTATTGCTAGATACAATTATAGAGGTATGGTTATGATGGAGGAATTTTATGAGAACCACAATTCTTTCGGATCAACGTCTGATTGTAATTTTAAAATATCGTCTCCACAGAGATTGCATATTTTGGAAAAAATAATTCAAAATTCAAAATGCATTGTTAAAAAGAATCATAAATTGTTGAAGAATTCAATAGAACATAAAGATTCAATCAATACTTTTGATAGTTTAGTAATAGAAAGTACGATACTAGTACTAGTAAAAGTTGATTCAATTGAAATACAGGTAGATCTGTTGATCTCAATTCTCCGCTTTCATGTTCATAGGTTTAATTCAACAAATAAATTCAATTATCATTCTAGATCATCATAATTGACTAGTTAAAGATCTCTCGATTCGATTTAACTAATTTTAGTTAACAATTTGCATATATCTCTATACTATAAATTATTAACTAATGAAGACCAATCTATAGAAGAACGAATCTAATATTGTCTATATCTAGATCCATACGTTGATCTTCTATTGTAGATCTGACATCTAAATGCCATCTCTGGTTTAGAGAAGATGCCTAACATAATTGCTTGACTCTCATCCTCACAATACAATGTGCTCATGAAAAATCAAAGAATTGAAACTTGAAGAACTTGAACTTGACTCTCATCCTCACAATGCAATGTATTCAAAGGGACTTTTGGTTTAGCTAACCACAATTGAAAAATTGAGTGACGACTCCTATTGGGTGTGATGCCACCACCGCCTACAGGCATATTGTTATTGGCGGTCTTCGGACCTAATTGATGGGATTCTGAGGTAGTAGTCCGTCCCGAGAGGGAATAAACGGCTTTACGAATCTCGGTCTTCGGACCATATTGGTGGCTTCGGCCTAATAGGCCCCATTTCATTATTCATTCTAGATTAGTGGCAGTTTAATAAAAATTGGAACTTTAATGTGAATGTGACGTGATAAAATTCTAAGGTAGCCTAGTGCAAGTGCACACTATGTCGTCAAGTAATAAAAATCGATCCACAAGGATTGGCGTGCTAGAACACCTATTAACCAATTGATTTAACTAAGCCAAGTATATTAATTGAATTAAGTTGGAAATGATTAAGATCACTAAACTATTGCCTTGACTAAATGAATTGAGAATTGGGTAAGAAGGGGTTCCTATCTCCTTGCTAATGCAATCATGTCATCCAAAAATGTCAATTAGTACCAAATAATCTCAAGATTAATTACCACTTAATACTTCCATACAAGTATTTTAACTACCCTATTCCATACTTATGTCACTTAAGTATAAGGATAGTTTATGAAGTTCTCCATCGTCAATTCCTTAATTCCCAATTCTTATGTCTAAGCAACTATTCATTAAGGCACATGAACCTAATTCTAACATTAGCTACTCTTCCAAGCTAGGTTATACCAATGAAACAAGTTAGAATTGGTCAAGCTCTACAAGCCTTAAGGACAATTCATGTGAAAGTGGTAAGCAATATCATTCATTCAAATTCAAGGATAACAACATCGCATTAGCTAAGGGTCAAGGAACCCCATAAGAGTTTTAGCTATTCATTACTCTACTAACAAAAGCTCTACACAAAAGATACATAATAGGGTTAAGGAACAACTAAACCAAAGAAAGATGACGACTTGATGATTGGAGTTGAATCCCTTCAAGAATTTTTGCACTTCTTCTCTTGGTAGGTCTTTGTAGGTAGTCTCCTTCTCTTCTTCTTTAGTTTTCACTTTATTCTTCCCCTCTAGCATCTAGGTATTCTAGGCAAAAAAGACTCCTTTCAAAAACCATATCACTTTCTTTTTATACCCTAGAGATTTTCTCCCAAAAATACCCTTCAAGAAAACCAAAAACCACAACTTTTTGTATCTGGGCGCCCTGGTCGCCCCCCTGGTATAAGAAGCCAGGGCGCCAGCCATGGCGCAAAATCTATTCATCTTTCTTGGCGGCCTGGTTGACGGCTTGACAAGAGAAGCCAGGGCGCGGACCAGGGCACGATGCTACTTACGGTTCCATTTCTAGCAGTGTGATTGGCGGCGTGGTTAGTGTTTCCAGGGCGCGGGTCAGGGCGCAGATAGGTCTTCAGTACCATTTTTGGCGCCCTGGTCATAATGTTGGCGGCCTGGTCATATATAGCCATGGCGCGGACCAGAGCGCGGTTAACCTACAGTGTCAATTTTGGCCATTGGTTATGATGTTGGCAGCCTGGTCATATGTAGTTAGGGCGCGGTTTACCTACGATGCCAATTTTGGCGCCCTGGTCATGATGCTGGAACTCTTTCTTTTCCCGCTAGCGCTACTGTTGCTTTTGTGCCAGCTGTCTTTCTTTCCCCTGTTCTGGGACTTTCTCGCTCTGGTTTCATGTCCCAACCTCCTTTCACTTGATAAGCAAGTTGGGTCGATATTCTTAGCCGAGCATCCCCCTCATGATTTTACTGAGGTGTAATATGGCAAACAAGGGCTAGGAGGAAAGTACCCTAGCAGCTAACCAGTGACGAGGCCCACGAACAACCTTGAGAGTTACCTTCGCCTCTCACATGAACTTTGTTCATAAGAAAAGAAGGGCGGATGCTGCCATCTCGAAAGGGTCATATGTAGCCAGAGTGCAGACCAGGGCGCGATTAACCTACGGTGCCAATTTGGGCGCCCTGGTCATGATGTTGGCGGTCTGGTAAGAGTGGCCAGGGCGCGGAGATTCTCTTTGGCCTTCCTTTCTCTTAATTCCCGTTCTCCTTGAATGCTTAAACTTCCTTCTGCTCGAATGTACATCTTTCTATCCAGATTTTCTTCGTTTTGACTACTCAACCATTGATCCTAAAATAATCAATAATTTGGATCACAACGATTTCTAATTCAAGCTAAAATGTGGCTAGATAGAGTCTAAGTTTGTGAATAATATAATAGATATCGGAATGCTATTTTCTGATGGATGCTAGTGGATAATTGATTGCTTTGGGGGTTCTTAAATGAATTTGGGAAATCTATTTGGATATCTAACGATGATAAATGTGTTTAATGAACATAACTGGAATTAGATGATTATCTCACCTTGTTGAACTTGTTAATAGTATCGGATTTGGGCGGGATTGCATTCTCTTTACCCTTGATTGATAGTTTAGGTGCATTTGTGTGTCTCTTCATATTGGTATGATTAAATAGACGCATTGCTTGTGTGTTGTTGGAGTATGACTTGCTAACCAGACATCGGTAGTTTGACGTTGTTTTTCTTACATTTTTATTGTCTATCTATTGAAATGTGAAACAAGTGATCGAGTAGCTTAGAGTGTCAAGCATCTACATTGAAGCATGTCGTGTTTTTAGCATTTTGAATTATCACAAAAGAACTTATATGTTATATTGGGATTGATATTTAGAAAGGAATTGTCAACTATTTATTTTGGATAATTTATTTTGGATATATAAACCATTGATTGGATGCTTTAAATGAATTGCTAACATGTTATATTTTCAAATGAAATATATATGGATTATATTAGCATTTTCGAAACCGGTTCAAGTTACTTATTTTATAATAGAGTATTCATAATATTAATGTATATATATTTTTCGCATAAATTGTATTGAACGATTGATTGTAATGTGGTGTTCCGTCAATTTTTCCGTTTCCGCCATGACCGGAATTGGACGTTACATTAATATTTAAGAAGATAAATTAAAAAAAATGTAAATGTAAAAAATGATTATTAAGTCACGTAAATAGGATAATTTCTTACCATATAATGACCGGCCTTTAAACCTAAAAGATCTGTATTAAATTTCCTAAAAAAGAAAAGATTTCAAAATGGATTTTAACTCTATTATTAAATATATTTTTATAGTTAAGTATTTTTAGGGCTGCAAACGAGCCGAGCCGAGTCGAGTATATGGGGTGTTCCGAGTCGAGTATATGGGGTGTTCGTGTTCGGCTCGTTTGTCAAATATCGAGCTCGAGCCGAGCTTGAGCTCGAGCCGAGCTTGAGCTCGACGAGCTTTATAAATGTTTGTTCAAGCTCAGCTCGATAATTTTTTTCTATGTTCGAGCTCGGCTCGTTTAAGCTCGTTTAAGTTAATCGAGCTCAGCTCGTTTAAGTTAATCGAGCTCAGCTCGTTTAGTAGCTCGTTTAGTAAAATTAAAACAAAAATAAATTGAATTTAAATTAAACCTAAACTAAAATTAATTCAAACCATGAGTTCATTTCTCCTTGTTAAAAATATTAATTAAAAAATTATTAATAGTATCACACGGATCTAAGTTCAAAATATAATTTAAAAGAGTATTCATAAATCATTCGAGTTGAACCAATATAAAGTCATCAACCATGAAATTTTGATATAATCTAAGTTATATTAAACAATGAAATTTCGAATTATTAGACTCAATAAACAAACAATCCAAGTGAAATCTATATCAAGACAAATAAAGAAGAAAAATAAAAAGATAGAAATGTAATTTAATTACCAAGTGGTAGAGAAGCAAGTTGGATTGGACGCAAATTTCCGAGCAAGACTAAAGAGAGTGAAATTGCTTTATGCTTGATGACGAAAAGTAGACAGAGAGAGACGACAGTGGTAGAGATGAGTGATGGAATTACTTCAGGGCTTGATGACAAAAAAAATACAGAGAGAAAGAAAGGGTAATAGACATAAGTGGTGGCTCTCTTGACAAACTAGTAGTCTTAAGAAAACTAAACCTTAGGTTATATAAATTATTTTAATTAATTTTTTATTTTTGATATATATTTTTTTTAATTCCGGCATCTATTTTAATTTGGACCTTTTTTTAATTTGGACTTTTTTTATATCCATTAAAAATTATCTATTTATTTTTATTAAAAAAAATATTAAACGAGTTATGAATGAGCTCGTTTGCGAACACAAACGAGTTTTTATCGAACATAAACGAGCTGTGAATGAGTTTGTTCATGAACATAAACGAGCCGAACAAGGGTTTGTTTGAGCTCGGCTCGTTTACTAAACGAGCTATAAAATTTTGTTCGTGATCGTTCATTTAAGTGTTGAACAAGCTTTGACCGAGTTTTGACCGAACCGTTCACGAATCGTTCACGAGTGCTCGTGTTCGTTTGCACCCCTAAGTATTTTATTGTAATCTATTAATCAATTTTCTTAATTTATTAAAATAATTTAATTTTAAAAATTATATATTATTTATAATAATTAAAAAATATATATTTAAATAATAAAATACTTATAATATTATTTACAAATATTTAAAAAATTAAAAGAATATAAATTTAAAAATTAATTATTAGATCATTGAATGAGTAATTTCTTACCTTAAAATAGCTGGCCCTATACAAGATCCCCTTGACGGGAAAAGATCTCACAACGATGACACTTAACTCCCGAATTTTGTGATGTGATGTGAGTCCATGTCAGACCAGAAGTGTGTTGACTGTTGAACTCAAGTTGCCGTTAAGTTTTTAGGGTTCTTTTGGCGCGAAAAACACTTACTTTGGTACCAAGTTTTCGCTTTTCAAAACTAGTTTCATTTACAAAACAATTCAATTACCTCGTTTAGGAAATAAACAACTGCCCGATTCCTGTTTCACTTAGATAGGAAATCTCCCGTATATTCAAACTCATTGTGGAGTCTCTCTCTATAATTCACTTTCCCTTTCTGATTTATTTTTCAATCGCTTATTCCTTGTAATGTGCTCTCTTTTCCCAGTTTCGTTTTGTTTATCTTTTGGTTTGTTCTGTTTTTGGTTTATCATTCATAGTTTTAATTCTACATTGTAAGATTGAGTGTAAAGAAGTTAGTTTTAATTCTACATTGTTGGATTGTGTGTAAAAACGTTGGATTTGTGAGGTTGAAAGAGGATAGATTTGTGTTTTTAGGGTTTTGTTTGGTGGAGTGGAAAATCATGGTTAAGTGGTTTATATTTTAAGATTATTGTTATATATGATCAATGGGTTTGTTTAAATGTTTGAATTATGTAAGTTGTTAGTGAAAAGTTTTGATTTTGATTATTGTTATATACTTTTTGTACAGATCAGTTCTTTTCGTTCAATCTTGCTTTGTCCTCTGCTGATTGCATCAACATTGTTGTGATGGCTGTGGAAGTGAAGGAGAAAGCGTGAGCTGTGGAATCAATTGAGGAGAAGATGGAGGCCTCAAGTTCTGATCCTAGGGCTTCAACTCTCACGGCCAGGGAGAAACAAAGGCGTTGGAATGCTCTTCTTGAAGTGACTCGTCTTGAAATGGTCAAACTTGAAGGGACTGAAGAAAACGATGATCATAATTTACATAAAGAATCTGTCTCTGATGATGTTGATTACAGAGTTCGTGCATTTGGTTACAATGTCATAGTTCCATGCGAACACAGAACTTGCGGAGGAAAAGTCAAGGGGAAAGAGATCTTCACAAGTGAGAATGAGAAACAACGTTTACCCAAGTTGGATGATTTGGAAGCTTTGGAGGAAGCAACCATCAATGAAAAGCTGAAGAAGAAGCCAAAGACAGAAAACAATAACAATGGCATCAGGATTTCTATCAAGCCTCCTGAATCTCCCGATCTTCCTTCAGCATTTAAAGATGAAATTCGGAGACCGAATGGAACCAATATCAAACTTGTGATTGAAAAGAAATTGACGGCTTCCGACATGGATGCTAGTCGGCAAAGTCGGTTCACTATGCCAAATGGAGGAATGAGGGATCAAACTTTTGTGAGTTTGGATGAGATATTGCCTTATCAAAGTTCTGGAGGCATGCATTGTTCACTTATTCAACCTTGTCTTGAGATACAGAAAGGTTTGAAGTTAAATAGATGGAATATGAGCAAATCTTACTCTTATGTGCTGCAGACAAGATGGAATGATGTTTCCCATAACAAAAGGAATCATCTTAGAGAGAATTCAATAGTACAGCTTTGGAGTTTTAGAGTGAATTCGGAGTTATGGTTCGCCATGAATCTCCTGAAGGATGACCCATGAAGGATGACCTCAAAGATGGACAGTAATTAAATGTAGAGATGTTTCTTCTCTAGTAGTACATAATACTGTAGGTCAAGAACTCATGCTAGTTAATTTAGCAAATAAAGTGAACTCTGAGTTATTCTTGTTTTGCTTAGTACATTGACACCATTGCTTATCATATAAAGTAAGTCAATAATACTCTATTCCCTCAAAGAAACCATAAAAAAGGCAAAGACAGATGTCAACAAACCAGACGACACATAGGCATGGTACACCTCGATAAACCAGACAATAGATAGATTCTTTGCCTCCATCTCCTCCAATAAACAACATATCATTTCTAAAACATCACAAATATCTTCACCAGCAGCAAAGAATTTGTCCAATTACTCGCTCACAAGATGGCGCCTGTGGCGTTGAGGGTTTCACAGGACGGAAGTGGCGATTTCAGGACGGTGCAGGAGGCTATCGATACGGTTCCTCTAGGCAACACTACCCGGACTATAATTCGGGTCGACCCGGGTGTTTATACGCAGCCGCTTTACGTGCCCAAGACGAAGAACTTCATCACTATAGCTGGATTCTGTCCGGAGACTACCATTCTTACGTGGAACAACACCGCTACCAAAATTGAACACCATCAGGTCTGATTTTGTTATTTCTTTAATTTGGGTTTTATTGGTTTTCTTTTCTGATGGTGTGGTTGTTCGTGTTTTTCAGGCTTCTAGGGTGATTGGGACGGGGACATTTGGATGTGGGAGTGTGATTGTGGAAGGAGAGGATTTCATTGCTGAGAATGTTACTTTCGAGAACTCTTCGCCTGAGGTAAGATTTGAATTCATTTCTGTGTTAAAGCTAGCTGAAATTGAGGTTTTGGGTATGTTGGTGATGGGGTTTTTGGGGGGTTTGAATCTGAGGATCTCAAATGAGGGACTTGTTGATTGAATCCAAAGATGCTTTCCATTTTGTGTAGTTTTTGGTTTAATCATCTGGGGGATTGTTTGAAGATTAGATTTCAAGTCTGAGCTAGAGAGAGCTGAAAATGAGGTATTCTTGTAGTCATGTTCACCCATAGTGCAAACAAAGGTTTCATTTCATCCATATGGTATTTATTTGAAGAGGGTTTTTCTTGTAGAGTTTGTGTCTTGGTTTGGGGTTTTGTATGTGGAGACTCATACATATGGTATTGATTTAAGCATCCGGTGGCGTGATGTGAAGTTGATGTATGCTGATTGATTGTTTTGGAAGTGTATTTTTGTTGTGATCTATTTTTTTTATTATTATTTTTTGTCTCTTTGTGTGTATGCATCTCTATTGATCATGTCAGTCCTTTTGGTTAGGGTTCTGGCCAAGCAGTGGCAATTAGAGTAACTGCAGATCGATGTGCCTTCTACAACTGCAGGTTTCTTGGATGGCAGGTATTGTATGTGCCAAGTTATGTTAATCTGTTGGATTTGATGTCTTGAAAAATTCTTCAAATCTCTCATAACCTATGTTCAAACAGTTACTTCACCACATAAATAAGTTACGTGCTTTGAAGAAGAGTGGACTAGTTTTAATCTGCTTACTTGTTTGTATTGCTAAACAAACTCAGCAAGAATAATGTAAATAAAAGCTGTGACATTTTTTATATTGAACACAGCAGTGAATGTCAATTTGACACCAAACCATCCAACATAGTAGAATGGGCATGTGAGCATATTGATGAAAAGATAAATGGTTTAAAGCAACAAAATTGTTATGCGGAGAAATATGTTTGTTGAGTCTTAAGATTTTGACACTGTGGATTAATGAATTTATATGTTTGTCTGCTAAAAGATTGCAGTTTCAATTTTCATGTAGGACACACTGTACTTGCATTACGGAAAGCAGTATCTGAAAAATTGTTACATTGAAGGAAGTGTGGACTTCATCTTTGGAAACAGTACTGCACTCTTGGAGCATTGTCATATCCATTGCAAATCTCAAGGTTTTATAACTGCACAAAGTAGGAAATCATCTCAGGAGACAACTGGTTATGTGTTTTTAAGGTATATGGTTGATCATTATGTATTTACTTCTTTTTTTAACCCAAACTAACCATGTTCTAGTACTTTATTATTTTTTACCGCAGGTGCTAGTAGTTTATTCTTTTTTGAGTTTTTATCTTGTTCTACCTTGTAGAGTTAGTGATCATCTCCAAGTATCTATTTCAACTAATTATTTCTTTAAACCACAAAATTTTGACATTGAGGCATCTGTCTGTTGCTAGGGAGCAGTAGAGTTGGTTCTACATTAACATCCTAGACTTCTCTTGTATGGAAAACTTTTAATGAGTTTATGATTATTGCTATGACTGAATGAAGAAGCATGGACTTGCATGCAGTTGTTTTGGGAATGAATTTTTTGTGTTCTATGATGTACAATTGCTTTATTGTGTCAAATGGGTATGTGACTCAATAAGGTACATGTTATAATGTTAAATTTCTTACAGATGATCAATATTGCTTGTTTTTGTTTTCTCAAATTGTTACTCCGAAATGGACAGGCATATGAAAGTGGTGTGTTTTTGTAAATCTTTCTCATCCAAGAAGAACACAACTGTCCCAAATATGCTACAAAGTTCATGATGTAGAAACCAAACCAATGCTGAAGAGTCTCTTTTGTTTTTGCATCATAATCTTTATTGATTACTCAAAACAAGGCTTCAGGCAGACCCTTCACAATTCTCTTTTGTAGTCCTTATTTTTTTCTTAACAGATTATCTAATATGCAAGATGTTATAAAATGAAAATCCAGCATGTAATCTCATTGGTTTTACTTCTTTATCAACAATATGTTAGGTGTGTAATCACTGGCAACGGAGGGAATTCATATGCATACCTAGGAAGGCCATGGGGACCGTTTGGAAGGGTGGTCTTTGCATTCACATATATGGATGCTTGCATCAAACAAGTCGGCTGGAATAACTGGGGCAAAGCTGAAAATGAAAGAAGCGCTTGTTTTTATGAATACAGGTATAATTGTTTTGGCAAAGTTTGCCTGTATTGGCAAATAAGAATTGATCTTCAATATAATGAATTCGACTGCGTTGTCAAGATCAAATTATGATGATGGTCACTTCCTTAGAACAAAAACTCACCATTTTAGTAAACTGAGTTCTGATTCCCATTGGAACTGCAGGTGTTTTGGGCCAGGTAGCTGCTCTGATAAACGCGTGACCTGGTGTAGAGAACTGATAGATGAGGAAGCAGAACAGTTCCTTGCACACTCTTTCATCGACCCAGATCCTCAAAGGTCTTGGCTTGCTATGAGAATGGCCGTAAAATTACCTTATTCTGCTGCTTAGATGTGAACAAAAGAAGATTTCATTGCAGATCATCCATCAAAACCATAGGTGTGCAATAAATTATTGACTTACATTACATTCACACAGGCCCGTTTGTTGGAGATGGAGATCAGACATGTATATTGATTTCTGGAAAAAATAATAAGTTTGTCATGATTGTATTTCATAGTTATGGATGGTTTGTACTTTAAAGTTGTGCTGGTTATTTTTAGTTTTTTAAACAATGAAATTATTCACGCATGTAACTCGCAATCCAATTCACTTGAGAGGAAAATAAAACCAAAGGGTATATTTACGTTAAATTTTATTGCAAAGAAAGTATTTGGCCCGAATTTGACCCGAACGGGTCGAATCACTGATTCGGATGAAGTGAGAATTGCGGATCCTAGTCACAGGTCACATTTCACATCTACCATTGACGACCATGGCGTGACAGAGAGTAAATTGTTTTTATTCTGCAGATCCAAATCCAACTTCTTCAACCAACAACTAACACACAATTTACAGTATCACAACAATCTCTACAATTTTTCTCCATCCGAAATCGGTGAAATTGTCGTCTGTATCTAGAAATGGACCGACAGCCTTCCCAATCGGGAATCATGTCGACCACTTCATCATCACCACTCACCGATGCAGGGATCCAGAGCCTGTCGTCGATCCTCAACAACCCTAACCCCTCCTCCGACGCCTCTTGGGTGACCTGGTGGTCCTCCTCATCCTCAGCACCACAAATCTCCTCTCTCGAATTCACTCCTCTCTCTAAAACCGCCACCTCCGACCTCTCCCGATCCGACTTCTCCTCTTACCTATCTTCCATCTCCGATTCATACGCTCGCTTCGAAGACATCCGTCACCATTCCTCCACTGAGCATCTCCTCGATTTCGCTTCCTCCGGTCAAGGTGAAGCTCTCGTTGCTTGTCTCCGTGAGGTTCCAGCTCTTTATTTCAAGGAGGATTTCTCTCTCTCCGAAGGTGCCACTTTCCGTGCGGCATGTCCGTTCTCCAATGTCTCGGAGAATGTCGTTCTCCAGGAGAAGCTGTCTCAGTATCTTGATGTTGTTGAGCTTCATTTGGTTAAGGAGATTTCGCTCCGGTCGAATTCTTTCTTTGAGGCTCAGGGTCAGTTGGAGGACTTGAATCTTAAGATCGTTGAGGGTTGCAGTAGGATTCGCAGTCTTAAGGAAACAATTCGTCTTCTTGATGCGGATTTGGTTGACTCAGCAAGGAACATTCAAGATTTGAATGCTGTTAGGAGTAACTTGTTGGCTCTCCAAGATAAATTGAGGCTCATTTTGAATGTTAACCAGGCTCTCTCTGCTCTTAAGTTGGTTAGTGAATTTGCATTCTGGAGTCTAGATTGTTTTTTGGTTGTTTTGGTAGATGTGATTTGTAAGTATGAAAAGGGTGCTAGCTAGAACTGCATTTATAAAATCTCTATTGGGTAGTATAGTATAATTTTGGTGACAGTGCTATGTGAGCTTAGTTTGTTAATGTATTAGGAAGAGTGTTAGCTTTTCAGGTAATTTGCTGTATTAGTCTAGCATCAGTATTGCAAACAAAACTTTGGATTTTGGATGGTATTTTAGTTCTATATATATATATATATATATATATATATATATATATTTTTTTTTTTTTTTTTTTTTTTTTTTTGCACATGAAAAGGATCTTATGAAGACCATCATTGTTGCTAGAGCATAGGTGTGAACAATTGAATTGCTGTTAGGAAGAATTTTGATTTTCGAATTTGATTGATGTTGGTTTTGCCTGATGTTATGAACTTAACATTTTTTCATTGGTTCTGTTATATAGCTTGTTGCATCCGCAGATTGTGCAGGAGCTTTGGATGTGACGGATGATTTACAGAATTTGCTGGTAAGTCCTTGGTGCATAATAAGTTTATGCTTGATATGCGTTCTTTGCATTCTCTTACTTATATTTTCTTTGTTTCTTAGGACGGAGATGAGCTTTCTGGACTACATTGCTTTCGTCATCTTCGAGAGCATGTAACAGCTTCAATAGATTCCATTAATGGGTATGATATCTATACTCTCTGGTCAACATGTGCATCCCTCTTTCCTTATAATTATCAATTATAAGCTCATATTTGATATACGAGCAGTACAAAGGAAATTTCTCACAACATGTGTATGTGGTTGTACTCCTATTCTCTCAAACTAGAGTGTTGTCTTTCAGTCAGACTGTTTTTGAATTTTGTTCTTAGGATTATCAAGCTGATGGATAGCATTTATGTTTGGGCTTAGTTGACGTTTATTGTCTAATCAACTAGCCAAGATTTTTTTCCCTTTCAAATTTGGTTATCTTTTTGCGTGATTTCTGTGAGGAAATTTTTTGCTCTCCACTTAGAATTTGGATTAGTGAATGAAATTTAGTGATATTATAAAAAAGAGGTTAACGATTGACCTTGTACAGTTGTTGCTATGGAGATTTTTTTAGATGGTGCTACTTGACTAAGACAGTTATACAGAAATGGACAGCTTATTTACATGTGTGATTTCCTGTTAACTGAAAACAATTTGTTTGTTTGATTTATTTTTTATTTTCTTTTAGCTTCCATTAAAATACCGTTTTAGTCCTAGGTAAAAAACTTATGAGGAGAAATATTAGGGTAATGAAAAGTGGCTCTGCCTTAGAAAGTGTAACTGCGGATCTGTTTCCTTTGAATTTTATTTACTTTAATTGCAAAGACAGGTTAATGACATCTCTAATTATATTGCAGGTTCATATGTACTAGTATAATTTAATAGGCATGTGTTGGAGTGTTTAGCACTAGCGAGCATAGATAAGAAAGTAATGATTTCAATCAGATAACGTAACTTGTTTGACAGCTCATTGTCAGCTGTAGGCTCTGAGCATATTTGAAAATCTTTTTCTTCCATCACTTACTGGGTGGGTAGGTGGGTGGGCAGATTTATCTTTATTAGATTCTTCTCTTAAGGATTGAAGTATATATTTGATTTTTTTATTTGTGGCGGTTGAACTTCAAGATTCGGCTTGTGGTAACATTCAAGGATTTTGAAATTTCAAATTCTACAAAACTAATAGTTGCCCTGTTTAGAATCTTTGTAGGAACTGTTCTATGATTTATAAATGAATCAGATATTTTTCTCCTGGTACATTGCAAATTTTCGTGGCTTATATAATCTTGCATTGCAAAACTTTGTTCTTTTCTGTCTCCCATCACATCTTTGATATCTAAAATGTTCATCTTTGTTTTGCCCTTCTTTTATTGCTTATACATACTATAGAAGTGTTTATTTTTTTATTACTTATTAAATTTATTTATGTAGCATTCTTTCAGCAGAGTTTATGCGTGCTGCAATACAAGATGCTGGGAACTCGGATGCAGTTATTTTATCGAAAGCAAAAGCACGAACATCATTACCCTTAAATGGAAAATATGAGAAAGTAAGGTTTATTTAAAGATTTCTCATATAGTTAAGCTTAATTTATGATATTGTCATTTTGTATGGGGTTTTTGTTGATTCTAATTCTGCCCTTTTCATGTTTGCACTTTCCTATGTTGTATAAAATTGATAGCCTGTTATTTCGGAACTGAGGAATTTTTATACTGATGGAAGCGGTCTTCTTACATTTTCATATCTGGAATTCACAAACTGGTTGTAAATGAGATTTTTTTTTTTTTTTTTTTTTATTTAAATTTTTTAAAATTTTTATTTGTTTATTATTATTTTATTTTATGACATAGACAGGCGATTAAGTTAGATTGTGGTAGACATCTTTGATTGGTTGCAATATATATGGATTTTGGACCAACCACTTATAACTATGCAGAGAAGTTCAGAAGCTTTTTATCATGTCATATCTGGCTTATAAAAGCATTTTCTCTGTCCTTGTGATGAAAGTTTTTTGAGCTGATGTACTTTGGTGTTGCTGATGGCAGCTATACAACTCGTAGTATTGGTGAACATTGTATCCTGAACTTTGTGTGTGGTATGAGCAGTCAATTGTGTCCATTTTTAGTTGTTTCCATTAATGGAGTATTGTGATGATTCTTCTGTCTACTCTACTGTCTTTTGTCATGTCTTAGAAGTGCTGTTTTGTTGTCTGTCTTTGATACATGAGGTGGCCCTTTTAAACAAAACGTTCTATTTTTATGGACCCTGGACATCTAAGATTCAGTTTGATGATATGTACTCATTACTTGTTTTAATTATGCCATCAGGTTGTATTGGACGAGGAAGAGGCATCTAGTTTTCGAGATCACCTTCTTCCTCTCATCATTGGGTTGCTCAGAACAGTAAGTAAAACTATTATATTATTTCTCATCATTGTTTGGAATTTGATATTCGAAAAGCTTGCCTGGGTCCATTAATCTCATTTCTCTTCCATTTTCTGCCATAAAATTATGGAGTTGGCCCATCAGATCAGTGTCTAAATAAGAAAATGTCTATTGACAGGGGAAGCTCCCCTCTGTTTTGAGGATATACCGGGACACACTTACTGCTGATATGAAAACTGCTATCAAAACTGCTGTGGCAGAGCTGCTTCCTGTGCTTGTTGCTCGACCTCTTGACTCAGATTTCACACCTGGAGAACGAACAGTAGAACCAGATGGTTAGTTTTAGATAAGTTGTATTGTATTTTCCTCTTCTATATTTAGAATGTATTAATTACTTGTGCTACCTGATTTTTTAATGCTAAAGTTGTGACTCAGGTGGTGGATCATCACTCGCCAGCAAGTTGCGCAGCCTGTCATCTGAAAGCTTTGTTCAGCTTTTGAGTGCTATTTTTATGATTGTTCAGGTAATGTATATTATACTATCTGTTTATGCCAAATCTTTAGATGTCATCAGGATATCTGTAATGTAATGGTCTGTCTGAAACAATTTTGTGATCTCATGCAATGCTAGGAAAATTGATGACTAAGCTTTTTTATTATTTTATTTTATTATTTTGAATTAGTTTTAGTGGAGTATATGTCTTAAAACTTCACTAAATCAATAGGTAAAATGTCTAAAAACTAGGACTAATTAAACATTAGATGAAAAAAGATTCACTAAGATTAGCTGTCAGTGGGCTGAACTATTAATTATCTGTGTATCCCACGTGTTGTAATCTTATTGTTATAATAAAGAGAATAAATAAATCTGCACCTTCGGCAATTTATATGAATTGTGGGCATGTTCCTTTGAATAATACAAGCCTATAGGCTGTAGCTTTGTTGCATTTCACTGTTTTCTTTATAGGATTCACACAGTTGTAGGAGTGTTTAAGTTTTTGATGTTTACATAGTGAAAATACTGAGTTATTCAACTCATTGAGCATTTTGCCCCAGAACAGGGGAGTTGGATACATCTAATGGGAAGGTGCTTAATTTATAAAGGGACTAGGGAAAGAGTTCTGTTGGTGATGATATGGAACTTGTTACCTCCATGGAGTTTTGTTTTATGTTTTACTGGTGGGTGTGAAAGGTTGATTTTTTCTTCTTGTGGAGTGATTAAATGGACTAGGACTGAAGTTATGCTAACATAATAAAGAAGCTCCTGGGAAAAGTGATTCATGAAGCTGAAACAAAATCAAGATTTGCAGTTAGACAAGTACAATTAAAAAAATGGTTGTCCAAACACACTTGTTCTTATCAAGTCTCCTGGGTTGTGCTTTAATTATGATGGGTGGTTGATTATTAATATGCTCATTTGCTTCCTTATATGAATGTGACCTGTTCTCAATAAAAATTAACATTTAAAAAAGATGTAATATGAATTATTTTCTCTTAGTGAATGCAGGCACACTTAATGCGGGCTGCTGATGTAAAAAGGGCCATTGAGTGGATAATGTGCAATCTTGATGAAAATTACGCTGCCGATTCTGTTACTGCTGCAATTGCACTTGGTGCTGCAGCTGCAGAAACGACTCAAGAGAATAACGGTCAAGGTGGTTCATTAATTCCATATTCATCTCTTAAAAGTGGCACTAAAACTTCTTCAGTTCAGACAAAAGCAAATGATGCTGCAAGCCCTGCAAACATGTCAAGAAATTTCAGGTAAAATCTTACCCTGTTTTAGTTTTGTGATTGTTTCGTGATTATATGAAAATATAATAATCCCACTTATTGGTCATGAAAACATAGGTGGTAATCTTTTTATTTGATTCAATGGTAGTTATTTTAGTGGTGGAAGCATGGTTGAGAAATACTTCATATCGATACGCGAAATACGTATAATACTACGTATCAATATTAAAACGTATCGTACAGACGCTATACTTATACTCGATGGTGTTTTTTACGTTTTAATACCACGTATAACGCGTATTAGTATGATACGCGTACTAACACGATAAAAACTTAATGAAGAAAAAAGGAAAAAAGAAGGGTATTTATGATATTTAAAGAGGAAGAAAACTTAATAAGTTTAAAACTATTTAAAGTGTAAAACCTTATTTACAAATCTAGCAGTCGTTTGTGTTAGAAAATTTTAGGGAAAAAAAACTCCTTAGAGGTGGAAAGACTTTGAAGAAGAAAGCTCAAAGATAGAAGAACTTGTGGCTGAAGATTAAAGATATTTTTTTAAACATTAGAAAGTACGGGAACTAGATATAAAGATAAGATAGCATACCAAAGTGGAATTCACAATTCCAACCCCTAGACTTAAGTGACCCACCATTTAAGGATGGTGTATACAACTATATGTATCGATTAGAAACACTTGTAACATAGCAAAATGGAATAAAAGAATATTCTGTATCATTCAAACATTGATAAAATTTTAAATCTATCAATTGGAATCCTTAAATAGTACTATGAGAGCACTTAATTTTATTTTGAATATATACATTTTTAATTCTTATAATTTTTAATATTATTTTATTTGTTTCAATGATACTAACGTATTAAACGTTTCGATACTTCACGTATCGTATCGTTTGACCAAACGTATCGTATCGCGTACCGTATTACTCAACCTTGGGTGGAAGATGATCCTAATATTTAAGAGTTCCAATGATGACTTTCATTTTTGTTTTAATACAAAATTTAGTATGAAAGGAAGAGTAAACTAAAGAAGCCTACTATTAAGATGCTTAGTTATAGCAAGCTATCCACCTATGCTACCACTGAAATTTGCCTGAGGCAACAAAATATAAGGAAACTCAAAATAGAAACCCTTTTGGAAATTGGTGTTGACAAATTTGACATGTTTGTTTATTACTGTGTGGTGTGCAGTAAATTTTCTCCCGCAAAAAAGTAGTTCTAGTTACTATGTTGAGTCATCCCTTATACAATCTTGGTATTATAATGCCAAAAGTGTATTTTAGATGTTTTTGTTTTCTGGAAGGGTTTGATACTAATTAACAATTTATAGTGTTCGGTTATGATTTTATGTGCAGCCTTATGGCAAGCCGTTTGTTTGGTTTTTAACTTCACGTGATATGACATGGTTTCTTTAGAATTTGTTCTGCATTAGACTTGCACTGAAGAAATTCTGATTCTTCTTGTCTTGTTGTTCCGGTTGCTTGTTTGAATCCCATGTCAATATTTAAATTCTAATAAAATTTTTCTCTGAAGTTCTTTCACTTTCTAAGTTTCTTTTTCCTGTTCTTGACCCCAAATGATAATTAAAAATTGTGTATACTGATGTCACTGACAGAGCCGATGTATTGAGAGAAAATACAGAAGCTGTCTTTGCTGCATGTGATGCTGCTCATGGAAGATGGGCAAAGCTCCTTGGGGTTCGTGTTCTACTACATCCTAGGTTACGGTTGCAGGAGTTCTTAAGTATATATAATATTACGCAAGAGTTTATTACTGCTACAGAGAAGGTATCATCTCTTCATTTTCCTTTTATCATAAATTGAGAATGCAGGTTTCCTTTCTCTTTGAAAAACTATTATGAAAGATACCTTGTTGTGATCGTGATTCCCTTTTGTTCTGAACAGATTGGTGGAAGGTTGGGATATAGCATTCGAGGAACATTGCAGTCACAAGCCAAAGCATTTGTTGATTTCCAGCATGAATCTCGAGTAAGTATGAATACAGCTACCGATATGTGATTCTTAGAGGACTTATATTTTCTTATATATGGAAGTGGACTGATTTTAATTGGCTCATTCTAGATGACAAAAATTAAGGCAGTTCTTGACCAAGAAACATGGGTGGAGGTTGACGTCCCTGATGAATTTCAGGCCATTGTCACATCATTGTTTTCGTCTGTAGCATTAGATTCTGAAAGTACAAATGTCCAAGATAATATGACAACATACGATGAAGTAGCTTCGAGCAATGACACTGCTTCTGGTAGACTGGAAAATTCTCACCAACAAACTGAGCAGACATCTGCAAATGAAGTAATCAGAGTAAATTCTACCCAAGTGAACTCTATTTCAGCTGAAGCTAACGGGAGGAGTAAAGCGGAGGACTCTTCTGTTCAAAATAATAGTAGTAGTAACGTGAAGGAGCGTGGAAAATCTACATCTCAAACCCTTAGTTATGGTGGTGTTAGTTATCATATGGTTAACTGGTTAGTACTCTCACGTCACACTTTTGTTCCTTTTTAAGTATGTATACTTAGTTAAAGCTTCTGCAGAGTGTTTGTATGGGGGCCATATGGTCTACTTCTCACACACACACAGAGCATCCTAATACTATAACTTTCTTTGGTGGTCTCATTTGCCAAATGTATCACAGTTTCTTACAACTTCAGAATGTGATAATTTTCATAAAAATAGAAATAAGTTTTTCTATAATTTTCTTAAGAGATAGAATTAGGTTTTTATGGTGAAATATCACTGATTCAGTTGTTCTTTTTCCTTGTGTTTCCCATCTCAGTGGATTAATATTACTCAAGATGTTGTCAGAGTACATGGATATGAATAACTTTTTACCAGCTCTCTCTTCTGAAATCGTTCATCGCGTAGTGGAGATTTTAAAATTTTTCAATACTAGGAGCTGTCAGCTTGTTCTTGGTGCAGGAGCCATGCAGGTATAGTTTTTCCTGTTATTTAGTTAATTTGTTACTATCTACACGCTCCACTGAAATAGTTCAATGTGAGCCATTGATATCATGAAATAACTTCACCAGCCATTATTTCTTGTATTTATATTCATGCATGCTTGTTCATCATTGGCATACCATGATATCAAAATTTTGCTGCCACTTTATGTGAACTTAATCTTAATGCAGGTTAATATATCATATCTTGTTCCTATGATTATTAATGTTCAAATTTTCTTCTGTTTGTGGAATTGCAGGTGTCTGGTTTGAAGTCCATTACTTCTAAACACCTGGCACTAGCAAGTCAAGTTACTAGTTTTATTTATGCTATTATTCCTGGTAGGTGAAGATATATTCTTGTATTATTACTTGTCACTTAATGTATTTTCTAGTGCCTAATATAGTAGTTCTCGTGTTTATGTGGACTCTGTTTGTTATCTTGTTATCTCTTGGCAACTAAGAACTAAGCTATAGCAACCTTGCTTGGTCAACATATAGAATATATATGCAATTATAGATGTCTCATAAATTCTTTGAAGGGCAATTGATATCTGAAGTAGTAATTCATATTTAGCACATAAGCTGTGGATGACAATTCAGAAATCATATTGACCATCATGTTACTGCTCATCATATAGCCCATGTAACCTTAACTTAATCATAGTGAGCTGTTTCTGGCCAGATATGTGATTTCTAGTTTAATTTTTGCAGTAATCTATCTATTAGACTATTTGCATGGGATAGATATGGAGAAATCTATGCGAGATGCAAGTTTGTTAATTGTATGACCTCATGGAAACACTTGGAACTTTTGTAGAATTCAGTTTTAGTTGCTAATTACCAGAATGTATAACTAACCATTATAGTTGAATTTAACTTTTCTAGACCATTTTATTTTCTAATTTTTCTTATTTTATGATATATGTATACATATGTGTATGTGTGTGTATATATATTAATGGTCATGATTAGTTGTGTTTATGTATTTTTGGAGTGCATTTATCTATTATCTTAGTGGATACACGGTTGGATATATTTTATGGTACCTGAGACACTACTCTGTTTTGACTAAGCAATCAGGCAAATTCTCTTTTTGAAAGTACCTGAAACACGAAAGGCAATGCTGATGTTGGAGATTGATCGAGTAGCCCAGGTACATCCAATTTTCTTTATTTAGTTTTCCAATATCTATGGATGCACGTGCCCTCTTAATCCTATGTCACTAAGATAATTACAAAGACACCGTTACCAAAACATGTTAAATCATGTTAATTTTTTCATATAAATTTGGGCAGCCTCTAAATCAAATTACATTTTTTCTTTCCTGATGGTAATTGACAATAGACACATTTTGTTGTCATTTTGGGTCTCGATGGTTATGTAAGTAGAAATAAGTTTCCACTTTTTAACTAATCGCTGTGAATTTGACATTCTTAGGATGTCTGATTTAACCTTGAATTTATTGTGTTTTCATTTAATTTTTCTTATAGTTTTGGCATGTTAATTATGTCTTACTGCTGACATTCCTTAAGACTTAAGAAAGCATGGGAGTCTTTCTGTTTAACTTTGATTAGCCACTCATTTAAAATAGAGAGCTTAGATGTTTTGCTCCATTTTACAGGCAATTTGGAATGGATTTATTCTTACAATTTGTTTGTAAAATTCTGTGATAACTGGATTTCTTTACTGTGTAATATAAGCATTCAGAATTTCAAATTTCAGTACCTTAATTTTACATTCAGTGGATCATCAATGGACTTATAGTTTCTCTTGGATTGATAATTAGGATTACAAAGTTCATCGAGATGAAATACACACAAAGCTGGTCCAGATAATGAGGGAACGGTTGTTAGTTCATCTACGTAGTTTGCCTCAGATTGTTGAGGGCTGGAGTAGACCTGATGATTCACAACCTAGTCAGTTTGCTAAATCGCTGACAAAGGTAAAGTGCTGTGGTTTTAATATTCATCTAGACTCCAACATTTTAAGTACTCTTTTCTATTTGAAATTTTGGGTTAAGATAGGCTGCATTGTTCTTTCCCTACTAACTTGATTCAGTTTATTGTTTCATCTCTTTCTAGGAAGTAGGCTACCTTCAGCGCGTCTTATCGCGAACTTTGCATGAGGTTGATGTTCAGACAATTTTCAGGTGGAGTATTTTATAATCTTATACAAGTCTACATCATTATGCCTAGTCACTACTAAATTCTACCTTTTTTTATTGATTAGAATTACATAGATTTAACTAAGAGGAAGTATAAGAGTAATTTCTATTTGGACGATCTGTTTTTTTTTTTTTTTTTCAATTAATTGATTAAGTAGGGATATATGGTAATTATATATATTGTTTCCAAATGCATGTTTCTTCCTTGTAGACTACTTGAAGTGGATATTCATAATGGTCATTATGACATACTTTTTCTTGCAGGCAAGTGGTCATAATCTTTCATTCCCAAATTTCCGAAGCATTTTCCCGCTTAGAGATCAATACCCCACAAGCGAAGGAGAGGTACTAAATCTATATGTATGTATGTATATATATATATATATATATATATATATATATATATATATATATATATTTCTTCGAATAAAGTCTTTCTTCAGGAGTTGGTGCGAGGTAACTGAAAGAGGCTGATTGTTTTATTTTGGCAGGCTGCAACGGGATATTAAAATCATTCTTGCATGCATCCGATCATTGCCTTCTGATAACTCAAGTGATTCTGACATCCCCAACTGGGGGCAACTTGATGAGTTCCTGGCACAGAGATTTGGCGAAGAAACTGGCTGAGACAATTTATTGTAGAGTAGAAATTCAATTTCTTCTTTGGAGAAGACCAACCAGGTAGAAGAGAATGCCTAGGGATTTCAGAACCAAGTCTTTGCCATGCACACTTGTTATCTACAACTGAATCGAGGTAATTAGAGTTTCTAACAAAGAATTTTAAATAATGCATGCAATTTTTGTTACTCCAAATGGTGAATAGTTAGTTCTTCTGATGGCACGAAGTTGCACTCATGTTTCAAGTTCTCAGTGTGTGTTATTAAGAAGGATAGCAATCTTTGACATCCCATTGTATGATAGTGTCATATTCAAATGAATCCCTCTTACCCTGTTGTTTACATTGCTGGGGTTATTATCTGTGCAGGAGTTCTGATAGTTTCCGGGCATACATGAGTGAAGTATCATTGTACCAAAATTCAAATGTCAGCGACGACAAGTGTATTTAAAAAGTTAAAACCAGACCTTTTGTAGCATCAACACAATATGATATAGTATTGGATGTTCTCTTGTAGTTTTCTTTTTCGGGTTGAAGGAGCAGTGTTCTTTTCCCATATAGAAGTACAGACCATTTGATGGTTTATTTGATAATTTTTGGGGTAAGTAATTGTATCTCTATTACGTCAGTGCATAAGAAAGTGGTTTTCTACTTTACTGAAATTGGGTTCTGAGTGATTGATAGTGCATGTTTAATATGGATAATGGTGTTTGTTTCTTACATGTGATTGAAATGATATGATGTCAAATTGATCTGTTTTAGTTTTCCTTGATTTTTCATTATGAAAGAAAATGAACTGGGTTTTGATTTGATCCAGGGTCTGACAAAGATGAATGTGATGTTATGTGTACTCTTCCCCTCAGTTTAGAAAATTTTGATATGCTTCTAAATTTAGCCTAGACAAGGTTAAATGACTATAAGAATGTTTTCGACTATTTTAAAATGAAAAAAAATATATAAAAATAATATCAGTATATGATTTCTATTTTCCATCTTTTTTACTAAATTTGTGAATGCATTTAGTAGGATGCAAATTTGTGAATGTATTTAGTAAGATGAGAGAAAATTGGATTATGAAATTATTCAACCGCGAACATTTGAATATGCTTTACCTTGTTTCTACTTGGTACCTTCACTACATGCAGGACACCTTCCATATCTCCTTCCTCAATCCTGCATATTAACACGAGTTATATAAAGATATATTCATAACATGTTCAATCATAGCATTTATATTCCTATTCACTTACCTTGTTGTACAAGTAAAGCAAGACATGCTCACATAGAAGAAAAAAGCAGCAGAACATATAACACAATTTCCTTTCTTGGACGAACCTTCAACGTCATCAGCTGATGTTGTTTCTACAGATAGATGCATCATTCAAACAATCATCATCTTTGGGTGGTATTTGTATCTGTGGATGGTATTCCTGTGATGATCATTGATGAAATCTTCTAAAATTTGAAGGATAATATCCATGTTCAGGTAACGATACAATGATGGTTCTGAGATAAAAGGGTAATGAAGAGAAACCTGATCCAACTAAGTATCATATCCATTGTACACCATAAGAGATCTTGATGTGCAAATAATTGTCATCGTTGTTTTCTGGATAGTGATATAGAACATCAAAACTTTTATTGTGATCAATTGAATTAGTAATGTTTTTATTAGTCTTTTTACCTATTTTCGACCTGGAGATGTAATGACAGCTGCATAGGTCTGTAGAAAGTGAAGTGTGAAGCTGCATTTCTGGTCATCTACCTCACAGCTAACTATCCCACACATTGTACCTACATGAACCAAATTCAATTGAGTAAAATAAGTCTTATGCTATGTCCAGTTACTAATCAGTCTCAAATAACTGAATTTACTTACAAAATACCTTAACCTATTCAGAGTCCAAGTTTCCAACAGCAATGTAGTAACAATCATTTTTTGAAATATCCAGATGGGTACATATGAGCACAAATGAGACATAACAGAACTAAGAGAATTAACAATGTACAAAACTGTTGCTTTTGATCCCTTGTTAAGATATGTAAACAATCACAGATATCAGTTCAAAACAGTAAATCAACAAAATGGAAACAATTCATATGAGAAAATAATCACTGCAAATTCGAGAATCCAGTTCCGCAATTTGTCGCCTTCAATAGCTAAGCGATGATGTAAAGTCCAGGCACTATGAGTTTCTACAGAATTCTTTTCAACTATTTCAGCTAATCCTAAAGGTCAATTTTTAAAATTGGAAACTTACATATATTGCATTGCAATTGTTCTCTTAAAAGTTACTTGTTTCTTTCTTTTATGAGATTAATGTTAATATCTTTATTTGTTCTATTCCTTTCAAGGATTGATGAGGTAGATAGTGATACCAGAATATTTGAAAAGCAATTGTATATGATTTTTCATGTATTCAACAAAACAAAAACAAGAATAAGATTGGAGAAAGAAATTTTTCTTTATTTGGTAAACTAATTACAATTAATTCTGAATCCGTCACATTAAACTCTACATCTTTACACTATATCCGTGTAGAAATATCTATCCATTTAAACATCCATCATCCAAGAGGTTCATTGCAAACCATAACTCATGGTTCACTCTAAAACTCCAAAGCTGTACTTTGGAATTCACTCTGAGATGATTCCTTTTGTTATGGGAAACAGCATTCCACTTTGTTTGTAGTATATAAGAGTAAGATTTGCCCATGTTCCATCTATTTAACTTTAAACCTCTCTCTATCTCAAGACAAGGTTGAATCAATGAACAATATATGCCTCCAGATCTCCGATTAGGCAATATCTCATCCTCCAAACTCACAAAAGTTTGGTCCCTCATTCCTTTGTTTGGCATGGTGAACCGACTTTGCCGCCCTGCATCCATATCAGAAGCTGTCAATTTCTTTTCAATCACAAGTTTAACATCGGTTCCATTCAGCCTCTGAATTTTATCTTTAAACTCTGAAGGAAGGTCAGGAGATTCAGGAGGCTTGATAAAAACCCTGCTGTGATTGTTTTCTGTCTTTGGCTTTTCATTGTCCAAATCATCCAGCTTCCTTTCAGTCTTTGGCTTCTTCTTAGGCTTCTCATTGATGGTTGCTTCCTCCAAAGCCTCCAAATCATCCAACTTCCGTTTGATCGGAAAGAAGCGCTGTTTCTCATTCTCACTTGTCAAGATCACTTCTCCCTTGACTTTTCCTCCCCCAGTTCTGTGTTTCCGTGGAACTGTGACATTGAGGCCGAAAGCATAAACTCTATAATCATGATCATCAGACACAGAAACTGTCTGTAAATCATGACCATCATCTTCTCTGGCCCCTTCAAGTTTAGCCATTTCAAGACTAGCCACTTCAAGAAGAGCATTCCAACGCCTCTGTTTCTCACTGGCAGTGAGAGTCGAAGCTCTAGACTCAGAATTCGAGACCGATACAGAAGCCTCCATCTTCTCCGCAATTGATTCGGATTCCACAGCACACGCTCTCTCCTCCACTTCCACAACCATGATGATTCAAACAGCAGAGAACAGAGCAAGAAAGGAACTGATCTGTACAACAAGTATATAACAATGATCAAAATCAAAACTTTTCATTAAAAACTTACTTAATTCAAACATTTAAAGAAACCCAATTGATCCTATCTAACAATAATCTTAAACTATGAACCACATTACCACGATTTTCCACTCGACCACACAGAACCCCTAAAAACCCTAACATCAAAGTAAAGAATTTTGTACAGAGGAAGTAAACAATTGAAACTCAGTCTCTCAACTGCCAACAAGAAAACAAACCAAAACAAAAAAGAAACTGGAATAAGTGAAGCACATTACCTGAAAGAAGCGTTCGAAGAAGAAACCAGAAAGGAAAGTGAAACAAGATTGAGAGAGTTTGAATATATATAGGTTAAATAGGAATCGGACCGTTGGGGTTTTCAAATAGGAAATTTTGGTACCAAAGTCTGAGTGTTTGCGGCAAAAAAAAAACCCTGAAAAAACGTAATTAGACTTGCATAGTCAACACCAAGTCAAACACAACACTCTTATTGTCTTACGTGTACTTACAGAGTTGAAACTAGTTGCACTATATCAATAGAAGTGAAATACTAGGACAAATAAATATTTGTTAAACAAACTACCTCTTACTTATTTATTACAAAAATAAATAAATTATAAAAATATGGAATAATTTAAAACTAGTGTTGAGATTGGGTCCGGTGATGGTACAACTGTGAAAGAATTTTTGTTTGGTAATTATAGGTTTGTTTCAAGGTTTTATATAAAATCTAATTTAGCTACAATTGGTTTTTATTTTATTTTATTTTATAAAATCAACAATAATGAAATTATACGACTTGAGAAGAGAAACAAATATTTTAATTTAAAATAAATTTATTATCATAAAATTATTCTGATAATAAAAAATTAAGAATATATAAAATTATTAAATATAAAATAAAAAATAATAAAGACGAATTTAGGAAACTTTTACTTAACCTACTGATAGTAGGAAATTGAGTGCTACTCCACTTCCAAAAGTATATATAGAGTGGAAAGAGTTGTATTCCATTTTAATTTTGATCCTTCTTAATTAAGAATTAGGTTCTTGAGAATAGTAATTCCTTTCATTATAATGGAGTTTCTTCTTATGGGGTTCCGGTTTAAACCTACGGAGGAGGAGTTAATAGAGTACTTTTTGTATCACCGAATAATGGATGGTGAAAGTTTTAGAGAATGGTGTTGTATCGAAGAAGTGGATATGTACGGTAATGGAGTAGAGCCATGGGAAGTGTGGAAGCAGTAAAAACACAAATACGGAGGAGATGAAGATAAAGAAGCGGAGGTTTACTTGTTTTGTCGGTTACAGAAAGCTTCGGCGTCAAGATTCAGCAGAAGAGTTGGTTCGGGAACGTGGGCCGGTGAGAATGCAGCTACTCCCATCAAGACTAAGAATGGAGTATGTGGGACCAAGAAGAGATTTCGTTTCGAGCAGGAGGGTTCGGACCAAGATGGTTCTTGGATAATGTACGAGTATACCGTTGTTGGAGGAGGCTGTCAGGATATTGTTCTCTGCGTTCTCAAGCCCAATAACCGCAAATTGAACAAGAAACGCATCAGGACGACAAGTGATCATCATCAGGATAATGTCCAACTTCTTCCAAAACGTACCTGCATCAATGATCTCGCAGAGTCGCTTGCTGTGCAAGGTAACTATCAAGATTCAAATGCTCTCAACAACAACAACTGTTTTTGTCAAGGCATAGGCATGACAGAGCCTCAGGATTCAAATCCTCTCAACAACGAGTCCCTTGCTCTGCAAGCTAACTTTCAAGTTTCAAATCCTCTCAACAACTACTACTGTGAACAGTCGTTCGCTGTCCAAGCTAACTGTCAAGATTCAAATCCTCAGGAGAGTTATTTCAACAACAATTCTGAAGACATGACAGAGTGCCTTGCGGTGCAAGGTAACTCTGCAGATTCAAATCCTCAAGTCGGCTATGTCAACTACAGTTGTGAAGGTATGATGCCGTCTACTGCACCTTCCGATTCCCTCGCTGTCGTCCGACAAAACGGTTTTCAACACTCGGAGGAAGATTTAATTGATCTATCCGAGCTCTTTCATGATCAGTCTATAAATTTGGACTTTATTGATAATTTGATGGACACCTGTACTGTTGACGATCTAGATCGAATTGCAAAAGAACTCGAGCTAGACTTTTAGTTAACTTTTTTGATGATATTAATAAAAACTTCCATGTTATTGTTCTCAAATATTTTATCATTCAAACATTCTTTTATATCTGTTTAGAAAGAAAATAAGCTCATTCTAATGTCTTCACACCAACGCAACACTACTCTCTTCGCATTGCACCAATATGTGTCTGTATCTGCTGGAAACATTATGGTTATAATAAAGTCATGAATCCCCTTTCATTATCCACACTTGCCGTTAGAAAACAGTCAATATTGAGAGTTGATGTTAATAAGTAAATAAAATAGTAATAATAAAATTCTTGTAAAAAGCTGACATGTAACACGAATATGGATATTATAAGATGGAATACATCAGTCTGAGATTTGCCCTTTATATTATGATATTAATAGATAGGACTAATATTTAAAAATATATCTATAAATAAAAAATTTATAAAAAACTAATTTATTTAAAATAAATTTAAAAAATAATTCATATTTGAATTATTTCTAAAAACAATATAATTTGTTAGAAGAGGGTTAATATTATCATTCCAGATAATTTGTATGAACATCCATTTGTATAACTCTTTAACAATATTATCCTTCTATATAAATTTTTTTAGTTAGTGTCCGTAAAAATTGTCCTCTTAGTAGGTCTTCTGGACTTGTCATTTTGTATTAATTAGGCCGCAGCCATAATATGGCACTGACATTACTACCACATCATCAAGGGTCATTTCAGCATGGAGCAGCTACCTAAAATAAATTCGAAAATATAAGGAATTAACTTAGACGAAAATTTATATAAAGGTCAATTTGAATAATTGTAAAAATATAGAATTATCTATTACTTAACCCATTTTTGGTAAAGTTAAAAAGGTTAAATTGGAAAATACACTCAACATGGATGATTGTATAGAATAAATATAGTATAGTACAGGGGCTGAGTATTCGGTTAATCGAAATCGCAAATCGAAACGAATTTTTGGTTTTTGATTAACTGAACCTCAAATTTGGTTAACCGAAAACTGAACTGAATTTTAATTGGTTAATCAAAAACTGAAACCAATTTTTTTAGTTAACCGAAACACTAACCGAAAACCGAATAAATTGATAAATGAAAAATAAATTTTTTCTTCTCTTGACTTCCATAAATTCAATTGTGATGCTCACATCATTAAGAAGAGATAAGAATAAAGAGATATTAGGACAAGAAAGGAAAAGAATCGGAAAATTGGTAACTAAATGGTGAAAAATAGAGAAAATGAACCTAAAAATTAATGTTTTTGGTTATTTATTCAGTTTATCGGTTAACCGAAAATTTTGAATACCGAAACCGAACCGAATTAATCGAAAACCGAAAATATAGCTATTTTCGGTTAACTGAACCGATTTTTTTATTATTATTATTTTTGGTTCAATTTTGGTAAAAACTGAATTCTGCTCACCTTTAGTTAGTATAAGAAAAATGAATAGAATAAAATTTTTGTATAAAAATTAAGTTATTCATAAATTGTATTGGCCGGTTATCGTATAAGCAACATAAGATAACAAAATACTAAACTTATATTTAGTGAAATTCGATAAATAATATGATAACAGTATAAATTACCAAAATACTCAAAAACTTGACGAGTAATAAAATAGTTATTTACGTATTAAAAATAAATAAATAAATATAATATAATAAAATGTAATAAAAATATATTAATATTTTTAAATAAAAATAAATATTGGGAATAATCCTAAAAAATCTAAGAGAGTTTTAGAAATTTCTAAAAAAAACTTTGTAATTTTTTTCCCAATTTTTCACTTTATTGTTAGTCAACATTCAATTTACTAATATTTACTATTTTGACTTTTTATCTATAAATTTTGAAAGGTAATTTGGTCATTCTAGTTTTAAATATTTTTAAAAATATATAAAAAAAATTAATTAAAAATAAAAAATTAAAAAATATATTAAAAATAAACATTTTAAATAAAGTCAAAAATTTTGAAATGGTAATTTGATCATTTTAATTTTCGAAAAAATTTCTAAACCTCTCCCAAATATTTTGAATTATTCCAAAATTTTATATAGATTTTTATTTTTATTTTTTTAATTTTATTGAAAAATAATTTAGTAATAAAATGATAACATCTAATTAAAAAAATTACTTAATAAAATTACCGTAGCATTCACCCATAATAAAATTATCCGAGATAAAATTATCTCCATATTATTTTACTTCTTATTCATGTGACTCCTTAGGTTTGTTATTTATTTATTTATTTATTATTATTTTTTTAAGCCAAATATGTCCACTCGTATTTTTCCCCTAAAATATGCCACGTGTAAAAGGCTAAGTTACACCTACACTTATCTCTCCACTATGCAGGCATCAATCCAATTTGAGCATAAGTAGCTGGAGTAGAGATGAAAGCAACCATTTTTATTTCTTCATAAAATAAATTGATGGGCGAAATTGCAGCCACCAACTCATTTATTGCATGTTCAAACAGATATAGAGGTCTAATCAACATTAGCAGACACAAATGGGGACACACTTTGATGTTGAAGAAGCACAAATTGGTCAAAAATCAAGCTGCTATTAGATCTGCAACTTATTCTTCAAGAATATCTACTGATATTCCTCTCTATGAGTCTCCTGGGGTAAGTATATATAACAATTTTTTTTTTCTTCTTTGTATTGCATAACTTGATTTGTTGCATTCTGTTCTAAGAAAATTTTTTCCCCTCTTTTGCAGGCTTCTTTTGATCAGTATCTGGAAGACAAACCTAGAGTTTTCAAAGCAATTTTCCCAGATAAACAAAGGAGTGATCAGCTTAATGAGGTCTTAAAATGTTCTTTTTTTTTTCTCCAATTAAGAATCTGCATATTTTTTTTCAGTGTAATGACTTTTTGAGGTTAATTAGGTTCAATGTAGAGGGGTTAGTGAAATTTGTGTTTGTATTCAGTTGGTGATGATGATGAATTGGGTTTAGGATGCTTAAGTAGGAGTGAGTGAGTTTTATGGTCTTTTGTGCATCTTGTGTTGGTGTAAACCTACCATGACCTTGACCAAAAATTAGCTAAGGATTGACTTGTATGCAACTAATAAACTAATCTCAAATATGAAGAGAGCTTGGTTGGTTCATTTATTGGACTTTTGTGGTTAACATTGTGACCTTTGTTGATGATTTATGATATATAATTAGCTTGCCTTCTCAACCTAGCTGAGTACTGAGTACATGGTGATTACTTTAATGATCATCCATTCAACTTGTTAGTAGATTTCTCAACTTGACATCTCTTGAATAAGAAGTAGATCCTACTGGAAGAGTTATAGAACAGTGGTTGGTTTTTCCTAGGAATATCCACTTTTACACTTGAGAGGTAGATACTTCGCCTACTAGCTAGTACTAGGATTTGCATTTCCCACTTTATGTTTTTGATATATTGTGTGAAGAAAACCAGTAAAACCCTTCCAGTCTCTTCCAGATTTGCTTTTGAAATTTGCAGCCTAATATGCATCTAGAGTCTACATAGTTCATATAGTGATGAAGTCTTTAATAGATGCAGAGACTACCTCTCATTAGGTAAGTGAGCTTTGATGTTTAGTAATCAATAAAAGTTGAGAAATCAATATGCTTTGAGAGCTTGGCATGACACATTGTTGCTTGTAGCGTTTGGAAAGTTAGGAATAATGAAGCTGCTGAATCACATACCTAGATGGTATGTAGAAAAGTCTGGATTTATCATTAATTTACATTGAGATGTTACTTTGAAAGCCCTTGACAACCAATAAATACTGTCTTTCATACCAAAATTAAATCATAGATTTTAAATGTCCTGAGATTGCTTTGTTATTCGAGTTTTCTAGTCTCTTGAATCTGTTTGTTGTTTACATATTCGAGTAACTACTTTATGCAGGAAGAATGGAGAATTCAGATGTTGCCCATAGATTTCCTCTTCTTGACTGTAAAGCCAGTCGTAGATATGAGGTTGAGATGCAAACAAGGAGGGACAAACTACCCACCTGAAGTTCCTCTTGATGTCAGAAAGATTCTTGAGCTCAGCATTGTAAGTTCCTCATACTCATACTTCATTCCAAAACATATTCTAAAGGCATTTGTTTTCAGATCAGATGGCAGCTAAGAGGGCTTGATCATGTGCTCGAACCATCGCATTTTTCACTTAATGTAAAAGGTGTCTTATACTCTCGGAAACTAGGAACTAAGAGTAGGCTTAAAGGTAAGTTAGAAATGAGTATAAGTTTCGTACAGCCCCCAGTCCTTGATTTTGTTCCAGAAGATGTACGTCGTGGTGTTGCGGAAACGGTTAGACCCCAACTTTGCCACCTTCTGACAATTTACACATTTATGCTCATGTTTCACTAAAAGGGTCATGTGCAGGTGTTAACAAGATTGGTGGAAAACATGAAGCATAAAGTTAATGGTAGCTTGCTTGCTGATTATAATAGATTCAAGTATGAGAGGCCTAAGCGTTTCGGTTAGAGTAATCAAGGACATTAGTTTCATTAAGATTGTGAAGCAAGCAATCTGTTTGCAGGCTTTTAGGACATTGAATAGTTCTGAGATGCATCATTGTGCATTTTGTAACACTGTTTGTTTTGAAGATTGAAATATAAAATAACTGAAATTGTTGACATTGATTTGCTTTTCAGACCAAAAAGCAAAACAATCGCGCTTGGAGATGCGGGGGATCGAACCCCGTGCCTCTCGCATGCAAAGCGAGCGCTCTACCATTTGAGCTACATCCCCATTTGACAGACAATAAATATTAACTTATATATTCTTATTTGACTACTCAGTTCGTGAAAAACCAATGACTGTATCACACCGAATGGACCTAGTGAGTCAAACTAAATATTTCATATTGTTAGAAAAGAATGAAAATGTGGTATTTATAATATACAAAATCAATAAGTTTGCGTTAAAAAAAAAAAAAAAACAGATCTCACTACTTCTACCAAAACTCGGAGCAAGAACATGAACCTTGTCTAAAACAATGAAACCTATTCCGGTCTCTAACAACAATCTCTCTGTCATACACTTTAGAAGCAATCTTCATAGCAGAATGACAGTCATGACATATTCTCAGGTTCTTGTAAATGTAAATAGGCACACCCTTTTTCGCGCTTATAAGCGCGAAAGACAGTGCAAGTTTCTCACTATGTTCAAACAAGGCCTGCTCTTGTTCCTCTGTCTCAGCTTGGGGAATGTAACCACTCAATCTCAACCTTCGGATCATATCATACAAGTTTACATATAACTCTTCAGTTCGCGGATGTGACTTATCCCCAGCAATGAAGTGATGAACTTGACCACCAACATGAATTGAACTCATTCCAGGCACCTTCCTTAGTCCTTTGTTCTTCAAGACCTGTCGAACAGAGTCAGCCTTGGCGTCATTTCCAGCTTGAGTGTACATGTTGGACAGCAGGATATGATATTCCGTATTGTGGGGATGGATTTGAATAAGCTCTTGCATAACAAGTTCGCCCAGCTGAAGCTTTCTGTGGATACTGCAGGAGCCTAGAAGGGAACCCAGGACAACTTCATTAGGTAGCATTGGCATCTTCTTGATCAACATCTCGGCTTCTTCTAATCGACCGACTCGACCTAGAAGATCTACCATACAAGCATAGTGTTCTATCTTAGGGGTTAAACCATAGACAGGTTCAAGGTCATTGAAGTACTGCCAACCCTGATCAACTAGTCCAGAATGGCTGCAACCACTCAACAGAGCTATGAATGTTAAGTCGTCTGGTTTCACTTCTTTGATCATCTTTGCAAACATGTCTAGTGTTGCATTACCCTGTCCATGCATAGCTAAACCGCTGAGCAGAGCATTCCAGGTGACCACAGTCCTCACTGGCATGTAGTCGAAAACTTTATGAGCTGTATCTATCCTACCACATTTGGCGTACATGTCAACTAAAGCTGTTTCTACCATGATATCAATCTCCTTCCCTGTTGCCTTTAATGTGTAGACATGAATCCACCTGCCCATGGTGAGATCTCCTGATTGTGCACAAGCTGATAATACTGAACAAAGTGTGACATAGTTCAAGCCCAACCTCATTTTGAACACCATATCATTCAAAAGCGAAAAAGCATCGCTCACAAACCCCCTTTCAACATACCCTACCACCATAATCGTCCAAGCAACTTCATTCCTCACCTCCATTTCATCAAACACCAATCTACCCTTCTCTATACCCTCCCATTTCACCACACAATCCAGTAGCACTGTCCATGACACCACGCTTCTCACCTCCATCACAGTAAAAATCCGTTTGGCTTCACCAACTAGCCCACATTTTCCATACATATCCATCAATGCATTACAAGTCTTGAGATTAAACCCAAAACCCATCTTCACTACACAAGCATGCCCTGCAGCTCCCATCCTCAAATCCCTCAGCTGGGCACTCAAACTCATCAAGCAAGTCATTGTTACCTCATCAATAACCACGTTTGCCTTCCTCATATCAGCAAATAAACACAGGGCATTGTGAGCATCCCCATTGCGTACGAAGCAAGCAATGAGGGAGGTCCAGTCTGCAGTGTCCTTGTGTGAGTGTGGAATTAGATCAAACACCTTACGTGCATGTAATGTGGCCCCACACTTAGCATAAAGATGGAGGAGACAGTTGAGGACATACGTGCTTGGGTTAGCAGAGTGTCCAGCGGTGAGTATTACAGCATGAAGGACTTTTCCGGTGACGAAAGAGGATCCACCAGCAAGTGCACGGAGGACTGAACGCAGTTTTGCAGGCGAAAGTGTTGAAAGGGACCGGTAGGTTGTCCATCTCATGCTATCTTAAATTCTACATGCCACTCTCACCTACATATATGTTAAGTTCTAAATCATTCGATAGAAGAGCTAAATTAGACAAGACCGTGGAAGGTGTAATATTTCTGCAATAGGTTGACCGACATTAGCTTTATTAACTCACAACTTTTATGCTACAATTAAGCACACAGGACTGAACAGTCTTCAATACAAATCTTATGATTCACAATTCACTCAATAGAATTAATAAAGTGACATGAGTTTGCAAACTCACAAAAGGCCACACTAATTAGAAGAAAAGAAAAAAACAGAAGGAAAAAAAAAAAAGAAAAGCTTTGGAGAACACCCACAAACTTTCAGAGATTGTTCAGACTATTTCAGTTTGAAGTACAAGATCAAGGCAATTGCAATGACAAGGATAGCGATGACAATGCCAACAATCCACTTGTTGCGAGCCATCCTCCTTGACATGTTAGTCAGAACTTTCTTGCTCTTTCCAATGTTATCGTCCACTCCATGAAGCTGGAAAACCAGGAAAAGTAGAAACAGATCAGGGAAAGGGTGCAATTGGTAGTATTGTTGTTGAACTGTGAATTGGACCAACCTAATAAACAGAATGGAGAACAAATGGCATACAACCACAGAGATTGTAATAAGATTAATGGGTTCATGAATCAAAACTATGTTTTCTTTTCGGTTAACTAAACCTGATAAACACTACTTGACTCTCTAAGCCAGGAACAGAAAAGGTAACTGATGCAGAGATTAGATACCAACAGCTATTGATTTGACAAAGAAATGAATATTAACTCAATTAGCTAAAGACTCGCAGAAATAAATTTCTATAAGGAGTTGGGCGGGTTACCAAAACATAGTTAATTATCAAGAATTTAACCGAGGGAATCCTTATTAACTTAAACAAATATCAGGAGTTCAATGGCAGACTGCAAAAAATTTAATATCATAATGATATATTAATCAAGAGATTATGTACCGTGTTATGGGCATGTAATAGAGCCTGTCGCTGTGAACTCAAATCTGAAAGAATTGAAACACCAAGTTCTTCTGTTTCCAACATAGTTCTTCTACTTTCCTTGATTCTGTCACCAGATTGATTTAATCTCTCAGTAGAAAACATTAATCTTGATCTTTGATCATTTGATGCCTACACATATCAAAACAACAAAAAAGGATGTGAAGTCAACTAGAACAATTATAGTTAAATCAATAAAATGGCAAAATAAGTACATTCATGTGTTAATCAATTTACTAAAAAACCTATAGCAAGCCTTTCATGTTATATCCATTAAAGAAAGCAGCAAACCGTCAAGAAAACTACCTACCCGGTACATTTGTGGTATTATATTAGTAATTCTTAGATCAAAATATCAGTAACCTACTTTTAAGTATAGATACTATAACAAATAAATAACCAAAATTGATCATGCCAATATTCATGAAGAACTAGTACAACAAGAATAAAACAAGCAATAATGTAAAGGACTTACCGTTAAAGCATCCGCCATTCCTGATTCCAACAATTCATCTCTAGCAGATGGGTTTAAATTCCCAGAAACAATTCTTTTAACTTCAGTTTTCAGATTGTTCAAATCAGATTTATACTCCCTCAACTTAGCAAGAAGTACAGCCTTGACATTAGGAGGCAAACTCCTTGCTTCAAGATCCATCTTCCGAATCTGCCAATTAACAGAACCAGCCGTTTAATTCAGTGCGTCAATAAAATAACTCGAAAAAAATACAAATTATTCATACCAAAAGCAAACAGCAGAAAAGTAGCAAGTCCAATATCTAATATCATATAAATTTGCTTCCAAATTCTCAAAATTTTCAAGCTTTCACATCATAACATCAGTTCATTTAGCTCTATAACAGATTCAAATTTGATAATCCTAGCAAACATGTAAAATTCCAAGTTCCAGAATACTAATGATCATGAATTTGAATTTACTACATAAATCAGTTTTCACAAGAACATTCAAAGTTTTAACATCCTAAACTCAGCTCCCCTAATGAAATTCGATTTCCACAAAACTAGCAGAATTATAACATTTTTAAGATACAACAAACATAATGATCTAGATAACTGCATCTTAAACAGTAAAACCAACTATTCAAATTAGCAACAAAGAACAAATTTTAGACCCTAGGATCGGTTCTCTTTTCTTTACTAAATTTTAAATACAATATCGCCAATCATGCATTATCGACACCTTATGATCCTTCTGATCGAGTAAAGAGTAAAATGTATATTCACCTAAACATCAATAAAACACATCTTCCACCCTAACATCAGTTCTATAAGCTAGTTTTCAACTAAAAATTCTAAACCTAGTGAAACCACAAATTTTCAAGATCATATTTTCATCCTAAATTCAACGAATTCCATCATCACCAAATCTCACAAAACAAACTAACAAACATACATAAATTAAGCATCGCTCACCAAAGATTCGGCATCATCCAATCCGGTTTTGATCTCGGAAACTTTCTGCTTCTTCTGTTCTGCAAAATTCACACGAAATCAGCAACTAAACGGTTCAAAATCAACTAATCGACTACCGATCAACACAATACCTCCTTGAAGAGCAGCCGCCGACGTGCATTTCTTCGAAAGATTAGCCGATAACTCACAATACTGTCTCTCGTATCCCTCGAATACTTCACTCATCGTCTCTCTTTAAAATTTCCGAAAATTAAAAATATAAGCTAACAATCAAACTAATCAAATCGATTAAACGAATTAAACAGATGAGAAGAATCGAAATTACCTTCGAATCGAAAAACCTCGGTAACGTACGGGGGATTGCGATCGCGAATATTCTCAAGAGTTCTTTCTACTTGGTTTGGATTTTGCTTGTTTTCCTTTTTTGCGTTTTATGCTTCGGTTCGTTCCTTTGCTTCCAAACGACCAGTCCACACGCTTAAAACGACAATGAGAAGGTCAGTGATAAAATGACCTGTTGGTGACCTGGTGGTTTCACATATGCCTATGTGTCGTGTGTTGATTGACGTCATGCTCTTTTATCATCTTAAAATTTTTTAATTTTATTTATTAAAAAATTATTTGAATTTTGGGATGATTTTGTTTGGGTTTGTTTCTAGAGGCATATTATTGGAAAACATTTCCATGTATAACATATTAACATATTTATATTAAAATTAAATTTAATTATATTAAATAATTATATAAAAATTTATTTTATTTTGTAATTACGTTATATCCTTTATATTTTTTTTCTAATACTAATGAAATACAAATAATTGTTATTTGTATACAATTTTAATTGGTTGTGTAATTTAGAATTTAAAAAGTATAATTACTTTTTTTTTATAATTTATTTAGAATTTAAAAAGTATGTGAATACACAGTACTTCAATATCTACATATAATATGAATTTCATCTCAATTTCATATGTCTCATTTTAACCATACATCTAGATGTATAATTTCAGTCAATATAAATTTACATTAAAATAATGTAAAATAGCTCATTATTAAAGTTAATGAATTACTACCTTAACAATCTCATTATCTCTATTACATAGTTCGAGAGTTAATGAAATACACCGTGTTCACAAAACTTGCTAAGATAAATGACATATGATAAGCTCAAATGTAGTTAAAGAAACAAGAATGAAATGAAGTGAAGTCTTGGAGGGAAAATCTCATCCTTCAACCTTTACTTGATAACCTGGGTGTTGTCCTTCAAGCTAAAAAGAAATAAAGAAAGAAAAATGAAAAAAAAAATGAAAAAAGAAACATTAGACTATTGAGGCGTGTTTGCAACTAATCGCCTAAACAAGCATACATATGTTCATGCCATTACATGCTATAATTTAAGGCTACACAATGCAATCCTAGGGTTTATTATAAGTCACAAATTAATCAAAGTGAACATTCATACAAGTAATCAACAAATCAATTCAAACCATTGAATTAAACAATTAAATTTTCAATTCTAGAGATGTTACTGAGCTATGCCGAGTTATTATAAAGTTAAAAACTCGACATCACAAGCGAAAACAAAACCTGAGGACCTTGCTAAAATCTTGCCGAGATAGGAGCTTGACATTTTAATGAGAAAAGTTAGTCTGAGATTCTTGACAAGATGTTATCAAGCTATATGTTGAATGGTTGCTCGGCAAGATACATTTGAAAAAATGCACATTTACCATATCGAGGTACTTGCGAGGGTATAACTCGGCAAATTACTAAAGTTTTACTCTAGAATGTAACATGCATTTCTAATGAGGACTTGCCGAGACATGCTGAGATGTTGTCGAGATAGAAGCTCGGGACCTTAATGAGAAAACTATGACAGAGAGTTTTGCCGAGCTAGATGCTGAGATAGTTGTCAGGTATAACTCGACATCTTACTGCAGAAACACAACCCGAGGCTACATATTGAGATCGTATCGAGTTAGTTTCCAAGATAAGAGCTTGGCAACTTATCAAAAATGAAATTGCAATAGCTAAAAAAAGGTTGTCGAGCTACTTGCCGAAGTAAAAGCTTGACAACTTGGAGAAAGTGTCCTGTTTTTGGACCTTCGGTCGTATTTGAAAATGGTACAATACTTGTTTCATGAAACACAGGTTTCGTCCTAGCCCAGTACTTTTTGATTGAAATGAGGGTATCTTGGAGTTCAAGATGAATCCCACATAAGTAGTAACTAATAATAAATTATTACGGATGTATCTCTAAAAAAAAATAAACAAAACTGAGAAGGATTAATCAGTCTTATTTCAGATAACCATAAATTTGATAATCAAAATTTGGGTGATAGTCTTCTAAATCAACTGCCCAATTAAAATTATAGTTTTCATAATTTATTTTTTTAAAACTAGATTTCATAATTTATCTATAATTTCAATTAGTTAATTATTGAATTTATATATTTTCTAATCGATTTTATATATTTTTTAATTAAATAATAATGCACTTTAGATTTACTTTTTTTTATTATTATTTTTTATTTTTACGTACTTATTATACTTTTAAACTCTAATATTATTGTGTTATTTAATTTTCTTTAAAACAAATTATTGTTAAAAATTAATATTAAAAATAAAATTAAAAACTAAATAGACTATTTACTAATTGCTTATAACATTTTACAAATATTAATTTATTTAGTGAGAGTAGCATAAGATGAATCTATAATTTTTTTTTTATTTAACTTTTTTTCAAAAGTTTTATTTACACATGATGGAGGTGAAATTGACGTGTGTATAGAAGTTAGATTTACACATTGATTTTGAACAGCAACGAGATTTCTGGTGACGCGACAAATTCACCACTCTCCCTGTCCCACCAACTCTTTTTTTCTTTTTAATTAATTAATCCTACATCGAACAAAAATGAAGGTTAGAATCCTTTTCTTCAAGTTATAAACTCCTATATGGACAGTACTTTTCTCTCACAACGATTCGATTGAGACTTATATCCGAACAGATCATTCGAAACAAACCCCCTCTATAAATACAAACCAAAGCTCATCAACTCACAATGACCAAACAGGCACTTACTCTCCACAAAATTAACAGTTTGGTTAAATACAATATTGTAAAAGAAGCATGTATTCGGCATATATTTATATTTTTAAAAGAATGACAAATTATATTTTAGTTGATTAAATTTTGGAATAGATTATATTTAGAATATTACATAAAATTTTATTTAAAATTATATTTTAATAAATAAAAGCTTTAATTTATTAATAAATAATTAATTAAAAATATAATTGAATATTTTAAATAAAAATTTAAAAATTAAAATTAATACTAAATATATTTGATTTAAAAAATAATTAATAATTAATTTAAAAATTAATTTAACAGCTCATCATTAAAACTTTTCAAAATCTTAATGTAATATTTAGTTAAAAATTCGCCATAAATTTATTTTAATATTTATCAATTTAATTTTAAAAAATAAGTATTATATTGTAATTAAAATAAAATTTCAAATTTGTATATAAAAATTATAATATTTTATTTATTTTTTAAAAATATATATCATATTAAGATTTCACATGTCAGATTAAAATTAGTCCAAACATATGGATGAAATTTTTATATATTTTTATTAAATTATTTGGAGATATTTTTATTAAAAATTTGAGTTGTGTAGTATTAAATTTAAATAATAAATTACATTAAAAATAAAATAATTATTAATTTATAATAAACTCATTTTTATTTATGAAGAACGTACTATTGGGAATATTGGGAATTTATATGAGGATGTATTACAAAGTTAAATATGATTGGTTAGTTAACATGTTTGGTATAAGTTTTAATTTCCAATCTAGAGGCGTTTTGAGTTTTTATGGGTCAAAACAGGTCTCTTCGAGGCATAATTTTTGTCAAATGTTGTTGCTGCTGAGTTCTTTTGGGTCTATTCCATGTATGACTTTAGTGTATGTAGTGCTTACAAAAAATGACTAGTTTGTGTTTGGACTCGTAGTTTCGCAGCAGCAGATATGTTTTGAACTGTGTATAAATAACAAGTCCTCAAAACACAAACCAAGCTGGGGAAAATGGGCATTATTAGAAAGAAGATCGATTCTCTTATGAATATTTTTCACAGATGTGATGGAATTTCGTCTCCATCTGAATCTAATGATTTGGTGGAGCACCGCAACAACAACAACAATCACTTTCTGCATCAGGTAGTGTTGGCAGTAGGAATGGCTCTGCTATCTGCTCAACTACAGAATCAACCTCTTACACGTCCTTCCTTGTATTTACTATCTCTGCTTATAATAGTAGCGTTTCTTTGTGTACTTGTAGCCAATTTGATTGGTACAACAAGTTTCAAAAAGACGGCTCAAGTGCTGGAGATGGTTGCAGTGTTGCTTGCCTCCATGGCCGTTGTGTTCACCATTTCCATCCCTTTTCCATTATCACTCAAATGTTTCGCTTGGTTTCTGTATTTTGCTGCCGTCTTCACTGTTCTGCTCTGTTTCTTAGCTTCAGCTACTTGATCTTGAACTTTTAATGTTGTTATATATATTTATCAGGTTTTATAAATTCATATCGTTTGGTTTTGCGATTTCTGATTGTAGAAATAAATACGGGATCTGCTGTTGTAGAGGGACTTGGATTCTATTATTAGATCTCCTCTTCATGTTCATGTTTATGTATCAGCTGAAGCTTTGTATGAGTTTGACTCTGTATTATCACAGTTGTCAACAAAATTAGATTTTGAATGATAACATGCATATTTGAATGTTTCCATGCCTTACAAAGCTATTCACTAAAATCTCAATAAATCCTCTAGGGTAAATATTTTACGATTTTACAAAATAATTTACTTTGGAGTTTATGAAATATTGCTATAATTTTTATTACTTTTTTTTTTTAAAAGTATATCTACTATTAAAGTAAAATAAAGATAAATTTATTAGTATTTTTGAAATAATCTAATTATAATTTTATTTTTAAATACTATGTTTATAATTATATTAATATATTAAATAAATTGAATTTAAGTTAATAATTAAATTTAAGAAAGGGAATAAATTAGTTTTGTTCGATTTTTGATAAATTTGAATTTTGTAAAATTATATATATAATTATATCTTTTATTTTTAAAAATAGTATTTTTATTAACAATTATATTATATTAATGACAGATAAAACAAGTTTAAAATATTTAAATATGATTAAATTTAGAGGGTGAGCATTATTAGTTTGGTTGAATTTTTTATAAAACCAAATCTAAAATATTTTGATTTTCAGATACACAAATAGGATTGAACCAATTCAACAGTAAAAAATCAAATCCAAATTTTCAGTCTTGTTCGATTTTTTTCTTTAACTTTTACACTAATCTATAAATTTTTCATCATGTTATTATTAATTCTCGCTATTTATTTTATTACTTTTTAATTTAAAAATTCGAATATAAATATAAAATTTTAATTAAAAAATAGGGGATTAACTAAAATTAGCACCATTTTACAATTACATTATAAAATTAATATTTAATTGTAAAATTAATACTTAATTATTTAAATTTCACTAGAAATAAGGATCTGATCCTGTGATGTAAATTGGATATTTTGTTGCTATTGTTTAGATTTTATGATGAAATGGTTCTTACTAGTTGTAGTTAGCACGTTCCTAAGTGTAATGGTGCTTCCCGGTGTCGATTTACATTCAATATTCATGTGTATTTATTGTATTCTTTAAATTGATGTTTGGTATTGTTTGTTCATATATTTAATTATCATTTATTAGATTTATTCTGAATAGGTAAAATAATCAGCTTCCCGGTGTTAAACACCTAGAAGCTGTGAAAAAAAGGTATATTTCTCGGTGTGCATACTTTTTCAGTCTGCTTCCTGGTGTTCAATACCGGAAAGCCTTTGAAATTGGATAATGCTTCTTGGTGTTGGAAACCATGAAGCAATGTTTCTGATTCCCGATTTCCAACACCGGGAAGCATTACCTAATTCAAAAGACTTCCCGACACCAAAAAGAAAATTGAAAATTATGCTTCTTGGTGTGTAGTACCAGGAAGCATACCTCTTTTTTCACAACTTCCAGGTGTTCAGCATCCCCAAAAAGTTCATGCTGATCTATTTTACTATTTATTTTATAAATAAATTTGCCTACACAATACAATACAATCTCTACTATGCTCAAAACCCTAATAGCTTAAAAACATATTTTTTAAGAGCAATTGAAGAAGATTTCTGAATTACTCGTTGGAAGGAAGTTAGCAATTATGATTAAGGTTCATTCAATTTGGTGGAAGGAATTCACGGTTTGTAGGTTTTTGAATTTCATGCATAATTAGGGTTATTTCAATTTGGGAATTATTTTATTTTTTAATTGTTTACTTTTGTGGGGACCTTATTTTAATTGGGTGGGATCATTTTGTGAATATATTATTTCAATTCAAATATTTAAAGATTAGGGCATATGAGACTTTACGCACCTCTTAAGAGTTGATAGAATTATTTTAATTCATGTTTTAATATGAGAGGACACTATTGTCAATTTGGTCTATTGGATGTAAAAACTTTTGTGATTTGTTTATTTTTGAAGAAAATTTAATGTTGAGCTAAAAATTTAAAGTTTTCAATTTAAGACTCATTTATGCAAATGACCCATATGAATATAACATTTTAAAAATTTAATCCTACCTACCCATTTAGGCATAACCTAACTATAAGTGATATCTTGTGAGATGGATGAACTACCGTGGTGGCATTGCCAACAAAGTCCAGTTGCTGGCACTCAGACCTCCTTGATCTGTACGGAGGAGTTGCATCATGACGTGATTCTGCTTCTCACTCTTTGGTCCTATCGACATGAGGACTAACAAAGGAATATGAGGCTCTCCTCTCAAAGTCTGCGCTTTCAAACAGTAACTACCTGATAGCCAGATCAGAACATATTCATATCAATCTCTCTTAAAATGTCGAAGGATCCCATTTTTTTCCAAAGGAAGAACTAGGGATTAGGGTTTTTTCTTTGAGATCGGAATAAAATCCCTACGGCTCTTGAAAAAAAAAATGTTTTTAGTAAAAATAATCACGATTACCTCTTAAAATATCACTTTTTCATCCTCCCACTCTCTAAAAATATTAAAAAAAAATACATCATAAATAAAGGCAGCCAAGAAAGAAAAGAAGTAAAACAAGAACAAAATAAGAGAAAGTCATCATTTTATTTTTATTGAGAATAAGGTTGATGGAGCAGAATTATGAAAAACTCGCTTCCTAGAGAGAGAAGTTATTGACATTTTTGAAAATGCAGAGAGAATGTGAAAGTGGAAAATGATAGGGTTACACGGCCTTTTATAGGTAAGGGTTGGTGAGGGAGAGCAATCATGAATGGAAAACTTGGCACTATCTCAATGCAATTCGTTTGAGACGTGACATCTCCTTACACATATCAGGCAAAAAGACATCCTAAACGACGTTATTAATTAGCAACGTTACCTATTGCAATTCCAACTGTCGAGCACATGTCAATGCATCTGTGTAGTCCCATAATAATACTCATCCGTGTGGATAATTTCCTAGAGACGTGACATTTCCTCACACATATCAGGCGAAAAGATGTCCTAAACGACGTTATTAATTAGCAACGTGACCTTTGCAATTCCAACTATCGAGCACATGCCAATGCACTTGTGCAGTCCCATAACAATATTCATCCGTGTGGATACATCCACATGGAAGAATGAGGGATCTGTAGTGACCTTACCGACCAAGTGGATTGAGTCACGGGGATAAAAAGTCATGCAGCGCAAATATTGGTTGAATGGGCCATGAAGCTCAAGTTCAATAAGATTACAGGTCATGCAAGCCAAACACATTCAATGGGTTCTCAGGTCACTAAGGAATAAAACCCGTAATATCAATCGGGCCAAAGCTCAAGCGTTTGCATAAACACACGACCTGGTCTCTACTGAATCCCTAATTTTACGGAGCATTAGGACACGGGGATCATGGGATCCTCCCCACGATCTTTAATGACTGCTCACGAGTAGCTTATAAATAACCCCTCAAGAGACATTTGAGGGGATCTACTCTTCTTAACTAATATAATCTAATAATTCTGGAACTTTGTTATTATTATTATTACTCTGGTAACCTCTCCGTCAACGAATCTCTGATAAACACTCCGTCACTCTGAGCCTTTAGCTTTAGTCCTTTAGTAAGTATTTTCCTCTCTATTATCTTTTCTCTAATCTGAGTTGAATACCTATCAACCTGAGCGTGAGAGTGCTCATGGCCAGAGACGGAGCCGGGGGGCTGGTGGGTGCCATGGCCCCCAAGGCTCTGAAATATCTTTAATAATATGCAAAAGTAGACACTGAGGAAGATTGGTTAAAGTAGTCTGTGTCACTTGAGGTCTATGGTTCAATTCCATGTCCTGCCTATTTTCTTTTTTATTTTTTTTATAAAAAAAATATTTTAAAAGAATATCTAAATTTTAATAAATTATATATCTAAATATTTAAATTTTCATAAATTATAATAGTAAATAATTTATATTATATATTTTTAAAAATTCTAAATATATATACGAACAATTTAATAGTTATAAATTTATAATACATATTAATAAAAATTTATTAAAATATATTATATAATGACACGTAACTTTCCATAAATTATAACTGTGTATATTTTATAATATATGCTTTTAAAAATATATTAAAATATATCGTATCATTATATGAAAATTTTCAATAGATTACATTAGTATATAATTTATATTATATATTTTTAAAATTAAATAAAATACACCATAAATAAAATAAAAATTCTAATAAAATATAATAAATATTATATTATTTTAAAATATAGTTTACCGTACCACGGGGCGCTGCCCCGCACCTGTCACCATATTGGCCCCCCTATCTATTTTTCCTGACTCCGTCTATGCTCATGGCAAATACAATATTGGTGTCCCCTAAACTTTCGAATTTCCATTTATTTTTTTTTTTGCCTGATCAATGTCTAAGCGGCCTTATAATCTACCCAAAGCGATTCATTAGCTCCATTTTGAATCTGGATTGTAGTTTTGAGCCACTAAAAATAATTAAATACATTAATTACAACTAAATACAACAGCTACTTTATCATATTTTAAGAAAACTCGTAACATAAAATTTTAAAATATAAAATTACTTAAAACAACAATTAAGAACTATAAAAACATAACATTCTAATATTTTAGGATATTATTACCATTTTCTCCAATATTATCAAAGTCTTGATCTTGAATATTATGTGTTTTGAAATAAATTAATGGAGCATTTGGGACGATATGGTATCTCGGTTAAATAACTTCATTTTTTTAATAGTTAAATTCGCCTGTCAATATTTTTTTTAATTTAATGATATTTAATATTAAATTTGTTGTTTTCTTACTAACTTCATAACTTAAAACTATTATTTAAATATATTTTAAATAAATTTATTACTTAATCATTTATTTTATATTTATTTTATTAATATGATTTCATAATTATTATGTTTGTTAGGATTATCTTGAATCATGAGGATTTCTTTTTTAGGAAAGACTTCATATTTTGAGTTTTGGGTCTTTTTCCTAATGGTTTGTTTCTTATTTGAGAAGGATTTAGTTTGCTTGTTTTGGTTTGATTTCTAGTTTGATTTAGATTTTATTTCCTTATTGAGTTAGATACTCCCATATGAATTAGGTTTGATGTTAGCTATAAATATGACATGTACTCTAGAGTTTTGGGTATGACAGATAATATTGGTTGAGAGCACAGAGGGTCTGTGAGTTGAGTTATCTGTTCATCAATTGGTTTGATTGATTGAACACGATTGTTAGGTAGATTATTGAGAGAGAGTTGTCTGATTATTTGTAAGATTATTTCGAAATAGAAAGTCGTTGACTTCCGTGGATTAAGCAATTTACTATACACGATATATCGTTTGTGCGTTGTCTATTTTTAATCTTGATTATCGAATTGGCTACTGAAAATCCTAACAAACTGGTATCAGAGTTTTGGTCGGGATGACGAAAAACGAGACGAAGGACAGTAACACATCCGGATCTGGAAAGGGGTATGCAAGCAGTCGTCTGAGGCAATCAATGACAGGTACGATGAAATTTGATATAGAAAAATTTAATGGTACCAGCAACTTTGGCATGTGGCAGTCAAAAGTTAAAGATCTTCTATTCCGCGAGAGGACATTCATAGTGTTAGATAAGAATAGACCCAATGACATGTCTGAAGAGGATTGAGATTTCTTAAATCGACAAGCTTGCAGTACCATTCGATTATGTTTAGGAAAAGATAAAAAGTATTCTGTTATGAATGAAACTGTGGCACCAACTCTTTGGAAGAAGTTAGACGATAAGTATATGACAAAGAACATCAAAAATCGGCTCTACCTGAAGAAGAAACTCTTTCGCTTTCAGTATACATCTGGTATGTCTATGATTGAACATCTAGAAAATTTCAACAAGCTTGCAGTACCATTCGATTATGTTTAGGAAAAGATAAAAAGTATTCTGTTATGAATGAAACTGTGGCACCAACTCTTTGGAAGAAGTTAGACGATAAGTATATGACAAAGAACATCAAAAATCGGCTCTACCTGAAGAAGAAACTCTTTCGCTTTCAGTATACATCTGGTATGTCTATGATTGAACATCTAGAAATTTTCAACAAAATATTGGCCTTTTGAATTTAGATGTTGAAATTTCTGAGGAAGATAAGTCATTGTTGTTGTTTAACTCTCTGCCTGATATGTATGATCACTTGACCACTACTTTATTGTATGGAAAAAGTGAGATTGAGTTTAGTGACGTGTCTAATGCTTTAGTAAATTATGAATACCGAAAGAAGGACCAATATGATCACAAGCATGAAACGAAAGCATTAGTGGTAAGGAAAGGGGAGAGGAGAATGTACAACAATATTGAGTCTAAGAATAATAGAGTTCGACCAGATAGGTTAGCGAAAGATCGATGTGCATGGTGTAAAAAAAAAGGGCATTGGAAGGACAAGTGTCCACAACTTGAAAGATCGAATGCAAATGTAATAGAAAAGGTGGAGCCGAAGGTGGAGCCAGAGTGTGAATTTGAGACAAATGTTTTCTCCACGACCTCTATGAATGAATCGTCTAGAGAATGGATTCTAGATTCTGGTTGTTTGTATCATATGTGTCCGAACAGAGAATGGTTTTCAAAGCTAGAAGAATTTGATGGAGATGTTGTCCGTTTGGCAAACGTCAGAACTTGTTAGATTAAGGGAATGGGAACGGTAAGGCTAAGAATGTTTGATGGTACAATCAAGTCGATGATGAAAGTGAGGTATGTTCCAGAGCTGAAGCAAAGTCTTATCTCACTTGGATTCTTAGATTCTAGTGGCTACAAGATTGTCACTGGAGGTGGAGTGATGAAGATTGTAGAAAGAGGTGTCTTAGCCGCAAAAGGTACAAGACAAGGAATTTTGTATTTCCTTGATGGACACACTATTGTTGGAAGGATGTTGGTATCGAATAAAAAAGAAAGTTTGGTTGAATGTTTGAAATTCTTGAATATGAAACTTGGGAAGATGTCTGTAAAAGAATTGGATGACAGAATGAAGAGTACTTAAAAGGCACAATTGGTGGATGCAACTCTCTGATATGTTTGGAACTTGAATAAGTCATGGTTAGTATGATTGAAGGAATAGGATCCAGAAAGTTGGAATGATTCAAGTCAAGGTGGATATTTGTTAGGATTGTCTTGAATCATGAGGTTTTCTTTTTAGAAAAGACTTCATATTTTGAGTTTTGGGTCTTTTTCCTAATGGTTTGTTTCTTATTTGAAGAGGATTTAGTTTACTTATTTTGGTTTGATTTCTAGTTTGGTTTAGATTTTATTTTCTTATTGAGTTAGATACTCCCATATGAATTAGGTTTGATGTTAGCTATAAATATGGGATGTACTCTAGAGTTTTGGGTATGACAGATAATATTGGTTGAGAGCACAGAGGGTCTGTGAATTGAGTTATCTGTTCATCAATTGGTTTGATTGATTGAATATGATTGTTTGGTAGATTATTGAGAGAGAGTTGTCTGATTGTTAGTAAGATTATTTCGAAATAGAAAGTTGTTGACTTCCGTGGATTAAGCAATTTGCTAACCACGATATATCGTTTGTGCGTTTTGTCTATTTTTTATTTTGATTATCGAATTGGTTACCGAAAATCCTAACAATATTAATATTATTTAATAATATATTACTAATAAATTACGTAAAATATTAAAATTTTAATACGTGTATATATTAATCTTTCCCTACAGGGACGAGGTAGGGGGTCCTATAGGTGCCATGCCCCCTAAGCTTTGAGAAAATTGTTATATATATATATATATATATATATATATATATAAAATTGTTATATATATGTATATATATATATGTTCGCTACACATGCTTCTTCGTATTTGTGCAAACATTTTTTATTTATTAAAATATAATATTTTATAAAATAATAAATAATTTAAAATTTATTTTAAAATTTAATTTATTATATATATATATTATATATGATAACTTAAAAATTAAGTTAAATAGTTTTGCAAATTTAATATTTTTAATTATTTTTTAAATTTAAATAATTAAAATATTTATATATATATATATTATCATATTAATGATCAAAATATAATATTAAGAAAAATATACAATTAAAAATATATAATTAAATGATCTTTTTATCCAATTTTACAATAAAAATATTAATTAACTAAAAGTATTAATTTATTATTTATTTTAATAATTTTATCCTTTTATTATAAAAATTATCAAGAACTATATAGATGATCATATTTATCTTTGAAAACAAAATAAATTAGTGCAAAAATAAAATATAATAATACTTTAATTTTTATCACTTTACAATGTAATTTTATTAGTTTGAAATTGAAAGAAAATAATACAAAATTTATTTAAAATTTAATTTTTTTTACAATATAATATCCGTCTATAAAATTATGGTAAACACTATTTAACTAGCATACTCCATTTATTCAATATTCAATAATGTCTATAATTAAGTATCATGATTGTTACCAATAAGTAAATATGAATATCTCTACAACAATAAACAATAAAATAAATAAAAAATTAAATAAAAACTAAAAATGGCCTCACATTAGTATTTATATTAGCCATTTTAAATTTAAAAATAAATTAAAAATGATATTTAAAATTTAAAATCGATAAATTTTAATATAAATAAATATAATCTCATAAATTAAAAATTATAAATTTTAAAATATAAATATAAATTAGTTCTGCTAGTAGAAATCATCTCACGTATAAATAAACCGTAGTATCCAACTAGTAAAATATTTAAATATTTAACTGATAATCAAATGAGAACAAACTCAATTACAATTCAAACCCAAAAATACTTTAGATTGTTCCCGGCCTATATACAAATTCAATCCTAAATAAGTAACAAAATCTTCTAAATATAAATTTATTTTAATTTAACATATAATATTAATTTTCATATTTTTTAATTTAAATAGAAATTTATTTATTTTAATTTAAAAATAAAAATAATAGACTATATTATATAAATTTAATATTTTATTTATATTATATTATTAAATTTAAATTATTCAATTTAATATTATTTTAATTTTAATTGATTTTTGTTTTAAAATATTTGTACCGCTTAATATATATTTTATTTAAATAAAAAAATAAATTTAATTAAATTCTAAATGTAATTTTATTTTAATTTAACACCTAATATTAATTTAAATTTATCTAAAATTAAATAAATTAAATATCATTAAATTTAATTATTCTTTTTTTTTTTTTAATCTGTAATATTTCTGAATTGATTGACCGGAAAATTCTTTTTCCTCCATCTTCTCCATCTCCGCCTTTCATTATTCGAAAACAAAATAAATAAACTACAACAGAAGTGACTTTTGTTTTGTACTCTGTTTCTCTCTTTACTTTGCATCTGCTCTAACATGGTACTGCAACCAAACCCTCTGGTCTCCTTCTTTATCTCTTATTTTTCCACATTCTTCTCTGTATTGACTCCGACCCCGTCTCCGCCACTTGCCTAATTGGAGTCTACTCCAACACAATCGCCAACAACCTTCCTCCACCAAAACAAGTGGCAAAGTTCGTCAAAACCCAAACATCAATTAATGCCGCCAAGATCTTGATACGAATTCCGATATCCTCCGCGTGTTTGCAAACACAAACTTCGCCATCACCGTTACCATCAACAATCGCGACACTCCTAATCTGGCTGAGCTTGCAATAACATGTGGATGGCCAATCATATGTTACCACGTCATCAGCTATTATAGTTTAAGCTCATTTGTCCTTACATTTTGTGTAAGGTTAAAACCGTAAAAGCAACGAAATGTATAGAGGAAATAAATTGGGAGGTCGGTTTTTATATAAAGAGATATATGCTGTTGAGATCTTCGTAGGCTTAGTGGTTAGCCACAATCATCACCTTTCAGTGAGGTTGAATAGTATGGGAGTCCTTATTTATTTATAATTCTTTTTTAAAATTAATTTCTTATTATTTTTATATTTAAAAAAAAATTCTATAAATCAGATATTATGTTAATTTAATCATCTAAATTGACATTTCTTCTATTATTTTTATTTAATTTCTTTTTTGTTGTTTAGATGAAAAAATAATCAAGAATTGGAATTTTTAAAAGAATTAGAATACCAGGAGAGTAGTTCATCAGGGATACCATCTAACTCATCTTCAAATCCTCCATCAAACAACATTATTAATATTACGATTTTTGAAAATAGATCAAGTATACAGACACATCACAGTGAGAATCAAAATTTTTTTAATCGATCTACAAAATATATATCATCTTCATATGTCAATTTCATATATCAATAAATTTTAATTAATAGAAGAATTATCTAACTCCTTTTAATATGAAAATAACTAATCTTAAATTATAAATAGTTTATATTTATGATAATAATAAAAATTATTATTTGTAGTTAGACATTAAAAAAAAATTAAACTAAAAATAAAAAATTTTAAATTATAAAAAAATTATTTTAAAAAAATTATATATGTTTAAAAATTTTATTTTATAAAAAATAGTTTGATTAATTAGAATAATATATAATTTATATTATATTTTTTAAATATTTATTTCAAAATATTATAAATAATAGTCTTTATGTTTGGCCCCTGCCTTGGTAGCTCGCTGTGCGTCCGTGGTTAAACTGACTTATTGCTTTTGGAAAAAGTTTTAGTGGAAACAGTCGGAGTAAAATACTATCAAGTCAAACATGATTGTTTGGTCAAAAAGACGGCTCTAGTATTGGAGATGGTTGCAGTGTTGCTTGCGTCCATGGCCGTTGTTTTCACCATTGCCATCCCTTTTCCATTCCCTCTCAAATGCTTCGCTTGGGTTCTGTATTTTGCTGCCCTCTCCACTGTTCTGCTCTGTTTCTTCGCTTCAGCTACATGATCCTTGAATTTTGTTATATGTATTCATCAGGTTTTTATAACTTCATATCGTTTTGTATTGCAATTTCTGATTATAGAAATCTGCTGTTGTAGAGGAGCTTGGATTTTACTATTAGATCTCCCGTTCATGTATCAGCTAAAGCTTTGTATCAGTTTGAGTCTGTATTATTACAGTTGTCCACAAAATTAGATTTTGAATGATGATGACATGCATAGTTGAATATTTCTATGCCTTTGAAAGCTATTCACTAAAATCTCACTAAACCCTCTGTTATCTTTAGGAAAAATACAATTACGATTTTACAAAATATTTTACCTTAAAGTTTATAAAATATTACGGTTAACCAGAGACGGAGCCGGGGGGCTGGTGGGTGTCATGGCCCCCAAGGCTTTGAAATATATTTAATAATATGTAAAAATAGACATGGAGGAAGATTGTGGCTGAATGGTTAAAATAGTTTGTGTCACTTGAGGTCCATGGTTCAATTTCATGTCCTGTATATTTTTCTTTTTATTATTTTAATTTAGCTTTCTTTATAAAAAAAATATTTTAAAAGAATATATAAATATCTAAATTTTCATAAATTATAATAGTAAATAATTTATATTATATATTTTAAAAAATTCTAAATATACATACGAACAATTTAATAGTTATAAATTTATAATACATATTAATAAAAATTTATTAATATATATTATATAATGACACGTAACTTTCCATAAATTATAACTGTGTATATTTTATAATATATACTTTTAAAAATATATTAAAATATATCGTATCATTATATGAAAATTTTCAATAGATTATATTAGTATATAATTTGTATTATATATTTTTAAAATTAAATAAAATATACCATAAATAAAATAAAAATTATAATAAAATATAATAAATATTATTTTATTTTAAAATATAGTCTTTTAAAATATAGTTTACCGTACCGCGGGGCGCTGCCCCGCACCCGGTCACCATATTAGCCCCCTTATCTATTTTTCCTGGCTCCGTCTCTGCGGTTAACCGTTAATTAATTGTTAGTTGACATTCTACAGTAAATTTTGTTAAAATAGATTTTTTTTTTTCTTTTACAAATTATATAAAATGATAACTTTTATGTTTTAAAGACTATACTTATAATTATATTAATATATTAAATAATTTTAATTTAAATTACTAATTGAATTTAGGAGTGGAAATAGATCAATTTTGTTCGATTTTTATTGAACCTAAACTTAGTCAAATTAAAAATATATATATATAGTTACATTTTTTACTTTTAAAAATGGTAATTTTATTTACAAAATGTTATGTTAATAATAGATAAATTTTTTAAAAATATTTAAATATGATTAAATTTAGGAGGTGAGCATAAACTATTTTGGTTCCAATTTTTTATGAAAAACCAAATCTAAAATATTTTGATTTTCATTTATAGAAATAGAATCAAACCAATTCAACAGAAAAAAAAATCGAACCCAAATTTTTAGTCTCGTTCCATTTTTTTTTTTTAACTTTTACATTAATTTATAAATTTTTCACCATGTTATTATTAATTTTTGCTACTTATTTTATTTGTAATTTTTAATATAAAAATTTTAATATAAATATAACATTTTAAAATTTTAAATCTATATACAAATAAGAGAAATAACTAAAATTAGCACAATTTCACAACTACATGGTAAAACTAACACTTAATTATTAATTTAAATTTCACTAACACTTATTTATAAAAAAAATCCCGAAATATTTTTTTCCTACCAAACGGTGTTAAGATTTTTCAAGTTGTGTATACTTTTTTTTTCGTGTTATTATAGTTAAATTGTAAAGTTCATCGTAACTTTTAATTCTTTATTGTCCTGTACAGCACGAAAAATATTTTACATCATTCAGAAAGTACAAAAACTTATCATACCTATAAATTAGTTGAGTGAGGATATTTGTTTGGTATTTTTTATGTTTAACTAGAATTTTGAATTTATAAACTTTTTCAAATCAATTAACGAACCAACCAATAAAAATAAGGTGTCTTTATAGTCATGGTCATTAAAGTAATGAACTATACAATTGGTTAATGAACCAATGTCTTATATTAAAGAATGAACAAAATTTTTTCAGAGTCATTGAATAATTAATCAATCCCCTGAATATATAGCATATAGCAGTTTAAATACCGAAGACAAATATAGACGTACAATTGTAATTTACAAGAAATGATAACTGAGTCTGTTTTAGGCCATAAAACACACTTTCTATGTATTGATTGTGATTGATCAAACCTAATAATGAAAGTACAAGACTAACTTATTCCCTAAACTTTGAATTTCTCTGAAATACATCTTTTGTTTACATCAGGATAAGAGTTTATAGTTTCAGTATATATAGCTTCATTTCAGTTTAATAAGATGTTATTGTGAGACCTGATAATTTCTTGTATTGTCTTTTATTGAATCCAAGTTATCGTACATTGAATGCAAGAAAATAGGCTTACTGCGTTAAAGTTTAAACCTCGTTGTTATAACCATCACATTATTTTAAATCGTTATTTACAGCAACTCCAAAACTTTTTAACTTCGTTTTTGCATATATCATCCAAAGACACATATATCCAACCAATGTGTGTGAATGAAAGTAAAAAAATAATAATAATAATAATAATTGAGAGAATATACCTCATTTATGAGAACGTGGTACTGACCATTATTATCCCTACCGAGATTGTGAAGCGGCGCTTCATTTTCATGGTAACTGCACAACTCTATGACTCTCAATTTTAGATGATCATAAGAGATATTTTTGTTGATCAACAGATTTTTGGTTATACCACCCTTGTAATGTTCCATACTATTCGGATATTCTACCCATTTCCCACCAAACTTTACATGAATAAGTATGGTGTGTTAATCTATGAGTGTCTTGCATTAAAGTACAATACGATATGCTTAAGAATAATATTATGTAATAAAATTTACATTTAATGTCAACCTAGATGCTGAAAGTACAGTCCAAACTTTATGTTATGCACCATCGGAATTATGATATCTGGATATCATAAAACACATTAGCTTCAAGCAATAATAACATTCAGTATGTGGATCAAATTGTAATAGAATATATATATATATATATATCACAACATGTTGACCATACATGTAATGTCCTAATTTTGGATAAGAAGATTCGGTAATTTCAAGTCGATTTTGACTTTTCGATCAAAATTCTACTCTAGGGATCAAATGGTTGATAAGTCTTTAACTTATATGAATTTTTCTTTGTAATTCTTAACCTTTTGTGATGAACCCGGAACATTATCATGTATTTAATGAATTTTGTGAGATTGATAATCAATGTGATATTGGCATTACATCCGTACTAGCATTGGAAAAAAAGTCGAAAGAGGAGGAAATCGAAAGTACGCAACATTACAGGTGATGGCGACATAGACCTTATGTCGCTAGATCACGATTTCCAGCAAACTGTTGTACGCAACACTGCAAGTGCTGGCGACATAGGTCTTATATCGCCAGCCATGTTGTTAAACACCGTTTCAGGCAATGCCAAGGACTAAACATTATTGCTCCTGGCAACATAGGCCTTATGTCTCCACCTTGTTACCAGAGACCGATTAGGTCGATATCCACCTGCTTTTGAAAGGCTAATGAATGAACCTTATTTTTTCTCTTTTTCTCAAAAACATTCAAATCACGTGTTTGGTTTTTCTCTCAAAATCCCTCTCTACAATTTCAACATCGTGACTCCAATATGTGATCTCTATAACCCTAAATTGATTCCTAACTTTTATAAACATGATTTTTATGATAAACATGATCTGTCAATGATGAATTAATGTTGTTCTGCACTATTGGATTAGTTAGGATTCTAATTGCAGGAAACCCTAGTTTTAGAATTGAATTAAATATTGAATTGGGATTGGTTTTTTGTAGTACTAATTAGAGTTTCCGATTAATGGCCATTAGATCATTAAAACCCTAAGTGATAGAATTAGATTTTATTTCGCGTGCCAAGTATTCGATATATTGTCTGAGAGTGTAATTGTTATTGGTTAGGCGAAGGGGACAGTACCGAAGCTCGTACTGGTGATGCTTAGCTATTATCATCAAAAGAAAGGTTAGCAACCTCATTTTATACTCTATAATATGTTTGTTGAATGTACGGTGATTGTGCATTAAACTAGTTAATAGCATACACTTAAATTGTTTAAATTGTACAAATATGTGATTGTAATGTATTGGAATGGTGATATTGATGTTTTATTAATTCTATTTGTATGAAATACTATTGTTTAGATATATATATATATATATATATTTATACATATACTTGCAATGTGGATTTAGGCTTGGGATAGACTAGAGCTGAACATAAATAGATAAGGCATTATAAATGTTAACCAAGAATGTTCAATGAAAACTTTTGATTGATAAGAGATTTGTGTGTTCTTATCACCTAAACTAATTATGGATTGTCCTAGTCAAAGTTGAAATAGTGATGGAATGACATGTCATTACGAGTAACCAAGAATTCTTAACCCATTGGAAATATAGGTCTTTTGTTCTAGCTAACCACTATTAAACTGAGTGACGCCTCTTATTGGGTGTGATGACATTACCGTCTGCGGGCATATTTTATTGGTGATTTTCGAACCTAATTAATGGAATCCTAAGGTAGTTGTCTATCCCGAGGGGGGACAAACAACATTATGGATTTTGGTTTTCGGACCTTATTATGTAGCTTTAACCTAATTGATCTTGTTTCAATATTGATACAAAATTAGGGGTTGTCTTTAATGAAATGGAACTATTAATATGATTAGAATTGAATAATGATTGTGTTTGGATTGAATTCTATACATTGGAGGTTTAAACGACTAACAATGAACCTAAACGAGCATAACTGGAGCTTAGGACGAGTAGTAAAGCTATAGGAATCATCTAGACCAAGACGCGGACCAACGCGTCCAATGCTCGATTCCAAGTCCACTTATTTGTAAATATTTGCGGTTGAGTGAGGATTGATTCCTAATGAATGATTGATAGTTGCTAGGTGTAATTGCGTGCCAACTTCATGATTAAATGTTAATTAGACGCATTTGTATATGTATGTTGGAGTGTGAGCTTGCTAACCAGATATCGATAGTCTGATGTTGCTTCCCATTTTTCTTTATCTCTTCTATTGAAATCTAAAAAAGGTGATCGAGCCAAATAAAGTGTTCCAACATATCATTGAAGCATGTTAAGTCTCATTAATTTATGAACCTCATTTGGGAACAACTATTTATATTTCAAGTTATTGTCCGAAGGAAATTGTAAACTCTTTTAAGGATTTTAAGTCCATGATGTCTTATAAACTCTTTTTGGACGGTAAACCATTTGATGAATATTTATTGTTGGTTGCGAGATAATTTATTTGTTCTTTATTGATCATTAAACTGTTTCACTAATTATTTCCGCACCCAATGATAATGAATGATTGCAAGAATAATTGTAATGTGACGTTCCGGTCTCCGATCATGGTTCCGCAGTGGCCAGGGGTTAGACGTTACAATACATATACAGGTGAACATGAAAATTTAACACCTTTAATATATTCACTGCAAGTAAAATAAACCTACACAAATACAAGACATTCTTGATTCTGATGGAGAAATTTGGTACATTTCTTGAATCAACGTCTAATTGTAGAATTTAAGATATTGTTTCCACATGGATTGTGTTTATGGAAGAAAGAATGGATCGAGATTAAAGATGAATTGTTGAAAGAATCATCAAGATCAAAGAATTATAATGAATCATAGAATTTAATGTAATATTGACAATTCGGTGAAGGAATATATGAATGCTAGTAACTTCTCAGAGAATTGATTCAAAATAAGGATAGGTTAATATGTTGATTTCAATTGCCTACTTTCATATTCACATTTATAAATCACCTTAAGAATTCAAAATAACCTTCTAGATCATCAAATCTAATCAATCAAAGATCTCTGAATTCAACTTAAATGATCCTAACTATCAAACTGCATATATCTCTATACTACAAAGTTGTTAGTTGATGAAATTCAATCTGTAGAAAATTGAATCTAACACTGTCTATCTCTAGAGCAGTGTGTCGATCCTCTATTCTTAAAGCTGACATCTAAACGCATCCCTAGTCTAGAAAAGATTCCATAACATGATTGCTTAACTCTCGTCATACAATAAACTCTAAAAAAATCAATTAATTGAAACATGAATGAATAGAATTTAAACACATGAATCAAGTAACCAATTGATCTCAACAGCTCCCTATGAGTATTAGCTACTTATAACTGGATCGAATATAACAATTAATCTCAATTTCACCACAATTATAATGTTCAATGAAGAACTTACCAAAGAAGAAGGAAGATCAACTCTATCACAACTTCCTCTTCTCAAACTTCTACTAAAACTCAGAGATCAAACTCAACAAAGTCCTAGAATTTACAAAGAAAATATCACTGAATTGAAAACTGTCAATTAATAGGTCTAAGGCTTCACAAATTGTTTTCTAATTTCAAACTATCTAAAGACTCTAATTGCATAAACTTGGCGTTATTTATAGAATCTGAACCAGTGGAAATTTTATAAATTTAAAGACAAAGAAACACAAAGTGGTGAAACTCCAATATATGAGCATAACAAATCGCTAGTTTCTTCGACTTGTACTTGGAGGTCTCAGGAATCTCTTACTTAGCCTATCGCCTGTTAGAATCAGCATCAGGCGATACTTGTTTTCTTCACTAGCTCCTAGCGCCAGGTAGGGGTGTTCAAAAAAATCCGATCCGATTGATCCGATCCATAAAATCACTGACCCGATTTGAATTTCTGGATATCCGATCTGATTTTTATAATTTTGAATTTTCGGATCGGATATCCAATTTTAAAATTGGATATTCGGATCGGATACGGATCAAAATTTTTTTCATTTTGGATTATCCGAATATCCGGAAAAAGAAAATTATACAATAAATTTCCTTTTGATTATCTCTAGAAACAAAATATTTCAGGTATTTATAAACAAATCTCCTTACACTTGTAAAATTTGATTTATTTAATTATTAATTAAAATATAATATAATAATTCTATTTATTTTTAGTTATTTTTTTCTCTTAAAATTTGACATTATAAATTAAAAAAAAGAATAATTTGGATATTGGATATCCAATTATTCGATCTGAAAAATTGGATATTCGATTTTCCAGATATACGATTTTTTCGGATCAGATACGGATCACAGTTTTCTTGATCCGAAATGTCGAAAGTTGATCGAATCCTGTATCTGGAAATGTACAGCCCTAGCGTCAGGTGCTTAGACGATATGATTTCCTATCGCCAATGCTATGTCGCCTAGTTTTGTTTTCTGGGCGATAGGTCTTCTTCACCAGTCGAATCTTCGCCAAATCCATGCTCAACTTCCAGGCGATGCTTTTCTTCATACCACTACTATTGCCAGTTGGTTTTCTTTCTTGGTGAGACTTGAGGCGATGCTTCCTGCCTTTCACTTTTTCCAAACTGCTAAACTTGGAAAATTTGTTGCTAAATCCTTCTTCTGATATAAATTTGCTCTTTCTAGCTCAAGTTTCTTTATTTTCTCGTCCAAGTCCTTGTCTCATAAAATAGTCCAAAATTACTTAAAATTCACTCAAATATATTTCTTTGCAGCTCAATTTCTTTACAATAAAGCTCATAAAATATACTATAATATAGGTAAATTCTGGACTTATCAATTACCCCCAACTTAGCCTTTTGCTTACCCTCAAGCAAATTAACCAAGTAACTATCTGAGACAGCACTCTATGCAAACTGATGTACATAATTCAAGGCATTTCAATTTAAATGTATTCGGGAAAATAACCAAACAGTGACCAGATCCTTTTTCAGATTTCAAATCACCCAATTCAAATTCTAGTCATTCTCTTCAAGTTGTAAAATATCCAGCAAATCTAAGTTCCAGATCTTTGAAACTACTTCCTCACATTAGTCACTCTTCAAGTGTTTATTCTCTTAGATTTATATTGGTTACTCTCACAACACACTAGTCACTTTTAAGAATCAGAGTGATGTACCAAGTCAATCATGATTCTAGTGTTTCATAAGCACGTATGAAGAAAATATAAAGATTTCATGGACATTGAATCTCCACCATGTACTACACAACACTTAGAGGTTCCAAAGATCAGAACTGACCTTTATCTTGCTTCAGGATCACTGACTTGTAATTTTAAGGAAGATGAGGCCAAGTAAGCTTAAGAAAGAAGGAGAATTTGCTTAAAGGATTCAAAAATTGAAAAAATTAGCAAGTTTCTCAAAAATCCCTTCATTTTCTCTCTTAAGTGTTTCCCACTCTTCCACTTCTCAGTATATTATTCCTTTTATTTTATACACTTATCTTTCTTCCAATCCCTGATAAGTCTAGAATTTACCTATGTTTTGACACATTTTGTGAGCTTTAATAGGAAGAAATTGAGCTAAAAAGCTTTATGATTTCATATATTTCTAGTAAATCTAGATTATTTTATTGAGACAGAGACTTGGATGAAAAGATCAAGGAACTATGCAGGAAAGAGCAAAAATCAGAACTAATGAGGACCAAATGAAATTTTGTCCAAAGTCCAAGATCATGGCGAAGTAAAATAAGAAAAGAACACATCGTTTATGAACATCGTTTATACATTCGATGGAGATGGCGATAGAAAAAGCGAAACAAATGAATGTTGCCTAAAAGAAAAGATGCAGAAGGCAAAATAGGTGTTCTTCGCCTATAACAAGTCGCCAATACAGACGAAATCTTCAGGCAACAAAAGAAGATGTCGCCTAAAAGAGAAGTGGAGACAGGCGACATATCAAGGCTAAATAATGAATATCGCCTTAAATGGAAATATAGCTGGAGGCAACTAATGATTTATCTCGCTTGAGGCTCTTGATATGACGATATAAAGGAGGCGAGAAGAAGCAATATCGCCTAGATGGTTGGCGATAAAGGAGGCGAATATCAAACCATTTCACCTACATAACTTGCCAATAGGCGATCAAGCTTGGCGATTATTCTGAATATCGTTTGAAGTTCAGGCGAAGGAATAAGCGACATAAGGACATATTTTGTACTTCGCCTATTTGTGTTTCTTTCTTTCTTTTAGTTAATTTTAAAATTGCCACTGAGAAAACTTTATAAATAGGAGCTCAGTCGAAGCAATTAGAACCTTTTGACCTTTTGACATTTTCAGATATTTTCTAGAATCTTCTGTTCTTTCATTGAGATTTTATTTTGAGAAGTTTCTCAGAGAAGTTTTGTGCTCTGTTTTCTGTGAACTGTATTGTATATGTTAAAGTAGTTATGCTTGGCTAATAGCTCTGTTGATTTGCTGGGATCTATTTCTATGTCAAGATTTGATTGTATGATTCTTGTTCATTCATAGTCAGATTTGCTTCGTTTTCATGAGCCTATTGAATTACGAGAACGAGAGTTAAGTAATGTTGTTGTGATGCTTATTCTAGTCCAAAGATGACGTCTAAGTATCAAATTTAAGAACGAAGGATCTTTGTACTAGAGATAGACAATTATATCAAATTTTCCACAGATTGTGCCTGATCAGTTAATCGAATTGTATTATAGAGATATATGCAATCTATTGACTAGAATTTGTTAAATTGAATCGAGATATCTTTAACAGGTCGTAGTTACGGATTTGCCACTAAAAATAGGTCGTAGCTAAAACACCGTAGCAAATTATAATAACTATGAAAAATCTTATCCATAGCAAACTAGTTAAGGAATAGCTACGATAAGTCTGGAACAATAACATTTCCCACCTTTCTTAAAAATTTTGTAGCAATGTTGTGTACGTAGCAAACCAGCTACGACCATAAATTTGTAGCTAATGTCATTTGTTATAAAATATAATATCTCACCATGGATCTATCTTATAAGATTCAAACCTAATACCTCTTTCATACACATAGCAATCTTAACCACCAAGCCACCTATGTTATTTGAAATCATTAATACGCTATTAAACATATAAACAAGTTTCAAGAAACGGGGGGGCCATGGCACCTGCCAGCCCCCTGGCTCCGTGCCCATGGTGAAGGCCTCAAAGCCTACACACACTTAGATATCGTTTCGCTCTCCCCAGCACTCGAACCCACAACCTCTTTGGATATAAGCATTGAGGAAGCATGCTAAGTACAAATTGAGTCATTGCCTCGATTAGTATTATAATGGATTTTTAATTACCAATAGTTAAATAATAGATTTTTAAAATAAAGTAAATAACAAATATAAAAGAGAATAGATTTTGACATATAAAATATTTTAGAGAATAATGTTAAAAGTAAATTAGTATGACATATATACATATAAAGTTAAAAGATATGTTGAATATCATGAAAATTGAAAAATAAATTAACTAAATTCGTAACAACAAATACAATTTTAATATATAAATATCTATTATAGCTAAATTCAAAAAAAAAAAAAAAAAAAAAAAAAAAAAAAAGCACTAAATTCCTTTTACTTTATCAAATCTGTAGAAAAGCATCAATAGTTAAAAAAAACTTCATAGCTAACTATGCAATTACCTCATTGAAATAGTTGCTACAACATTGCCACGGAATATCCATAGTTAGCATTTTATGCAGTATCCGTAGCTATATCCTGTTCCATCGCTACAGATTACATTTGAAGCTACCATCGCTACTGCATTGCTACGAATTTTCTGTAGCTATATCCCGCCATATGGTGCCAAAATAATTACTAAATATCAAAATTTTAATTTTATACCATATTTAAAAAGATTTTATATAATTTTGATTTATTTTTTAATATAAAAGAATATTGTTGTCAATTTGGTTTAATGTATGTAGAAACTTTTACAAACTACTTATTTTTATAAAAAATTTAATTGTAATATAAAAATATAATTTTTATATAAAAAATTCAAATAATATTTCAAATAAAGAACAACACAAATTTTAATATTTTAATATAAGTTTTCAGAAATTAATCCTGTTATCTAAAATTTTAAAAATATAAATGAGGCTATCATGAATATTCTATATATATATTTTTATTTTAAATCGTTTTTAAATTTAGAATTCTAAATTGGCATTGATTTGAGTTGTGGTACTTTTCGATCCGGTTGGAGATCTCACACAAACATTCGTGAACATGTCTATTTCTGGGATGGAATCTGTAAATTTGGTCACTTTCATTTTATAGATGGCAATCTTTGTAAATTGTGATCCATATACATTAGGTCCGACATTGTGAATAGGGATGGGCATGAAATCAATCCGGATCGATCTAAGCAAAGTTAATCGGTTCTTCCATTTGAATCGGTTCCATTTTATTAAATAAAAAATCGAATTATTCCATTTCGATTCGGTTTTATTCTTTTCAAACCGATCCAATTCGAGTAATCAATTCCAGTCTAATAAACTCTTAACATTCAATTAAAAAAAATATTTGAAAAAATTTCAAATTGTTTAGTTAAAAAAAAAAACTGTTTTTTTAAGTATAATATTATTGTTATTACTAAAATAAATAAAATATATTTTAATTATTTATTTATTTATTTATTGGAAATATTTTAGTGGATTTCCACCTCTCCTTATGTGTCATGCATGCAGTATACAACAACATGCTAAATAACACGTGTCGAAGTTTGTGTCAAGAATGCAGTAAACAACATACTAAATGACATGTGTTGTAATACATGAATATATATATATATATATATATTTATATATATATATATAAATATAAAAGTATTCTGAGAATGATATATAGATGGAAGGTTTTTGTTTTTTTTTTCTCTTGCCGTATACTTCTCCGTTTCTTCAACAATTTTCAATATATACAATTCTGAATATTCAAGAAACACATCAAGAATTCAATAAAGATTATCAGGTTATTTTTCTGATCCCAATTTATTTTCCAGTTAATATTGATCTGCTTTCTTCTCTTCTACCCCGATTCTCTTTTTATTTTTATAACATTATTATAATTGATTTTGAGTATTGTTTTTTAGTATTTTTATAATTAAATATTTTGTTTTGCTAAGATTATTATGTTTTAATATTTATATTTTTTAAAAAATAATAATAATAAAAATTATTTTTAATAAATTAATGTAAAATGAATTTTCAGTTTTGTAAATTGATAAAATTAATTTTAAATAAATTTATAAGATACGATCAATATTATCGGTATAGTGTAATAATAGTATCATATAAAATATAATAATAATACTAATTTGAAACATCGACCTAATTCTAAATAAAACATAATCAAAATATTAAGTCCAATAAAAAATTCAAACTAAGTGAAACTGAACCAACTTTGATCGAACCCAAGAAAAATTGAATCCCACGGTTTTATCCAACTATTTTGAATTGGTCTGATTCTGAATATAATAAAACTAAATAATTTGATTTTGGTTCGGTTTTGTTCGTGTCGATCTCTAATTGTGAACATGTTTCTTTGATAGATGGCAATTTATGTAAATTGTGATCTATGTATTTGGAACATGTCTGTTTCGTGGATGGCAATTTACGTAAATTTGTAAATTTGTAACGTCCGCCCCCCGCCTTCGGATGGATCCGAAGTGCGGTGGCTGAGCGCCACATCATTACAGTACCGATCTTAAGGCTGACCACTAACCCCACAGACCACCATTACGTTTTTCAGTATGCTTTGTCCTCACTCGCATGCTTTTCGGGAAAACTTCCTAGAAGGTCACCCATCCCAAGATTGCTTCAAGTCAAACACGCTTAACTTTGAAATTTTCAAGCTCAGGGCTCCAGAAAAATAATGTACACATTGGTGATATGGGTAGCAGTTCAATTCCTTTTAACCATGTGTCAATACGGGGTGTTACAATCCACCCCCCTTAGGACACAACGTCCTCGTTGTGATTGGCCCACATTATTTCCAGAACCTAAACTGTTGGGATGAGTGACCTTCTAGGAAGTTTTTCTAGAAAGCATGCAAGTGAAGACAAAGCATACTGGAATGCGTAATGGTGGTCTGTGGGGCTAGTGGTCAGTCTTAAAACTGGTACTGTAATGACGTGGCGCCCTGTCACCGCGCTTCGGGTCCATCCGGGGGCGGGGACCGGACGTTACAAAATTTTTCGTCACTTTCATTACATAGACAGTAATCTCTAATTATTTTTTAAGACTGTTTTTATTTTAAATAATTATTGTTAAAGTAGTATGTATATTCTTCTCTTAAACTTATTTATATATTAATATTAATTTTGTAATTTGCAATGAGGATGGAAATGGGATGATACCATATGATATGGATATTATTTGATAACTAGACAATATCCGTGCGCGATGCGCACCTTAAATTTAATAAAAGTATTTAAAAATAAAAACTATCATAACTATATATATATAATTAGATGAAAATTTAATAAATAATAAAAAAATAAATAAAAAATAAAATTAAAATATTATTAAATTAAAAATATGATGTTATAGAATAGTAAATAATATCAAAAAAGAAATCTATTATAAATTGCAAATTTGACGTATACATTTTTATTTATTTTTAATAAGTTTAGATGGACCACCATATTTTTAAAAATATCATTTAGGAAAAAAAAAATTAACCCAGTTGGATTCAATTCTTAGAGTGAAGTCCCTCCGGTAAAAATAAAATTTACAAATCTCTATAGCAAATAAATGGAAAAAATAATTAAAAATAATAGCAATTCTAAATAATTAACTACCATAATTCAATAAAAAAATATTGATAAAAATTTACTTAAAATTTAAATTTGAACCATTAAAACAACTTATCATTTATCTTATACTTATATGTTTTCAATAAAATCAAATATAGATATCAATTAAGAATAATAATTATTTTATTCTTAACTAAAAAAAATTAGTTTATATCTTATTTTATCTTTATTTTCTTTAAGAAATTGTAGTTTGGAAAAAAAAAAAAATAAGCAATTTTAAATTGGAGTGTAGTTTAAATATTAAATTAATAAATTTATCTTTTATTTTCTAAAATTTTCTTATTTTGGATAAATTTAATCAATTTTAATATTATGGATTTAATTTAATTTAAATATCAGAATTAATTAAGAAAATAATTAATTAATTTAGAAATTAAATGAGATTTTTTTTCTACCAATATCATGTTTTGGTTTTAAAATAATATCAATATTCTTTTAAAAATTAACTTGGTTTTATTTTTAATATTGATTTATATATGAAATAATTATTTACTAATTATTTTTTATTTATTTTTTTATATAATTGTGGATTTAATCCAAAAATAAATCTTAATATTTTTAAGTTAATTAATAAATATAATATATATAGCTATTTTAATCTTATTAGAACTTATTAAGTCGATTTTTACAATTTATTTATCTTTAATTTGGTTAGTAAATTTTATTAATATTAATTTATTTAAATACATTTTATTTTTTTACTTTATCATTATTATTCAAATATGTTAAATACCGCATAGGTATTTGTTAAATGCGGCCGTTCTTCTAAATCTGAATTCCCCATAATTGTATTTATCCAAATTCAATTTTACATCACAGTGAATAATATCTGTAGTCACTTAAAAATTAATTAATAAAAGTTTTCAATAAAAAAATTGTGTATAATTTATATAATATATATAAATTTTAAAATAAAAATAAAAAATATATCCTATTCAAACAATCAAAATAATTAGTTTTTCGAAGAAAAAATATTAATACTGAGAATTATTTTAGTGTCAATAAAAAAAGACTATTCAATGATCATCTAATCTAAGTTCATTTATTTTTAATCTAATCAATATTCATCCATCATCCATCATCCGTTCTATTGGAATCCACCCATATTTATTTTCGATATTGTTCCTTGTTACAATAAATGATGAGAAAGACATTCATATATAACATCAGAATTATCTCATTATATTCTATATCAAATATTAAAATCAAATATAAAGTAAAAAATTGAAATAATAAAATATATTTTTTATCGTGTTATTTTAAATAACATTAAAGATATTTAAGATAGAATCTTTTAGAATTTTCTATTAGATAAAGATGAATGATGAAAATCTTTTAAATATCAGCGATGAATGATGAAAATCTTTTAAATATCAGCGATGAATGAAAGATAGTGGTGGAGAATTTTCTTATATAATTAATTTTATATTTTATTATTTTTGAAATTCTATTTATATAAGAATTTAAAGTTAATAGGTTTAAATTCAATAATATACTATTTTTTAAAGTCTTTCTTAACTTTCATTCTTCAAACATTTTTAATTTATTAAAAAATAAAATAAAAATATTAAATATATAATTGTTATTATTTCCTTCACTAAACCAAAATCAAATTAAAATATATATAATATTTGATTAAGTTTTAAAAGTCGATTTTATTTTATTTCTTTCATACATCTTCTGATGTTCATGGGCGGAGTAAATCCACCCATAAATCTATTATAGATGAATTTGATCATCAATCTAAAAATTCAATTTAAAAATGGCTATGTCTACCTTCTATTGATAGAAAAACTCGTAAAGACATAACTAATCTAGACTTGACAATACTATAAAAATTCCTCAAGTAGAAAATATCATATGCATAAAAATTATCTATAACTTATATTACACTTCAAATTAGTATCATTTCCTTTAGTTTTGGTGTCATTATAAAGATATATTTATGAAATGAGTATCACTTTAACTATTTTTGTGATGTTACTTTAAATCATTTTGCTTATTTATTTTATCTTTTACTCGTATTTTATTTGGATTCTATTCTTAATTTTATATAATTTTATTTTAATGTCAATACAATTATAGTTTTATTTACAAAGTAAAAAAAATTGAAGATTAAAATGTACCCAGACTATTATTGTTTTCAGTGACCATAAACACACTGCCAAAAAAAGCAGAAAAAACTCATATTAATATATATATATATATATATATAAATTATATACTTGATTTTAAAATTTAATATAACATCATATATTCATGTAATTATTTATTTTTAAAAAAAATCAAGAATGAAAAATACAATATTTCAATTACTTGTTAATTTACTTATTATTATATTTTTGAAAAATCATTATATATATATATATATAAGATATTTGATTATTTAATATCAATTTTTAATTAATATTCTATTTATCTACCACGATCTTTTTTAGTTTATATTTAATTTCAAGCTCTTAATATAAAGATTAAATACTTAAATATTTTAATTTTATATTTAGAGTGTGTTTGGTAGGTAGATTTTTAATTAGCGATTAGATTTTATATTAGCGATTTGGAAATTTTGGTGTTTGGAAGCAGCTTTTTAATTAGCGGTTAGATGTTTAATTAGCGATTTCCTGACAGCTAATTGAAGTAGCTGTCCACAAATCGCTAATCAAAAAGCTCCCATTCTACCCTTATCCAATTTTGGTTATTACAAAAATATCTTAGTAAAATTTATTCTTTTGAACTAGATTTTTTTAAAAAATGCACTTTAACTATATTATCCTTTTATATCATTTTATATCTAACAGTTACTTCAACATCTTATTGGTCTTACCAAACACTCATCTCAAACAGCTACTTCAACCGCTAGTTTAACAGCTAACAGTTAATCGCTACCTTAACAGCTAACTCAATCGCTAATATAACATCTAGTGTCAAACACACTCTTAAACTACATATTTTATTGATATTTTCTTTTAAAATTTTAAAATAAAAATGTAAAGATTTTAATTTATATTAAAACATTTGGTGGTAGACAACTTATTTTATCAATATCAAGTAAAGTAGTCTTTTATATTATAATGATAAATATATCTATATGTATAGTAAATGATATAGAAAGAAATATTTATTAATTAATAATATATTATAGTCACATGTGCTATTATAATAATAATAATATATTAAATTTATTATGTGGAATAAAATTAGTTGAAATATAATATATTATTAAAGAATAATACCCTATTTGTTTTAAAATATTTAAAAACTACATATCTGTTAAAAGTTTTATTTGTCAAAAAGTAATATAATGTTGATTTTTTTACTTAAAACTTAATTTAAATGTTTATCTAAATATTTTTCTGGAAAAATTTTTATGTATTAAGATTTATATTAGTGTTTTTTTTTTTTATGATATTCGTATCATGTGATAATTTCTTTTTTTTTTTTTTTCAATTGGACTTTTTCTCCTTAAATTTTTATAATAAATTTAATCTATTAAGATATTTGATTTGTTTGTTTTTCGATAACCATATAAAAATAAATTACAATCTTGTCATTCTATTTTAATTTTTTTTTTTTTGTTTTTTTTATTAATAATTTTGTAATAATGACATCTAAAAGGTTTAAAAAATTTTTTTTAATAATTAAAAATATAAATTATTATAATCTGTATAAATATTTATCTTTTTAATTTTTTTTATAATTATGAACTTAAATATAGAATAATTAAATGTCAATAAAAAAGTTTATTTAGTATATATAAATTAATGTTTGATTTTTTTTTTTTTTAATTAATGCAATGTTTTAAAAGAGAGATAAAATACCATCATGGAGAAAACATATAAAGATTTACTTTTTAAAGTTATAAATATTTATTACTATTATTTAATTAAAATTGGCATGTTTAAATATAAATTCATATATAAGTTAATGATTTTTCAAAAATAAATATTATTCAATTGTTTTTTTTTTTTTTTTAAGTTTTAGAATTAAATCATAAAACAAACAGCAATAAATATAAATTGATTTTGACTATAAAAAATCCTAATCGTCAATTTAAATTAAATCAATATATAATTATATTAGCTAATGTTACCGATGAGTTCTTTTTAAAATAATATAAATATATAAGATTAAAAATGAAAAAAAAAATAACAAATTATATATGAAAAGGATGTGGGACCAAGTAACATACCAAAATATAATCATATATTAATTTCCAGTCAAATTTATTTTCCTTTTTTTTTTTAAAGAAAAAATTCAATGAAATTGATTGAATCCAAAATTTTCTAGTTTTCTAATAATTCTGACATTAAAATATAAATTAACATTAAATTTTGTGTAATTAATGTGATATTCTAGAAATAAGAGATATCGAACTTCTATTATTTTTATTGAAGTTTAAAATCATAATATATATTATTATTTTTATTAAAATAAATATAGCAGTTAATGGGGATAATTAAATATAAAAGATTTTAATTATTAAAATACACAAGATAGTAATTTATTATAATTATGGATTTTGCCTTTTACTTAATAGGAATGCGTGGATAAAAATAAAATTTTTTAGGGAAAATTACAGAAAATAACCCAAGAAAAAGTTTGAAATTTCAAAACTAACCCAAAAAAAGTTTCATTTATATTTTTAATTCATTAAAACTTTGATTCTCAAAAATAGCCCTTCACAGCTGTGAAGTACCTCTTTCACAGCTTGTGAAGGACTCCATTCACACATATGAAGGACTATTTTTGAAAAGTGAAAGTTTGAAAGATTATTTTTATAAAGATTTTAAAAGTGGGCTATATAGTGTAAATAAAAGTTATAAAAGGCTAAAAATAAAATTCTCCCATTTTCTTTATGTTACTATATATTTTAAAATATTAATGAAATAATTTAAGATTCAAAAGTTTTGAATAGTTATATATATATACATAATAATAATAAATAACATAATATATATGTCAAAAAAAATAATATTTTTACATTAGTTATTTATTAAAAAGTTAAATATATTTAACAAAATATTTATTAAAAAAATATAATATAAATTTCTTTAATAAAATATATGTATATACATTCATACAATTATTATTAAAAAAATATTTTTGATGACCTGTTTTTTTTCTTCAAAAACACATTATATAGTAATTTATATTAATAAATAAGAAAAAACATAAATTACCATAAAAAAATTGGCTCATTCATACTAATTAATATATATATATATATATATATATATATATATATAGTCAACTCACGCGCTTCAACATCAAATAAATATATAATAAACAAATAAAATATAAACTATAATAAAAAATATAATAACAAATAAATTAAAAAAAATAAGCAAGTCTGCTACTTTCAATATCGGCAGTTAAAAGTAGGCCGCATATGTGGTATTTTTTTGGAAAAAAAAAAGAAAAAATAATTATAATTTAGGTTTAAATGTGAACAATTCTAATAATCAAGTCAATGTTAAAGGAAAAAAACTTTTAAGTTTCAATAAAATTTGAATATAAATATATAAGTGAGAGATGTTTGAAAAGAAAAAAAATATAGAAGGAAAAAAAAAGAATTCGAACATAAAGAAATTTCAAACAAAATACTTACCGAATAAAAATAGTTACCGAAGTGATATCTGAAAAGAATAAAATCGACTGAAATCAAAATAATGTAGAATAAAAATAACAAAGAAATATAACATGAAAGGAAAACTTAAATAATAATACTTACCGGAGAGATGCCTGAAAAAAAAATCATAAAATAAAATAAAATAAAAATACTTACCGGAATAATCAAACACCGACGAAAGAGACGACTAAGAAAAAAAAACAAAGAAATATAATACAAATTGAAAATGGTTGGAGAAACCTTTATATAGAGATGTTGTAAATATAAAAAGAATAAAAATAGAATATTATACTACTTTAAAATGGAAAACAAATATTTAAAATTTACTATATTTTATATATTGAATAAAAATACATTAAAGGAAATAAATATCATTAATTTATAAGTTACATATATTTTTATTAAATGCTTTTATGACACGTGTTACTCCAAAAGTTCACCACTTGTTGTCCTTTCATTGATTCAGTGAAAAATAGGCGAAAAAACAACGATTATTATATATATAAAAATTTATATTTAATAATTATTAAAAAAAAAGATAATTCAATATTTATCATATAAATTGTTATTAATTTATATTATCATAGATTGAAATGATAAAATTAATTTATTTATTAAAAATATAATTATATAATTATTTTTAGATTATAAATATTAAATTTAAAGACAATTATTATTTAATTAAAATAAAATTATTGTCTCGAGGAGCGTTGTCCCGATACTTTTTAGGAAGAGTCGCATACGTATACTATGTAAATTGTGATCTATGTAGTTGATCAAACATGTCTATTTCATGGATGACAATCTATGTAAATTTGGCCACTTTTTCATTTCATGGATGGCAGTGAGTACCGCCTTGCTATCCCTTTCATTGCTGGCATGGTTATAATGTAAATTGTGATATATGTAAAGACTATCACCTGCTATCGCTTTCATTGACGACAATATATGTAAATTGTGATATATATATATATATATATATATATATATATATATATATATTTATTTCAATTTTTGCCAATCCTGAAGAATAATCAAATGACAAAAATAAGTAAATAAACAAACCAGTAAAATCCATCTTGTATACTTTGTTTTATATATATCTTCTATATTATGAAGAAAAATCAAACCCAGACCTAGGTCATCAAATAAAAATATCTATTATTGGAACAGAGTAAATACTAAACACCAGCAACAAGGTCAGACTGTATACAAAATTTCCCTATCCGAAACTCCCTATCTATCAAAACTGAAATAGGACTTACTATAAACCAGCATTAACAATTTCCCTGCCAGCAATTATTTGAAATTCATCAATGCAATCATCCAACAATTTAATATCCATGGATTCCACTCAATGGTAACCAATAGTGAAATATTACTATAAACAGTAACAAAATCCTCCCCCTAAAGACATTTTCTTCATAAAATGAACTAAAAAGAAAACTGTATATCATAAGAGTATGTGTGATGACACCAAGTATACAAGAAAAATGGTGTCCAGTTTCATGGTTTTGGTTGGGTACAGATTATAATGTAAAACCAGTACAAAATTTAAGGTGGGGTCTAATTAGATCCCTTGTAAGAACAATATGGCCGCTACACAAACTCTCAAATGGGACGACTACTCTTCTGCATAATAAAGTTCATCAACTTGGAAAAATCAAGCATTAACTCCAGCTGTAAAATTTCAAAATTTTTCCATTTGTTTTTTACTTCTGTGTTTTCCATGGTTCAGAGATCCTCAATGAGGAGGTTTTGGGTTTAAATCAATGAGGCAATCTGATGTCCCTAGTAAAATAATAATCTGTGATTCACATGACTATGTTTCATCTAGAATCTGTGTTCTCACCTGAGGGAGTAGCCGCAGAACCATCAGCAGGAGATTTCATGGTCTTCGTTTGCTTTGCTTTCAGCTGCTGTAATTCTTCCTCAGGAAACACTTCCGATTGCATTGATGGGAATACTTTGTTCACGTGCAACCATGTTAGCTGCCAAAAGCTATCCCCTCCAATGTCATCACTTGGCAGGAGAATGCCGGTTGCCTTCATCACCAACAAATTATTCTTCATAAGTTCAGGAATTACTTCATGGACTTTCTCACTACGCCTTCCTCGGAGTTTCAGTTTCATATATCTGTCCATGTGATTCAGTACCCCCAGCCAGAGTTTGCAGAAGGATGGCCGTTGTGAGAGATCTTGCAGTGACTGTAAGAATGCCTTGGACAATAATTTTATGGCCAGAACGAGTGTTCCATCTATGTTCCGGTAATCTTTCAAAGAGTTACCTTGAGCAATGTCTAATAAATCATCAAGCAATGTGAATATCACCAAATCAAAGCACTGGAACCACAAAACATTTGGAAGATGGATCTCATCTGCTGCTGCCAAAGACCGCTGTAACACTGAAATGGCATGGTTTCTCACCTCTTCTCTCTGGTCCAAGCACACTTTTTTCAGACCCTGAACCAACCTCAGCCACATTTCTCCAATATCTTGGCTCAATCTGATAGCAGCCTCCTCATCCACTTGATTTTTAGCCTCATAAGACCATCTCACAAGACAAACAACAGAGGCTCCCATTAAATCTAAGGCAGTAAGAGATCTATCAACTTCACCAACCCGAGACTCTGCGAACTGCCTTGCCGCATCAGAACAAAGAATAAAATTTGATGGCAAAATATGTGCTCCCTCAGACATAATAAAAGCAAGTGCCTCATATCCAGCTTCTGATGCTTCTGGATGTCGGGCTGTGATAGAAAGCAGGGAAATGATGATTCGCCAACCCATGTGGGATCTAATGTGAGTTGCATTTGCTTTTACAAGCCGCATTACCTCTTGTGTGATGTGTTCACAGTATGCATCAGCTACTCTTGCATCAAGTTTCAATACCAGTTGCAGTGACTTGAGGAGTTCATCAGTCAGGTTTTCCTTATAGGGAAGCAATCTTTGACATATTCTAAGGAGCCCAAACACAGCCTTTTCTACGAGTGTACATGGCATTACCGTTGTCTGAACAATATTTGCTATGTGCTCATAAACACCCTGCCAGATAAGCATAATTCTATCCCGATTATTCAATGTGATAGCAACCAGTAATTCCAGGCAGAAAACTGCACAGTCTTGATCTTCTGTGTAGCTACTTCCTTTGCGAAGTTGACCAGCAGATGAAATAAGGGCCTTCACAAGCTGGAGTAAAGACTCAGCTTGGAGAAACTTACTCTCTGAAAATATGCTATCAATGTGACAATTCTGCATTACTTCACGTGCTCTTTGTTGAGCAGCAAGTTCTTCCTCATCTGGCTGCGAGCTAGGCTCCTCCATATCAAATGATAACAGCTGACTAAACCTACCCATCAGGCCTGAAGATTTCCGAGGGGTAGATACAGATGTAGAGCGTGATGTCGATACAGAACTTGTCGCAACTTTGCCTCGGTCCAAATCAGAAGAGGGCTCCACATCATCAGTTGCATCACTAGCCAGACGAGCAGGCAGAAGGCCAAGCTTGTGCAAACTTAATACACAGTCCAATATATTTTTCCATCCAGCACGAATATGATCACCATACCTATTTGCTATTGTAAAAACTGCTGTCAAGGCCATTTTAGCTTTAGTGTCCTCTCCAAAGGCCATCAGAGCTTCTTCAATAGATAACGGTGACAAAAGGGTTGTGAATCTACAGAGAGACAAAACCAGATCATCCAAGACTTCATCAAAAAGATAGCATGTTGAAACTTTAGCAACAGCCAAGAAACCATCGATACATCTCCGCAAAATGTCTTCCTGCTCCACTTGATCAAAAACCACAGACATTGCTGCAATGGTTGGACCAGACAAAATAGCAAACATAGCATGGTCGAGGTGAGCACATGAATCACACACAATATAGTCACTAGTTTCTCGGGATTTGTTCATCACATTTATCCACCGGCTCGATGTCATCTCCTGAGAACCAGCTCCTTGGTCTGGAACCATTAGGATTTCATTCTCACATATTGAGTGATAAAGCTCAGAGAGATATTCTCTTGGAAGATCCTTCCCTCCATTGATCTGCCGATTGTTCCGGATAAAATCATCTTCAGTCATCTTTTTCTTAACCTGCGCATTGTGTAGATCTGTGTTGAGCAATATAAGCGAATATGACAGTAAAAAAGCAGCATCTTTATTGGTCAATATATCTTGTGATTGCTCATAATATCTTTCAGCAAATGCCTCCAGCACCCTCTGTATCTTCTGGGATTCACCAGGCAATCTAAAAGTTCCAATGAAAAGACGCAATGCAGAATCAAGAGTCATGTGCCGGAAATCAAAAGTACCAGCAAATTTCTGAAGCACTTGAATGCAAAATTCATCATGATTTCCCAGATAATCTCCGATAAGATTCTTATCTAATCCATTAGTGTACCTAAAGAGGTTAGCTACACTCTGTGGATCAAGCTTCTCAGGCAGAAGATTAATTCCTTGGAGATACTCTAGACCTTTTTTAGGATCTCGGTTAAAGTGATCAGCTCCAACAGCTAACCTTCTCTTAATAGACTTCATTTTGCGAACAAATGGAATCCAGGATTGCGGATTATTGTAGTCTTTACATTTCATGGTCCAGAATGCATTGTATTCTTCAGGATTTAAAGATGACTCTTCTGGACTGCAAAACTCACTGCTTACTCTCTCAGCCATACCTTGAATCATAGATATCATACCATCCAAAGCAAGAACATGCATAGCTGATAATGGTCCATTGACTGGAAATGCACTTTTTGATAACAGGTTAGCAAGATCTTCAAACACATTGCCAGAGATTATGTCACAATCAAAATTAGCATACATCTCAGTCATGAATGTCTGCTGCCTACAGAGATCGACTAGGGCCTCCATAGCAACCTCTTGTTGTTGATAGGACGACCCATGCTTGCTCTGTGCAACCTTCAGAAGCACACATGACAAGAAGGCTTCAATCTGTACTTTAAGTTCAATACGCAAATGATGATACAGATTTAGAACAATGCTGCAGACTGTTGAAAGAATTAGAGGGCTCCTTGAGAAACCAAACTGCATCAGATTACGAAACAGTTCATCCTGAATTAATGCTAATAACTTAGGATGTTTACTGAATGATGATCCGCCCAACTCAATTGCCGAATTAATTAAACCCAATGCAAACAGAGGAACATCTTCATCATATGCTATCGGATTTGATCTCGAACCAGATCCCATGTGGTCAATAACATTCAAGAGAGAACAGAGGAAATAAAATATCTCAACCATGCATGGAACTCCAAAAGGTTCCATCATAACTGTCTCACCATTTTGAGTAGCCTCCATTACTCCGCCTATTTCTCCATTATATTTCACTTCACTCGCTAGCTTATTTGCAGGAGAACTTGAACTTCGTTCAGTTGATGACTGTGAGTCAACACTTAAATTTCCATTCTCCAATGGTTTACTTTCAGAATTGCGATCCTTCTCTGGTACATTCACCTGTACAAGAAACTTCAAAAAGTGAATAGGAGACACTAAACATGCTGCTCCTCTTACAACGTTAGATACTTTGCCGAAAGAATACATGCAATCTCCTGTACTAAGACACACACGCCAAAAAAAATGCACACAGATCCAAGAAATAAGGAAAATGCAAATGACATAAAAGACTGGAAAAGGAAAAAAGAAACCGAACAGCTCCTGAACACCCAAAGGAAATTAACCAACACCTATCACAACAAAACAACAAAACTAATCAGCCAAAAATCTAACTCTAATAAACAAACAAAATCATGTAAACGCCAACAGCTCAGCTAATATCATCTCCAGTTTAGCGCAACAGGACAAGAGGCATTAAGGATGTACATTGACACTTAACAATGCCATTCCTAATTTTCAATAACACTATCTGTTCACTAAAATTTATAATATTAGTTGAAACTTTCACTTCTCATTTAGTCTTCACCATAATCTCTAATAAGTTTCAACTAAATACCCACATGAACACCCTAAAAAAAATAATAAATAAATAAAACCACCATAAGTTGCAAAACAAACAAAAACTTATAATATAACAGGACCTTTTGCTCGTTAGATATCCTAGAACCAGCCTAGCAAACCAAGGTAATATAACGATCTTTTGGAAGTACAAACCTCTGGTGTTTGGCAATACAGTGAGTACCAGTGACTATATTCAGAACACAGACCATCAATGCAAACAGCATGGCATACCATCTAGCTAACCATTAGCAAATTTTTACCAAACCAAAATAAAATCAGAGAATTACATATGAACACAAAAAAAAATTGAGCACAAGACGCCATCACTTATCATTTTGTATTTGTATATTTTACATCATTGTTTGTATGTTCCGGAGACAAAAGATACACTTAATCTATACCAAAATTCAATTTATGTGGATAGTTCATTGATGACCTATAGTAGTTACCTAGAGTAGTTACCTTTTCACCAACATCTGAATGGCTTTGCTCTGCTGATGACTGACAGTCATCGTCATGAAGACGAGAGAAAATACACCTCACCAATTCATGCATTGTGTGTCGTGCTATGCGCTGCAACAATTCACCTTTGGAGCTTGCTTGGTGAACTACACGAAAGCAAGTAGTGACTATGTTGCACACATGCTGGTTATTCAACTTAACTGCTGCCTTGCTTTTCATGCAAGCTAAAAGAACCTGTAGTATCTTCATTAGCACCACTTCTTCAGAGCCAGGATCTGTTACCTCAAATCTACAGCTTGTTACAGCATCAACTATCAGATGCATAGCATCTCCAACATTCACAGTATCAAGATCAAGTACATCAAGGGTTAAGATTTTGTAAACCGATGACAAAGCAACACCAGTGATCGGTGCACCAGTCTCGTCAGACCGAATCACATCCAAAAACGGTTGAAGATAAACCGACGGGTCAATATTATGCCACTGATTCTGCCATAGAAATATCTGCTTCCGCAACTCCTTCAGTGAATGAATAAGAGAGTGCTCCAACTGATCATCATCTGCCAAATACGGCACTCCCCACCGTACATTCCTCCTCATCACAGCCAAAACCGCACCAATCTCTGAATTTATCATACAAGCAATGGCACCCCTAGAAGGCTTAACAGAGCAGCCATTGACTCCTCTACAAAATGCATCATTTCCAGACTGTAAATTCAGATAACCCATATTTATTCCAGTTTCCACCGCAATTCAGCTTACACTTGAACCGTGCAACTGGCAACTACACAAACATGAATCCGGAACCTGCCCAAATTACATATAATTAACATAACCCAGATCAAAAAATGAACTAACCAGAAACCCCAGATGCCAATAACAGAATCTCTAAACTCAAAACATACACTATCAATGGAAAAACAAACAAATTCAAATCAATGTGCGCTTATGCTATTGAAAACAATACCAAAATCTAAATTTTCAAATCACAGATACCAGATCTAATCCAATCATACGGGCAACTAAAAAGAAGCCTTGAATTGCACTACAGAATCAAATGAGAGAAATATAGAACGTCAATCAAATCCATCTGGGTCAATTTCGAAGGAGGAAAAAAGAAGGGGATGGTCAAAATGGTACCTGTAGCTGGTAAATGATGATCCCAAGTGGGAAATCGTAGAGATCCCTGGAAAGAGAGAAGAGTGACTGGATAATCAGAGACGTTTGATCACATTTGAGTAGGGGAAATATGAAGAGGGGTGTGATGGAATTTGCTCATGTGTTTACAAGATTCGATTTGCTTACAATGCAGATCTTTCGAGTTTTGGGCTGCGCGTTTTCGCGGTTCCAAGAAACGTTTTTTTTTTTTTTTTTTTTTTTTTTTTTAAATTTTATTTTTTATATTCTTTTAGGGGATTGTTATTTCATACACCCAAATTACTATGGTAACATTTTTTTTCAATTTTATCCTTTTAATAATTTATTAATTACATTTAAAAACTTACTTATTTTAAATAATACTTTAAAAAATATAAAATTTTACAATTATAATTAAATTTAAATTTTTTATAATAAAATAAAATTATTTATTTTAAAAAATAATTTAAAATTAATAAAAATTAATATAATATTTTTAAATATATAAAAAATATTAATATAAAAATAAATCGATCTTAATAAATATATCAATTTATTATATTAAAATTAGTTAAATATGCTAATTTGGGTTACGATACGACTAGTTACCATGATACAAATTCATTTGTTACGAATTTGAATTAAAATAAATGGGTTCAACGATCAACTCGCAATATCCGCTTTAATTAAAATAAATGAGTAAATCCGTTTATTAAATAGGTTGAATTCGGATTGGATCAATAATATATATATCAACCCGAATTGTCACCTTTAAAATTATTAAGCCATTTAAATATTAATTAAGATAATTAAAAATTTAATTATTAAAATTTAATTAAATAAATTAAAAAAATATTTAGAGTAATTATTTGAAAGTATCAAGGATAATTTAGGAAGATCCATGTTAGTTTTAGTAATTTGGGTGTAAGAAATACCAACCATGTTCTTTTAATTTTTTAAGGTCAAACAAATTTTATCCTTTATAATCTTCCTTCATGATGTCAAATTTTATGATTTCTAGTTACATACATAAACGGGTAAATAATAAACGAGATAGATGTCTCATACTTGAAATTTTATTAATAATTGGCCTCTTATTTAGTTTCGTTTCTAACTTCCTCTATATATATATATATATATATATATATATATATATATATATATTTATTTTTTTAATTTTGTTTTAAGTTCATAAAAAAAATAATATATAATTATAAGTCTGTTTTAAAAAGTTTATAAATTTTAATTTTAATTTTCATTCCATAGATTATTTACAGACTGTGACCAGAATCTGTAAATTATAAAAATTTATGAGTATTTTGAGAAACTCGATTTGTAGAGTGAAAACCAAACTTTTAAAAAGTTATTTTTGTATATTTTTCAAAACCAAACTCGTCCTACAATTGTATTTTGAACTTTCAAAAACCCAAATTTTCTCTATTTTTTTCCTTGCAATTTTTAATTTGATTTGATTTTTAAGGTATAAATTATGTATATGACGTGTTGTTGGACATGGCCAATCTATGTATTAAGTGTGAAAGATATGAAAGATGTTGTCGAAGTTAGGATTTTAATATTATGACATACCATAATTTAAAATCAGTAAGACATTAAAGTAGATTGGAGCAAGGGATGAAAAATGACAAAGAGTTAATTGCATTCACACCTCTGAACGATGACAAATTACACATATATGAATATTTTAGTATAAATATATAATCACACCCCTTATATCCATGAAAATTAATGAAAATACAAGGTAAAATTAACTTTAAATAAACATTACATCATATAGATGTACTCAGATTTGTAAATTTCATTGTTATATTGATAAATTTATTAATTAAATAAGGTTTTATTATTGGGCAATAGGGTGTGAATGTGTATTAATACCAAAATGTTCATTTGTATGTAATTTACCATCGTTCAGAGGGTGTGAGTGTAATTAACTCAATGACAAATTACGATATTCCGAGAGATATAGATGTTTTGCGATAAGTTTGTGCAATTTGACCTTTTAAAGAGTTAGGATTCAATTTCTTGTTGATTTGGGGTTGTACGAGCACTGGTTAAGCATTTTTCATGTTCAACAATGGAGGTAGAAGCAAAATTCGATTGAGAGTTTCTGTGATTTATGATTATAGGGTTTGTGTTAGCTAAAGTCAATACAGGAGTTGCGATTCTAGGGTTTTATGACTTGCAACTGAAGGGTTCATGTTAGATGCTAGGTTTTTTTTAAAAATTATTATTTAGGGTTCTGCGATTCTGAGGCTCATATCGACAGTGCATGTTAAGGTTAATATTCTTTGTGGACTTTTTTTTTATTTACCTTTCAAGAACCGGTCCTTAAACGTGTAATGAATCTTTTATATTATTTGTCAAGAGTCTCATAATGGATGATTTTCGAGCTTAGTAGTAGGGTCGTTATATTTCGATTTTCTTAAGGGTGTTCATAGTATTTTTGGGGTTCTAGAGTCAATTTTGTGATTTCCTAAGTCTTTGGGGGTATTCTGATTTTTACCATAGTATATAAACTCAAGTTTAACCTAGAATTCACATATTATTCTCGTTTTTGAGTGTCTATAGAGTGTATTCCCATAGTGAGAGCAAAGCTTCGTCACTAGGGTTTCAGATTCGGGGTTTCTTGGCCGTAATTCGAGTTAAGCTTTGGTAAGTCTCATCTCTCCCTCCCTAGATTCAATGTTGTTTAGTTTTTTTTTTTTTGGTTTTTCTCATTCGGTTTTATTACGCCAGGTTTCCGGAAGATTGGGGGTTCAGCCACTGAGGAGTCCGGTTAGAGATTAGAACGATTTTGGTAAGTCACGTTATTCTGGTCAGGGTACGAAATAGAGGGTTCAGGGTTCTGTCGGTTCAATTGAGGGTTTTATCTGTTTGGGTCAGGGTTATGTATTGCTGGTATTTGGTTAAATTGTTTGTAACACTTATTCCGTCTGCAGAAGGTTTGGACAAAGAAACTTGTCGGGCAAAGGAGTAGCGGACTGATTTCCCTGTGCTCTGCGCATCTATAGGTTAGTAGCGGTTTTGAGTCCAACATATTATTTGGTGTATTGTTTTGTTGTTTCATGATTCTTGTATGTATATTGTATTACTTGTACCCGAATTGCCTATGTAGATGCTAAAGGTTGAACTGTTAATGAATCAGTGAGATAACCGGTAAGGCAGATAACTAGACCAAAACTTGTAAAAAAAAACTGGAAACTCTAAAATTGGATCAAATTATTGCCCTTAGGATAGCTACCTAGTAGAATCTATGACATGCCTAGGAATAAAGGATCCTTACACTGAATTTAACGGCTTGAAGTGCCAATACTGATACTGAATTGCTCGACTTCAGCCATACTGAATTACTGATACTAGATTTCAGCCAACACTATTACTGTACTGATATATTCCTTTTTCTACTGCTAGCTACGTTGGACAATATTCTATAAACTGGACAATTAATGGATAATTACTTATTTTGTTACTTCATGATTGTAGGTTGTTGTACTGGGCAACTGAATTGTTAAATAGGCTGGTAAATAAACTATTTGTAAGTTGAATTGGACTTAATACAATGAACATATAATCTTGTGTATTGCTAGTGTTCTGCTTAAGAATTTATGTAGTTAAGCAAGGAACTGAACAAGGTAAAAATTGGGAAAAATCTGGAAAATTGCGTCGAAACTGTCACTGAACCTATCATTGAAAATTTTGATATCAACTTAAGAAAATTGGTAATAATAACGAAATTGATGAATGCTTGTGGTTAATCACTTCAAATCAATAACTGGCTAGTTGGTAGGACTGTTTGGTTTGTTTGCTTTAGCGGATTCTAGGGAATTCGTAGAGACTTGCATTATGTGATCCCATGATTAGAGCCGAGTTAGGGCATTGTATGTGTATGTTGGAACTTAAGTTGTTAACTTAGACTAGGTGTTGTTTTATTTCACGGAGCACGACATCCATTAGCATATTCATCTTTTACCATTTACCATTTAGTTGTATTTCTGGATTTTTCTTTAAACTTTGGATTCTGTATTTGAATTAGTATTATATATTGCTGGCTATTGGAACTTATAAACATTTTGGGGCTGTTATTCCTTTTGGATAATGAGATGTTGGGATGTATTTGATTAGCTTATGATTGATTCAGGTTTATATAAGTGAACTGGTTTTTAAATTATAAACTATTGCAGGTTATAGATACTGCATTAGGTGTGTACCGTTAGGCTCTTATCCTATGGTTCTATCAGGGAGGGGGTTTGCCGTTACAAGTCTACTCTAGTTTAAGGGTTATGGAAGCATAGTAGGAAGACACTAGCATGGGGAAAACGAAGTTTTGAAGACAAATTGTTAAGTTTTGTTGGTTTATTGAAACATGTGAATAAAGGTTTTTGTTAATAGTAAGGGCTATCTAGTTTTTTTTTAATCAAATATTCCTTATTGACTAAATTTCATTTGTTATGGATTTGGTAATGATGTTTGTAGATAACTTGTTGCATGTGCATCATGAAGAGGACACTTACTAATGGGTTAAGTGATTTATATAATGGGAAAGTGGTTGATTTCATTATAGAATTTGAGAAGATGTTTGTATTTGAAAATTATGAGGTACACTGTTGATTTTAGGCCTTAATGAGATATAATATCTTACTTTTTTATCACAGAGGATGGTGATTTGTTGGATTTCACTAAGGATTTTAAATATGGAGATAGGTTAGATATATGTATAAAGTATATGGATAAAATTGCTAATGGTAGGGGTAATTATGTATGGAAAGATATCTATTCTAGCGATATTGATGGCCTATAAAGGGCTAATTTGAAAATTAATACTAAAATTGGGGCAGAACGAATAAATAGATTACATAACATAGTAATTGAAAATACTGTTGAAGTTGAAGAAAGAGAGGAAAATGAAAGAGTGAACTCGGTTATTATAGAAAAATGAGGTATAGACATATGAAAATTTTTAATAATGATGAGGAAGGTTCAAAGAAAAAATATATTAATTTATCATCTTATGTAGTGCTATCAATTTTTTTTAGCGTAACCGTGTTTGTACGCGAGCGTGTGGGCATGACATCATATTGGTGAGCGTGCGTGTGATCATATTGGTGACTATAAAACTGTGGATTTTTGTAGGCCCATGATTGCATACGCTCATGACCACATGTGGACAGTTATAATTTCAGACATGATTTCTGTTAAAAAAATTGACCATCATTGGGCATTTTGGTTATTGTTAAACCACTGCCATTTTTAGGCTCTTGATCGCATAATCACGGGAAAACGATCATGTGCATTATCATTTGACAATACTAATCTAGTGAGTTTGAAGGTAATGGATATGATGTTACAGGACTTGAAGGTAAGGGTAGTGATGTATAGGAAGAGGTGAGGAAAATTAGAGAAGCTACACGTTAAGAACAAACGGAGAAGAAAAAAAAGGCTACCAGTAGGCAAGTTTCAGCAAACACACTTGGGAAGTTGATAATGATGTGGGGTTTAAAGATCTATATACATGCATATTTCATTCAACCAAGGGACATTTTGCTAGTAATGAAGAGTATATTGATTCATCGAACCCTAGAATTAATGATAGTATGGAATAATTGGACCTAAATGCTATTGATGGAGCATATTTGACAAAATGGAGCAAAAGCTGGAAAAAGAGGTGTGATCCTACTTCCAATCCCTATGTTTGATCTAGAAATGATATTAAAAATGCTAAGTAGTTCAGCAAGTAATAGTTAATTATTCTACATATAGATGTGTTCAATTGAAGGTTCGACCAAATGAGACTAGTAGATTTTGTGTAGAGTGTGAGATTTCAAAGTTAAGCATGGATGGTAAACCGTGTGATTTTCTTTTAAGGACATATAAAGTTAAGCATCACTACTCTAAGAAGAATAAAAACAAATTATGTAAGGTGAAGTTTATTTAGATAAAATTTAGAGAGCGGGTAACTTCACAACCTAAAATTCAAATTTGGAAGTTGCACGATTTAGTGAGAGAAAAATTTGTTCTATATGTTCAACAGATGGAAGGGTTAGGATACATGTGATCGTAAAGACAATGGGAGATTAGAAAAAGGAGTTAACTCAGCTTGATGATCAAGGAAACAATCTAGTTAGTAATTGTTGGATTAGAGTGGACAATGAGGCAAAGCTTGAAAAGAATTTGTTTAGGTATTTCACTATTTATTATACAACATTAAATTAAGGTTACAAGAATAGCTCGAAGAAGGTCATTAGAATTGATGAGAGTTTCTTAAGATATCCTTATAAGGGAGAGCTTATATTTATCGTCTATAAGAATGGACAAAAAAAAAATTAATAGTATGAGTAGTGGTCAACAAAGAAACAAAATATTTATGGACTTGTTTCTGCAGCATCTAGTGACAGGCTTGAAGTTTAAAAATGGTGATAATCGCATAATAATTTAATATATGCAAAAAGGTACCCTCATTTCACTTATAATAGTGTTCAAATTTTAAGAAAAAAAATTCTAATATATTTTGTTAATATACTAATTAAATAATTAATGTTAATTAAATTTTTTTAAAAGAATTATCTTAGTTAGATATAGTACTTAGAGAAATTTCGGTGATGTATTATGATTTATATTGGTATACATACTTATGATATGATACTAGTATATAAATTTCTTTTTGTGATGTATTTAGTGTATATGATATAGTAATTTTTAAATTATATATTTGAAATATTAGAGATAAAATTGGACTAATTATTTCTTTATGTTGTGTGGAGTAGTTTATTTCAGTTATTTTTTTTTTTGGGATTGTTATTTCTCACACCCATTTTACTAGAGATAACAATTTTTTCCTTTAATAACCTTTTAATACTTTTAAGTAAAACTAAATTTAATTATATTAAATAATTATAAAAAATAAATTAATTTAATTTATAAATATTCATACCTATTTTACCATTTTTCTAATACTAATAGAATACAAAATTTATTATCTGCATATAGTCTATTCTCTTTCTTCTACGGAGTCTTTATAACTTAAACACAAAAACAACATTATAGAAATTTACAACACTTACAAATGTAAATTCGATCAATCTTCAATCAACCCTTTACAGATAATCTAAAATAAATAAATTTATAAGAATATATTTAAAAAAAAAATAAGTCTAGAATTTACCTATATTTTAGTATGATTTATGAGCTTCATGCAAAACTTCACTCCATTGCCAAGCCTTGTCACCCTATTGTGTTTTGTTGAGGTGATGGTAGCAGGCGTTATTCCCTTTCTTCGCTACATTCTTCCTTTGCTGCAGGCGATGCTCCTTCATCGCTTCCTGTTATCGCCAGATTCATTCTTTACTTTGGAAAAGTTTAAGGCGCTGCTTCCTTGCTTTTCTAATATCGCCAGATTGCTGAACTTGGACAATTTCTTGTTGAGCCCTTCTCCTTGTATAATTTTGCTCTTTATAACTCAGTTTTCTACCTTTTTTCATCCAAGTCTCTGTCTCTACCAATAGTCTAGAATTAGTAGAAATTCACTCAATTATCTTTCTTTTCAGCTCAATTTCTTTATAATAAAGCTCATAAATCATACTAAAATATAGGTAAATTCTAGACTTATTTATTTTTTTTTATATATATTCTTATAAATTTATTGATCAATTATTGAAAATATGAAGGTTGTTTTTTATTTTCTTTTAAAATGATGACATTTTCCCCAAATGCATGATTTCCTTCCTAACTTAACCCTAACTACGCAAAAGTCTTAGAGCCATAGACACTCCATCTATCAATTTTGAGCTTGTCTTTTACATTTTAATTTTTGGCTCATATTCTCGATTTTTTGCCATCTTTACTCTGCTTGCCACAAATACGATGTCTACTCTACATATTACGAGTATATTTTTATTGTTTTATTTTTCATTTGTTATTATGATTGTAATGTGTGTTATTGTGTATATTTATCTCTTTATTTCATTCTTTAATTTAATATATAAGGTCCTCAAAGTGCAAGAATTAGAGAAGAAGGAAAAACTTCGAGGATATTTTTCCAGTTACTTAAAAGATCATGTCAGAGATTTGATATCTTTGTTAAACATGATCACTATTATTCTTTCAATAATCCCACTTAAGTGTTTCATGAAAAATGTAATTTTGGTTTCTTTTTTTTCTTTTCTTTTCTTTTTTTTTTTTTAAATTTTCAAGTTTTTAATTTAGACACCTTTTGTTATTCAATTCTAAATTGACTTTTATCTCGGTTCGATTATGCGAACTCTTTGTGTAGTGTAAATTAGTTAGATGTTATTTTCTTGTCAATTGAAAATTTCAAATTCCATTTGAATATATTTCTGATCAAGTTATTCTTGCAAAATTAGTCGGTAGTTTTATGTTTACAGTGAATGTTGAATATTAAGACTTGCATGTAGTTACCTATAATTTTAGAGTGTGTCCTTTAGCAAGAGTTGTAAAGTATGGATAAATAATTAAAAACTGGATACTAATTTATATTTTTACTTAATATACTCTTTTCAAGGACAAGAGATTTTGTGCTTTGTTTTAGGAGACATTGAATAAGATTTATTTGGAACTCCATTTCTTTAATTTTTGGAGATGATAGGAACTTGAAATTACCAATACCATAATTTCCTAGATATGTGATACATCTTCTCCAAATTTTAGGATAATTTAGTGATTCCAACTAATAGAATAATAGCTTCTCATTTCAACTTTTGATTGGTTAAAATTTTTTTATGGAGATTACATTTAATGGATCTTTTAAAATAATTTTTGGTAAGAATAAAGATGGGAGAGAATTGGTGTACATGTGATGTCAAATTCTATTAATATTGGAGGGCATCAAAATTCATGTGAGTTGACAATCCTTTTATTCATTAGTAGACCTAGGTAGTTTCATGTGTTAGATGGGTTTAGATTTTGAAAATGAATATATTATATAGGACATAAGGTGTGAGTGAGTACTAAATCTTATGATATGTTTAAAAGGGAGAAGTTGGGTAGGAATAAACTTTCTTACCATGTTACATTAGTCCTTTTTAATGTAACTATTTATGAGTTAGTTTAATGTTGGTAATATGGTATTAGTTTAATGTTGGTAATATGGTATAATGTTAATGAGTAAGTTAGTTGAGTATCAATAGAATAATTATTCTATTTTTAAATAAATGGAGAATTTTTAGGAATAATTTGTATATGTGGAATTTAATAATATTTTATTGTTTATGTACTGCAATAGGTGACAATAACTTCTCCATTAGAGAATAATGAGACAATTTCATCAACTCCTACTCCTATTACTGCTAATGAGGTCAATAGACATATACCAATGGATTCAAGCCAACATGAGGATAATAGAGTTCAAAGTGAAACATGTAAATATTAAAGCCAAGAGAAACGTGTAAAGAAAAGGAAAATACAGGAAACATCACTAGTTTGGAATGACTTTTATGAAATTGAGCTAGTTGAAGGTCTAAATAAAGTTGTTTGCAAATATTATAAGGATAAGTTAGCTATTGGTGGAAGATGGGCTAGTACTATGCATCTAAAAAGACATGAAAAAACATTGTTTACAAAAGAGGTTATACATGGTTACAAGTACACAAAATAAGTAACCCTTATTCCTTTTAAGCCTTTTAGTGATACTAATCCATTTATGAGTCTTGGTGTTACACTTTAACGAGAAGATGACAGATGTGATGCAACAGTTACATTAGTAAATGAGCAGCCTTTTAGTATTATTGAGGATAAATTCTGGATATGGGCTTTCCAATATGCAAAATTCTGATTTCCAAAAGGTTAGGCAGAAAACTTGAAGGTTTGATTGCGTAACAACGTACGAGGCAAAGAAGAAATAATTGAAAATACAATTGAAATTTGTAGGCAAGATTAGCTTAGCTACAAATATATGGAAATCAAGTCACCAAGTAGAAGAGTATATGGTTATCACTAGCCATTTTATTGATATGGGATAGAAACTTAAAAAGGGAGTTTTAGTTTTGTGAAAGTCCCGCTCCAAGACGTGAAATGATGTTGCACATGCAAATTTAAAATGCTTGAAAGCATGGGGATGGAAAGCAAATTATTTTCGGTATTTTTTGATAATGCTTCATTCATACAATGACTCATGTCTAAGGAATCTCAAGTGTGATATATCATTAAACGCGAAGTTGGTTTAAGATGGTGTTTTTTCCATGTTCGATGTTTTGCATACATATTTAATCTATTGGTTCAAGATGGATTTAACAAGATTAAGGATGTCATTTACAACATTAGTGAGAGCTTGAAGTATATCAATTACAATGATGCAAGGTTAAAGTCATTTTGTAATGTTATCGAGTAGAACCACTTAAAAAAAAAAAAAGCTTGTTATAGATTATCCTATAAGATAAAATTTCACATTTGAGATGTTATCAACAGCTATGAAATTTAGAGTTGCCTTTCAAACTTATAAAGAAGTTGAGCCACATTATGATTATGCACCTTTGGAATAGGATTGCGAGAAAGTTGATAAAAATTGCAAACTTCTAGAAGTGTTTAATCTAGCCGCCCATGAAATATCAAGAAGTGACTATCCTACTATAACTTATATTTTGTAGAAGTTTGGAAGGTGAAATAAGTAATTGACCAAGCAATTGAGGATGAAGATCTTTTTATGAGATAAATGACAACTCGGATGAAGGCAAAGTTTGATAAGTATTTGAGGAATGCAATCTATTGATATTACTAGTGTGTTTGGATCCTAGGTTCAAATTTCACATTGTTAATATATGATTTCTTTTGATATACAAACCTGATGGAGTGGCAAAGGAGAATATTGAAAATATGTGAATTTGTTTACGAGAATTATATAATGAGTATGTAGTTTTAAGTAAGGAAGAGGCATCCTCAAATAAAGTGAATGTTAGAGATAGCATTGCCTCTTCTACTTCTCTGTCCAAAACATCTTTAGTCATGGATTTGATCGCATTAGATCTTTTGTGTTACAAGGAAGAAATTCTCCCAATGAAGTCCAAGTTAGATGTTTATCTTGAAGATAATTTTTACATCTGTGATGGTGATTACAACTCCTTCGGTGCCTTGGAGTGATGGGGGAAAATGCATAAAATATAAAGTGTTATCCAAAATGGTAGCCGCCGTACTTGTTATACCAATTTCAACAGTAGGGTCAGAGTCTACCTTTAGCGTAGGTGTAAAGATCATTGATGAATTTTGCTCGAGATTAAATGAAGAATCTATTGAAGCAATAATTGGCTTTGTCACAAGTAAGATTTGAAAAGAAAAGAAAAGTTACACATTTTTTTCATTAAATATTTTTCCATTTTTTTCATATAATAATATCATCATTATTAAATTAGATAATTTTTTAAGGTGCCTGAACAAAGAGACATTACATTAAAGATTTGATGTACTTGTTCACAAATTACCAATCTATAAAATTATTCATTCTTTTGAAAAATTAAAGTGAATGACTTTCAAAGATTTTTGTAGACTTTCATAAACTTTATAGATCTAGCAATGACTTTCATGGACTTCTTAACAATATTTTTCATGATTTTTGTAGACTTTAATGGATTTTTATGAATAACTTTTATAGACTTTCAATGACTTTTACATACTTTTAATGACTTTTTAAATATATATATATATAATATGATAAAAATAAAATTATTATTTCAATAAGATAAAAAAATGTAAAACATGATAAAAGAAAATAAAAAATATTATAAAAAATACGTATAGACGATTCCAAAAGATTTCACTTTTATAATTAAAGTAAAAAATAAATAAATAAAATAAATAACTAATATGGTTAGATTAAAATTTTACTTGTTAATATTTTAAAGTCTTCCAAAGTCATTCAAAGTTTATGAGGAAAGAAATGGATAATTTTTTAGCTTCAAATTTCCTTAATTCGTTAAAAAAATTTACAAAAGTCTATAAAAGTTCGTCAAGTTTAAAAGTCTTTAAAAGTCATGAAAATTACAATACACCAAAACTTTTACAAACTCTATATTAAATACCCAAACCTTTTGAAGACTTTTTATAAGTCTATAAAAGTCATGAGCATATATTCCTAAAATTTTGAAGACATTTTAAAAATTTGTAAAAGTCATGATTAGATACCTGTAGATTTTCAATTGCATTTAAAGTTCATGAAAGTCATCAAAACAAATGATTAGATATACCCATGTTAATGTGTGTTTAGGTTGCACGAAGAGTTAATAGACGATCCGCTCGTGTTCGGTTTTGGGGTTAGAAATTACAACCAGTTCGAATCTTTGCTTGGTTTGAATCAAACTTTATAACTCATGAATTGATCACACAAGGTTAATCCAGTGGAATCTGACTGAGTGCCACCTTAGACAAAATCCAATCTTTTATTAGAAAAGCAAAACATAAATTAAAATAAGGGTAAATTATAAAGAGGGTTAGTGAGGTTTGACATAATTATACCTAGAATGAGGTTTTTTTTTTCACACAAAACATGTGCAAGTTTTGGAAAATATTGCTGGCAGGTCTAACGGCGTCAGGTCAATGCATTGCCATTGTTAACTACCACGTTATTGATTGCGTGGAGCTAATTTGGTTTAATGTCAGTGCGGATGTGTCGGGGAATTTTAGTATTTTTGCAGGTAAATATAAAAAGTAAAAGATATTATTTGAATGGTATGATTGTCCTCTCAACTGTCCCCTTTCTCTTCTCTCACAAACTGAGCACCGACTCACCCCAACTCTGGATTGAAAATGGACTTGATATCGCCGGTAGGCGCCAATAAACCTGTCTATTGTGAGCCATTTCACGCCAAATTGAGTCTCGGGTATTGCAACACCATTGGGTTGACTATCTCACATCTTAATTGATATAAAAGTAGAGTTAGGGCATATCATTGTCATTTGGTGTGAAAAAAGATAAAAAAAGTGCATTCGATGTCGGATTTACTTCCTAGTAACTCTTCTCTCCTTATCAAAATATGTAAATCTATTTTGCATATCTATTTTGTGCTGCATTTATAGTGCCTGCATTTTTTTAGTGCAAGCATTCGTCCTTCCCTTTTCGCTAAAGTCATTACTAGTAGCTTGCATTATGAGCGGTTTCTTTGCTGACTGTGTCGGCTTATTTTGCATCTGTTGATTGTATACCTTATAGTGGAATCACTTAGTTATTCTGTTACCTAGTTTTTTGTCTGATGGATTATATGATAGTAAATTGGTTTTGTGTGAGCATATCTTGCTCTATTTTTTAGCAAAGATGTAGGACTCAATGTATGTACATCTTTGTTGTATGTGAATTAGTATCCCCAGGATTTCTAAGCAGCAATTATATTTTGTAAAGTTTAATTTGTATAACTAAGAATATTGTTGTTTAAATTGTGAATATGTTCTAAGTTTACAAGCTTACTCATTGCTTTGATAGCTAATGATGTTCAGAGGGTTGTGCTTTTTATATTATCAACTAGTTTGTATGATATATTATTTGTGAGGATAAGGTTTAGTGATTTAATGTGTTTCTTGTTTGTAGGTCTACATTGCTTTGAAAGTTGGTGAAGGTAAAAAGGGTATAGAATTGGTTAAGATGTTTAATATATATATATATATATATATATATCCCCTATTACATTTAAACATTTGAAATGCAATGCCTTTAAGGTCTAATATGTAGGTGGTTTTATTTTGCATATGCTATGTTAATAATGATTATTGCATGTCTAAAGATTTCAACTGTTGCTATACTTTGGCTTCATGGGTATAAGCTAACAGAACTTATTAGTTCCACTGTATTTCTATATACCATGGGGAGGTTAGATTTATGGATAAGATTCTGTAGCACAAAGTTCAAGTACATCACCTATAATGCTCAATTTTTCAGCTTGGAAGCGCTCAAGACCTCTGTACACATACACTTTAACCACTGCCGGACAGATATTTTTGAGGAGCCTATACGATAGAAGTGTTATTGCCATGGGATGAGACAATATTAAAAATAGAGATAAATACAGAATTTCATTCCATGCTCGAGGACTTCATGTGCAGGGCTGAAATGATGTGCTTCATTATGTTACATCCAATTCCCTAGGTTGTGCTTCCTCTTGATGAGCACTTCATCCCCCTAAAGACAATACAGTGCTAGAAGGGAAAACTTGGGAAGCTTTTTCTCATAGTCTTAACCAGATTGTTAGAGTTGCAGTGTAAATTTAGACTTTTAATAGATACTAAGTAATATGAAATTCAAGACTTCCCACTTATCGTGCACTAGCTTTATCTTTCAAGACAGATAAAAAACCAAATATAAAAGAAATATATAACAAAATGATGTGATTGCATTTCTCATTGTATTCTCACTAATTTATACATTAACTATAGCTAAATATACTAGTGGAACACATTCATTATAAGAATACCACATATTTCACTGGTTTCCTTTATTTTCTCATATTTTCTATCTCACAATTCTCCACCTCATTCATAATATGAACATTTTCAAATTTTGGATGAACAAATTTTCTAATCTGGTTGTACCATTTTAGCAATGCGTGCCTACGTACTCTTTAATTGGGATCAAACCAATTGTAGTTCCTTATTCACGTAATCCCTAATATGGAATAATGCTTAATAATCCCATGCAATGTCCGAATTTGTTTCCTGGCACTACTTTAGTTAACATATCTATGGGGTTTTTGTCTATATGTACCTTCACAGGAAAAATATCACCTCCCTCTATGACCTCATGCACATAATGATACATAACATCAATATTTTTTGTACGAGCATGATGAACTTGATTCTTAGCCAAATGAATCTCACTTTGGCTATCACAACTCAGATGGACACAATCTTACTTCAACCCTAAATCATCTAGAAGACCCCTTAACCACAATGCTTCTTTTACCCCTTTTGCTATGGTTATATACTCAGCCTCTGTAGTAGAAAGTGCCACTGTAGATTATAACATCGATCGCCAATTGAGTGGAGCACTATTTATTTTAATAACATAACCGTAGTAGATCGTCGTCTATCAAGATCACCAGAATAATCAAAATCAACAAAGCTGCTAATCTGACACGATTCTCCACCAAAGCATAAACATATAGTAATGGTACCTTCAAGTACCTTAATATCCATTTGACTGCTTCCTAATATGTCTTACATGGGTTCTCCATGAACATGCTAACAACACTGACTACCTGTGAAATATCTAGGTGTGTACACACCATAGCGTACATTAGGCTGCCTACTGCACGAGCATAAAATACATTCTCCATCTAAGCCTTATCTTCTACTATTGTGGGAGATTGTTTACCTGAGAGCCTAAAATGCGGATCTAATGGAGTCACCACCGACTTAGCATTTTTCAATTTAAACCTTTCAATAAACCGTTCAATGTAGCGTTTTTGGGTTAAAAACCATTTTTGGCTTGATTTATCTCTTCTAATCTCCATACCCAGTATTTTCTTAGTAGTGCCCAAGTCTTTTGTTTCAAACTCTTTACCGAGTTTGAAGCTTTAATCTATCTATCTTCACATTGCTCTTAGAAGCAATAAGCATGTCATCCACATACAATAGAAGATAGATATAATTACCTCTAGAAAACTTAAGAATGTATACACAACAATCATAATTACTTCTGAAAAAATCTTATTTTACCATAAAGAAGTCAAATCGTTTGTACCATTGTCGAGGAGATTTCCATAAAGCGTTTCCTCAAGTGACATAATTGACTTTCTTTACCTTCAACCTTGAAACCCTCATGTTGATACATGTAGATTTCTTCCTCTAAGTCACCGTGCATCTCTTCTTTCATGGCAACTAACTAACTGTCACTATCTTTGTCCTTGATAACATGTTTGAAGGTGACCAGCTCATCATTCTCCGCCGAGAGTGTATAATCTACCAAGTTTACTTGCCCATAATGCCTCAGAGGTTTGTCTGACCCAAAATTCTAAACCAGTTTATAATTTTTCTTTGGCTTAGTGGATGCCAAAGAATCATGTTGTTGTTGCTATAATACATGTGCATTTTCATGTTGAATCTCCTCATGATCAGGTTCATCCTTTTTCTCTTCCCGAGTTGCATTAGGAATATCCACCTGAATATGACTAAAATCTATTGCTTGGTCTTTAGACTCTATCTCCACCACTTGAGTATTTGAAGTTTTCCCAACATCACCATCATCTGACATTATAACTTTAGGGAAAGCTACCATGGATCTTTCATTGAAGGTCACATGCCTACTGATTACAAATTTAAAATCTTATACACTTCAAAGATGATAGCCTTGAACCCCTTTTAGATACTCTAAAAAGATTGCTCTCTTAACTCTTCTATCAAGCTTATTATCTTTGACGTGATAATAGGCTATGAATCCAAAAAGTTTGAGTTTCTCGTAACCTGCGTGTTCCCCTGACCACATCCTAAAAGGCGTTTCCCTATCTAGAGAAGAATATGGAGATCGATTTACTAGGCAGCAAGATGTAGCAATCGACCCCACCCACCATTCTCTGCCTAACCCAGAAATGGAGTGCATACACTTTGCCTACAAGTAGTGTATGATTCAGTATTTCCGTGACTCTATTCTGTTGTGGCGTGTCTCTAACTGTCCAGTGCCTTATAATGCCTTCTTGATCACAAAACTCTTTAAAAACGCCATATGTGTACTCTGTGCCATTATCAAATTGCAGAGTTTTCAGCTTCCTAACTGTTCTATTTTCAACCATTGCTCTCTAATGCTTGAAAATGTCAAATACCTCATTCTTATGCTTGAGAAGTAAACCCAAGCATACATAGAATAATCATCGACAAACGTGATAAAATACCTAGAACCATCCTTGGGAATAACTTTAGTTGAACCCCAAACATTTGTATGCACGTAGTTTAATAACCCTCCGCTTTTGTGTTTGCTTGTAGAGAACTTCAATTTGTGTGCTTTTCCATAGACACGATGCTCACAAAATTCCATTTGTAGTTTCTTCATGTTCTTTAACAAATCTTGTTCACTAAGCAATGATAGACCTTTTTCCGACATATGCCCAAGCCGCATGTTCCATATTCTCGTGCAATCTATTTGATTTTTACTTCCAATGATTCTAAATACTAAATCACTTGTAGCAGTTGTCCCCAAAAGAGGATAAAGATTACCATGATGAACCCCCTTCATAATTACCAAAGAATCATGAACAACTTTTAGAATTCCATTTTCCATAACTACTTTGCAACCATTTTTCTCTAATAAACCTATAGAGATTAGATTTTTCCCCAAATCTTGAATATGTCTCACATCTTTTAAGGTTCTCACAACTTTTATCATGCATTTTGATTCTTATTATACCTAGTCCCATAGTTTTGCAAGCATTTTGCCCATTAAAAAGGTGCCACCATTTGTGCTTTGATTAGTAGTAAATCAGTTCCTATTTGGATACATATGGTGAGAGGCTCCTGAATCAAGCATCCACTTACTAGAGATCTCATGAGATTGTTCAATTATAGAGTAACAGTCTTCCATATCCTTTAAGACATAGCTTGCTCTTTATTTTTCTTGTTCTTTTTCTTTTGGGTTGTCATTGTTCTGCTTCTTGAATGTTACCATCTTATTTGGGCAATTTGCTTTAAAATGTCCAGGCTGATCACATTTAAAGCATCATCTTTCGGTTGGAGGTCTAGATTTTGACTTAGACTTTCCACGCTTACTTTTTCCTCTTTCATTAGCCCTTCCTCTAATTGCAAACAACCCTTGTGCTTGATCCTTGTATTCTATTCTATTTGATGATGACATTATACTTGTAGCAACCTTGCATAGATCATTCGCTAAAAGTGATGCTCTCGTCTCATTCACGGTCAGAGATTCATCCAAAGCATCAAGGTTTGAACCGGATTTTCATAGGACTTCGATAATGAAAGTAGTAATATGAGTGCTTGGTGCTCATCATCTATCTTCACATCTATATCCTTTAAGTTTGATATGATCCTATCGACCTTGTTGACATAATCTTGGATTGAGGTGCCTTCCTCCATCTTACATGTATACAATTTAGATTTTAAGTAGATTCTATTAGTTAGAGTCTTCGTCATGAAGTTTCTCTTTAATTTCGTCCAGGTGCTTGTTGCAGCTGCTTCTTCATTTACCAAGAAAGGAAAATCCCTCTTAATGCACAATATTTTTGTAGCTCGCGTCTCAAGATCTACTTCTTCCCAATCCTCATCCTTCATATCTTTCGGCTTTTTCTGTTTTCTTGCTAGTGTCTTGTGCATTTTTTTGTGATATAAGTAAATTTTTCATCAGCATCCTCCAATAGAAAAAAATCATTTTTTTTCCTTTGAACTTCTCGATTTCATATTTGCCTACTTTGACATTTCTACTCCTAGAAGCCATTATATATATATATATATAAACAAATTTTGATGTTGGCTCTGATACCAATTGTTAGAGCTACAACTGAAATTTGGACTTCTGATATATACTTAAGTAATATGAAATTCAACACTACCCACTTATCGTGCACTAACTTTATCTTTTAAGATGGAAAAAAAAAACAAATATGAAAGAAATATATAACAAAATGATGTGATTGCATTTCTTATTGCATTCTCACTCATTTATACATGAACTATAGCTAAATATACTAGTGTCACACATTCATGGTAGGAATACCATATATTTCACTGGCTATTCCTTTATTTCTCATATTTTCACAAAATAATTATGGGGAATTAACAGAGGCATAATGATGATGCTACCATTCTTTACCACTACAATGGTCTTGACAATTACCTAAGTAGGAATACCTCTATGTCGCAGGTTGTTGAGATTATCAGTGACGAATCACAATCAACTGAATCATTTTCTTATGAAGAAGACTATGTTGCAAATACGGGAGGTTATGAATCTTGTGCAAAAATCAGATGAAGATCTCGAAGAGGCAAACTATCACTCATTTGATAGTGGTAATGATTAGGCACTGCTTTCAAATTCTGAAGCTAATGACCAATATGCTGCAAGAGATGTGCTGATTTCAAATGATGATGATCTTTACCAAAATGTTATAGCAGATAGTTTGCTATCAGAAGATGATGCTAATTACAAAAACACATAACCTCACGAGGGGATACATGATTTGGATGGTGTAATAACTGCACAGTTGGATTTTGAAAATCCAACAATGCCATATTCGAGGAAGAAGAGCATAAACTATCAATAGAATCATTACCTACTAAGATTGGTGTATAATTTTTAGCTGACCAAACTGGTCAATGAATGAAGAACAATATAATAACTCTCCCAGGTAGCTAATAGACCAAAGATAAAGATAACTTCAAAATGACTGACACAAAGATGAAAAACAGCTTCAAATGGTCAAGAACATAGCAGAAAGGTAGTGTTGTGTGTGGAGATTTTATATACAGATAAGTTGGTATGAGTGTGCTGATGGGAAGAAAAACTAAAAAAATTAAAAACCGAAAAAATATATATTTTTTATTTATATCATCCATTTGAGCATTTACATATTTATCTTTATTTTTTAAAATTTTAATATTATTAAAATAAAAATAAATATAATATAATAATTAGAAAATTATTAAAAGTTGTTAACTATGGATAAAAATTATTTTATATTCAGTGATGACAGCTACCAGGAAGGTAAAATAGTTTTTATATATGATATTTACCGGAGTCAATAGGTTAATTAAGAAGACAGTTAGAATCTGATAGTAACAATTTCAAAAATTCATATATACTTTATAATAAAAAAAAAATTATTTTAAATATAATTATGCCAAACTGGTGTAATATACACTTTAAGAAAAACACCATCTATACGCTAAGCTCGGTTAAAATCTAGAGAGAGCACGCAGATGTTTCCTTTCCCGTAAAAATAAAAAAACATTTGCTTTCATCGTAATCAAAATGTTATAAAGTCAAATCTGAGGGTAAATTCGTCAATAGACCATGTAAATTCGGCGCACTTGCTCAATGAACTCATCTTTTCAAGCCTAGTACCCACCGAGTTGCAGACTCATAGTGATCGCTGAAGCAGCTTTCTTCGTCTTCACTCTCGAAACAGGTATGGCCACATTTCGGGTACTGTATCTTCTCGTTTTCGTATTTGATAGCCTTTACAGTGATCATATTATGCAAGTTGTCCAGTGACTTCAAACTTTATAATTTGTACTTTGCTCAAAATGCAAGCTCACTGTAAAATGTAATATGTATCCTCTGCATATGAAGGTCGGTTTTAGTAATGAAATCATGTTTTATTTGTTCGTTGCTTATCAATTAAGTGATGGTGGAGGAATTGTTGCATGATTTTAGAAAAAAAAAAGGGAAGGAAAATAGTGAGAGATGGTTTGATATTAAATTGATTCGCAGTTTAGTTGACTTGAAATGTATAAAATGTAAATAGAGATATGTTGATTGTGATGATGCTATGAAATCTGCAGCTCTTTTGTGGTTTCTAGTTAAGAAACTGTCACTGGTAATTTACTTTATTTATTTATTTTTTTGGCCTTGTATTGTGTCAATGATTTTTCATTAGACTGTGTAATGATGAATGAAGGGTACTTTTCATTGAAGTATGTAAATGAATTTATTGAGTGTTGATCTGAACTTGATCTAGCTTGGGGATTTAGTTGTTTTCGAATATCAAATTTGATGCAGGAGGGGTATTTTTTTATTTTATTTTATTTTATTTTATTTTTTTACTTTTTTTTATTTTTTTATTTTTTATTTTTTTTGGTTTTATGATGCTATAGTTTTGTGGAGAAGATAGTTAATGGGATCTCATTTTTGAGTTTTGAAGCTATATTTAATTTTTGTGCAGTTGTTGATTTTTTAAGGATTCAAGTTGGCTCACTGTTCATTTGCTTTTGTAAGTGTTGTTGAGTTGGTGGTGCGGTTTTGGAGGACTTAAGAGGGTGATTCAGGCTTTCTTGCCAAAGGGATGATTCTGTCTGCACTTTTAACTTCGGTTGGAATCAATCTTGGTCTTTGTTTTCTGTTTTTCACGCTGTATTCTATATTGAGGAATCAACCAAGAAATAATGTTGTCTATGCCCCACGGCTGGTGGGTAAGCGAAAATCAGAAGGGAGATCTGATTTTAACTTCGAAAGATTGCTGCCATCTACTGGCTGGGTGAGAAGGGCTTGGCAGACCTCTGAAGAAGAACTCTTGTCAATATCAGGCTTAGATGCTGTGGTCTTCATGCGCATGTTCATCTTTAGGTAATGCAATTAGTTTGTGGTACTTTGTGAAATAACTTATTTTGGAAGTGTATGTAGAGTTATATATATAAATATTGAATGCATTTTTATTCTTGAAGCTGGCATGTTCTTAGTGAGCCAGAAATAAATCTTAACAATTATTATTGTCGTTCAAATGACTGGATGCAATGAAATCCATTGGGTTTGAAAGCATGGGGATCAGAGTGAAGGATATGTACCTATTTATTACTTGGAACCACAGATTAGCCAAAGTACTTCCCTACTATTACCTAGATCATTGAATTGATATTAAAAAAATTAAGTGATACAATTGAGAGAACTTGTAGTTTGCTAGCATGAGCATAGAAAATTGGCTTTCACCTTAGCATATCATTGTGTCACTGCCTTGAACTAATATTAATTAGTACATATATCTTTGTGTCAAAAATTTGTTCTTCCTTAAGGATGCAGAAGATGATTGAATTCCTTAAGGATGCAGAAGATGATTGAATACAAAAAGGGTGCTGAAATCTGAGGGTAGAACCAGGATAATCATTTTATAAACCAAAGTAAATAACTTTATTAGAGTTACCCTCAATTGCTCTAGAGGAAGAAAGCCCACACTCAACAAGTTAGAAGAGCGAGAGTGCCTTAAAAAGAAAAATTTCCATAAGCAGTAGTAGTAAACAATTTATTTCTAATTTTCTTCCTTATTGATGGCCAAACATGGCCAAAAGCTTTGGTGATGAAGTCATTATGCTCTTTTCCTTGCATTTCAACGTGTAGCTATTCAAGTTGCTTCTTCTTCTGCTGTACTTGACAAAATTTAGACATGAGTCTCTATTGTTATTGTGCTTTTCATGCCCCATTTGCTCCATTTTGATCTGATTGTCTCAGATTATCTAAAGGTACACTTGAATTGTAATTTATTTTCCCCCATCTATAATGCAGTTTGAAGGTGTTTACGATTGGTGGGACGATCGGTATTATCTTTCTGCTGCCAGTTAATTTTATGGGGAACCAGCTGAGTTATGATTTTTCTGATTTACCAAACAAGTCTTTGGACTCGTTTAGTATTTCAAATGTAGACAACGGCTCAAACAGGTGAATATAATTTTATTTTCTTTATAAATATCATAACATTGATTGCCTAGTATCATGCATGAAAAAAAATACATTGCGGCTGCTGTGAAAATAAATGACAATTCAATCTGTCCGTCTCTCTTTATACATATATATCATTAAGATACTGGACTCATGCACCAATTGGGCGCACCCATCACTTTTCCCCTTCACTGTGATTATAAAGATGACTTGTAAAGATGTTTTCATTAGTTATAAGGTCACTATCATTTCAAAAGCCTTATTTCATGCTTATACATCTTCTAGTATAAAGAATGTTTCATGAGTCCTGATTGAAGTTACTAGTAGATGGTTCAAACTATTTACCCAATTATGGAGTTTTTACCCAATTATGGAGTTGACTCTCTGATCTGCATATTGGACTTTCTAAAGGTTATGGGTACACTTCTGTGCTGCCTATGTTTTCACTGGAGTTGTCTGCTATCTTCTTTACTCTGTAAGTAGCAAACTTTTCACTTGGGCTTGAAGGTTTATGAGAAAAGCATTCACAGACGTCGTTACATGAATATGTTCATTATCTGCAGGAGTATAATTACATTTCTTTGAAGAGAGTTTCTCACTTCTATTCATCCAAGCCTCGGCCTAATCAGTTCACAATAGTAGTCCGTGGCGTCCCTGTCCCATCAGGAGGTAGTGTCAGTGAAACTGTTGACAATTTCTTCAAGGAGTATCACCATTCCACTTATCTTTCACACACAGTCGTTCGCCGCACAGACAAAGTTAAAGAACTAATTGTAAGCATCCTGTTTACAAAGTTAATTCAGAATTTGACCCCCTTCTCGTAGATGAAATTTACTTTCTGAACTTGACTGCTTGAGGGAGATTAAAAAACGTTCCAGGAGCCTTGAATAGCATACGTCAATTCCGTGAAGTCTTTCATCTCCCATAATGGCCCATTTTTTTTTTTTTTTTTGTAACTTTCTAATCATTATTCTGTTTAATCCACCTAAGATTAATAACCTTAGGAAACCAGTATAAAAAGGGTCTTTTGTATTCATTCCAGGGGAAGTAATAGTAAAATATATCTTTCATATATTTGAGAGTACCCTCTCAATGGATATTGCATCTCATTTGTTTTCCTGTTTGCATATCATGTGAAAAATTAATGCTATAATGCCCATGGCGTGAAAATTCCTTTTTCATTTTGTAGATCAGATTTCTTATGATTTAGTTAAGTTTCAACTCTTAAGACACCATGTCATTATGTGTGTAAAGTCTTTTACTATGTAATTCTTTAAGATTAACCCCTTAGTTTATTGAAATGTCCCAGCAAATTTTATTAATTCTTTCTTTGAGTTGTGCACTTGGCATTTGGGAAAGAACTTGCTCATGAAATATTACTGTTGTTCCTCAGTTTCTATGTGGACAACATTGAGAATAATTCACAGACATTATTATGATTGTAAATCTTGTTTCAATAATCAATGTTTTCAATTGCTTTACAATTTATTTGTTTGATTTTAACGGTTTACATTCAACAGAATGAAGCTGAGAAGCAATATAGAAGACTCAACTTCTTAAAATCCAAAGAGCAATCTCGGCAATCATTTAAGCGTGAGGGCTTCTTAGGACTCCTTGGACCAAAAGTTCCTCTCTTGAACCATCATGAGAAGAAGTTGGAAGATTTACAAGATAATGTGAGAAAGGAGCAATATTCATTGGCAGGAAAGGTGAGTGCCTCTGTTGGGTAGTCTTATGTTAGAACCGGTGAAGATTGCATAGTCGATAGAGAAATAGATACTTAATATGATAGACTGTTACTCGAAAACATATTACAAATGAAGGAAAATTCGAGAATCCCACACTTTCCTAACCTTGGCCTTACACAATTTTTTATCAACTTCTCCCCTTTCCCCTATTATACTCAGAACTTATTTAAATAGTAAGACTAAAACATAACTTCATGCTTAAAGATTGTCATCGATGGTCAAAAATTGAAAAGCATTTTCTCTGATGATTTGACCAACTTAATTACTCCTGATTCCTTCTGATGGATGGTTTTGTTCACCATATCATTATCTTCATAGTTATAACCTCTCTTTTAATCCACACCTTGTCCTCAAGATGAATCGTTGAAACTTGGACATCCAATATCTCCATCAATCCACAAGAATCAGGGATGGAATATGCTGGTCAACTCATAATCAATCAACACTAATTAAGGACTGATCGTTATGTTTGTTTATTTTAGTTTTTCAATTTAAATAAGTCTTCAAAGTATGTTAGGAGCCAGCCAGAGATATTGTAAAGTTGTGAGCCCTAAGCTAGGAGAGCGTGAGATTCTCGAATTTCCCATAAAATTTGTAATTTGTTTGAGTTGCAATTCATAACTATCCAGCATTATTTCTCTTTCTACTATGTGATCTTCACCGATTTTAACATCTTATTGCAAGTAGATAAGTTTGAAGCTCGAAGCAATTAAAAGTCATACATGGGGTTTCCTCCATTTTAATCTTCTTAAAATTTGGGCGAATTGGTTTTGTACCTTTTGCGCTGTTTTATAGATGTAAATTTTAGTGAAAATGGACAGAATTTGGAAACTTTTGAACTAGATAGTCCATTGTTTCCTGATTTATTCGATAATGTCCCGGTAATTGTCTACAGGTGTTTCAAAAGAATTCTGTCATATATGCAACCTCCCATACAACTTGTACAATTTTTTTTTCTACAAATTTGTTCAACGAGTGCCATACTAGGCTATTGCGTTATTTAGAGCTTTGGGCACCCTCTCACATTTTGCATGTCTTGCTATGCGTGAAGGAGGGTGTTGGAGGTTCAATTGAATTCGCATATCTAAGACAGTTAGCTATTATAATGTTTGTATGTGGATTGGAGACCCTTTCTCTTTCAGCTGGCTTTTGGTGATAATTCTATCAAACCCCAGTCAATCCGGAGAAATGATTGTTAGATTTACAATATGATTTTAGCATTCAATCACCTAAATTAATTAGTATGCAATGAGTAAAAATGAACTTGGTGTTAATCCAAAGTGGATTTTTTCTGTGATTGTTGTTTGTTCATTATCACAAGACTGCTAGGTCTGGAAAAGAATGATCACATTTGTAAATGTTTTCCAAATTATTTCATTATGAAATTTGGTGCATCCTCTTATTCCTTTGCGATTTACTTAATTCTTTAGGAAATACCAGCTGCTTTTGTATCTTTTAAGTCACGTTTAGGTGCTGCAATAGCTCTAAACATGCCACAAGGCATAGATCCCACTAAGTGGGTCACTGAGCCAGCTCCTGATCCTCAAGAAGTTTATTGGCCTTTCTTCTCCACTTCATTCCTGAGAAGATGGATCTGCATTCTGGTGGTGGTTGTTGTATGCATCGCTCTCACGGTCCTATTCTTTATTCCAGTTGCAGTTGTGCAAGGTCTTACTCATCTGGATCAACTGGAACACTTTTTCCCTTTTCTAAAAGGCGTACTTAGACTGTAAGTGATGGTCATTTTACTTTTATTTATTTATTTATTTATTTTTCTATCCTTACGGTTATTTGCTGTCATTGCTGAATATAAATTTTAAGCTAATCAAGGAAGACCCAACAGTGACTTTAAGCAAGCAAACACGCTCATATACTTGGTTGTTTAGCGCATGGCTTGACCTTAACACAAAAGGCACAACGGAATAAGTAACAGAAGTTACATAATATCACATGGTTCCTATGACAGCCTATTAACTATATATTCAATGATAAGCAACCTATTAAAATAGTTTGTTATTTTGAAGCCCCTGTGATGAATTATAGACTTTCTCTTTCCCTGAAACTGAAATTCTTAGTCAGTGTAGAATTTTTTTTAGTAGAGAAGATGCTGCCCTTAACTTGGGAGTGGTTGATCATGTGACAAAACTTACAAAGAAATCAAAAGTAACTTTTACTGTTCTAGGAGCTCCAAATTTGTTATGTGGAGGCTTTTATGATTGATTTCACACTAATATGTTGTATGTTTTGGGTTGCAGGACATTTATTAGTCAAGTTATAACAGGATATCTTCCAAGCCTTATTCTTCAATTGTTTCTATCTCTTGTGCCGCCCATCATGATCATGTTGTCCTCTATTCAAGGATATATATCTCTCAGCCAGATAGAAAAAAGTGCAAGTAATAAGGTCTGGTGGTTTACTGTCTGGAATGCTTTTTTCGCAAATGTACTATCAGGGACTGCTCTTTATCAGGTCAATGTCTTTCTTGAGCCAAAGAACATTCCAAAGGTGCTTGCTCAAGCTGTTCCAGGACAGGTGAAAATATGTCTCTATGTAGCAGCAGGTTCAACCTTCTTTATTTATGGCATTTTCTCAAATTGATTCCTGAAGAAAGCAGGCATGAGGTGTTGCTGGAATCTTCTGTTACAAACCGTGTCAACATTTTTTATTTATTCATTTATTTTTTTTGTTAAGATGCAATTTAAATAGAGACCTATGTTATTTTTGAATTTTGAGATTCTTGCATTATTCAGGTAATGATGCAATGTTTTCGGTTGGTTGACTTCTTTTGGCTGTAGGCTTCATTCTTCATTGCATATGTTGTTACATCTGGATGGACCAGTATATCATCGGAGCTCTTTCGACTGATGCCTCTCCTCAGCAGTTTCTGTAGTTCACTATGTTCAAAATTTGGTGAAGAATTTGAGGTGCCTTCAGTGCCTTATCATAAAGAGATTCCAAGGATTCTATTCTTTGGACTTCTTGGCATCACATACTTCTTTCTAGCTCCATTGATCCTTCCTTTCCTGGTCATTTTCTATTGCATGGGATACATTATCTACCGCAATCAGGTAACTAGAATATCCTTGGTCAGAGTTTGATATAAATAAGATGCCCAGCAATGCTGTATATAAGATCTTAGTTGCAGTTTCTTGATGATGCTGCCTGCTTAGAATGCAATGCACCATCTTAATTATTTATCCTTTTGTATAGTGTCTAAGATATTTTTGCTCTTTACATGCTGGCTAACTGCCCAACAATACTTCATTTGAATTAAAAAAGTTATAACCCAAAAAAAAAAAGAATAATAATAATAATAACCCTAATCAGTTTCTTGATGAGGTTAACTTACATTGAGAATTGTAATTACTTGCAGTTATGCATGATCTTAACAATTAGCACTTACAGTAGGATGTGTGTGTGTGTTCACCTACAGTCTACCAATGGAAGGCAATATATTGGAACAGATTAGCAAAGTGTTAACATTCATCATTTTTGCAGTTTGAATGCTATTTCTTGTTCTAGGACTCTGAAAGAGTTGCCTCTCTTCTCTGTCTGGCTCCTTTTCTTTCTTTTCTTATGTGGAATACTATGGTAAGAGTGGAGGGAAAAGAAGCTTAACAAAGGACTGAAGAATACAAATCTTTCTTTCAAATGTACAAAAATACACAAATGCATGTAGTCCTCCAATTAAATTACTTCATTTCATGATCGAATGATTTTGATCAGCTCTATAGCAATAGGGCTGTGCCCTCAAAACACTCATCATGGCCTAGTTCCTGTATTGCTATTATTGGCTTGATAACTTGTGATTTTTTCTTTGATTTTTCTTTTTTCATTTTAATATTATTTAATAGATCAAGGAATTTGTTTGCTGACTATTTAATATCACCTTTGCTCATGAGATAAAAGTTTTTGTTGCGAAATCAAAGTAAAATTTCCGGATGTTGTTAGATAGGAGTGTGCTGTTCAATAAGTTGTGAAAGTAGAACATTTGAAGATAGGTTCTTAATTTAAGCTAATATAAGTCTTTTATGTTTTATTTTGAGTGATGGATTAAATTTATCTTTTCAGATGAAATATTTTTCTTTTGCAGCTCTTAAACGTATATGCACCCAAGTTTGAGACTGGTGGAAGGTTATGGCCTCTAGTGCACAATTCAGTGATCTTTTCTTTAGTATTGATGCACATAATTGCAATTGGTATATTTGGGCTGAAGAAAGTTCCTTTGGCATCTAGTTTAACTGTTCCTCTTCCTGTTCTCACATTTCTTTTTAACGAGTACTGCAGGAAAAGATTTCTACCCATTTTCACAGAGTTTCCTACTGAGGTTTGTTGACATTCCAACATTATTGTTCGTATAACCAAGTTAAAGTTTATTGCATTTGGTATATTTTCAAAATAAAATTTCCTTCTGCCATGGCTGAGATTTGCTGCAAATGATTTGTTTAATAATGCTGAGGTCTATTGCAACTTTTTATTTTATTTTATTTTTTAAAATAATTTTATGATTTTGACCGCCATGCCCTTGATCCTTAGAGAAGATTTATATGGAGTTAATCTTTTTCCTTGTAGCAAACTGTGAAGGATGTGATATCCTTCACACTGACTCTCAGTTAAATTTGTGTTTGTGTATTTAGGGGTAAGGTAAAAGGAAGGAAACCATATTACTCTAATATTTTAATGCATATAAGATTACCTTACAATTAGTCCTTGCATTATCGGTTCTATATTTGTCCTCTAATATCTTTTCTTGTACCTGTGTTATCAAACTATAGTTCTTACCCGTTGTAGTAACAACCACAGAATGGTAGGTCCCTGCAGTCTGAGTGATGCACTAAACCATATAAACTAGTTCTGGTACTAGATGGATAACTGAAATTTACTGGCTTCACGATTTTGACTCCATCAGCCAATCTTTTTACAATTAGTCTCAATCTTTATATTGTTAACTCATCAAAGTTATTACATGCTTCCAACTGGACTAAATATTTGGCATTCTGCAGTGCTTAGTCAACAAAGATAGAGCAGACCAGAATGATCCAACAATGACTGCATTCTACGACAAACTAGTAACAGCCTACCAAGATCCAGCTTTGATGCCTGTACAATATTCCGAAAGCAGAGATCAGCTAAATGCTCCCCTTCTTCATGCTGCCTAAGTTTTGACTTCAAATGGTGGTGTATTATTAGCTATAGCTAGGACTGGTGATTTCAGGTGGTATATGTCTGTGGTTGTGTACATCATATCTCACTAATGTTGTGTGTAGAGACTGATTAGATGTGGAAAAAAATGATGATTGTATGTGTTTCATGTGTTTGTATTTTGTAATCTGTTGTGTTCCTTTAGAGCAAGCCATGTGGGGCATCCAAACTTTGCAGTTTGGCGGTTTCCGCATAACCCAAGGAGTGTAAATACTTGATCGAGTTTCTACTTGTAAAACATTGTTGCTTGTTAAACTAATGAATTACATGGCGTTACGGCTGTTGTCTTTTGTGGGGAATTTCTTTGGTTTAATATCTTCTTGAACTTGTTATCAATGATCTGACATTTGTGATGTGAATATCTTCTTGCATTGTCTGCTGCAGATGTTGATGGATTTGGCTTTGAGTGAAACAGTTCCAAGTTACAGAGACTTTGGTGTTACAGCTCTTGCACAAGTGGATAAGCACTTAACTACAAGTAAGTTCTCTCACTTAAATTTACATAGACCGAGCCAAATATGTTCAGATAAGTACATATGCATCTGGACAACAGCCTTAGGAGAGAGATTCAATCTTAAGACCTAGTTTAATTAGATTTAAGCCATTGATTTACAATTACTTCTAAATTGTTGGTTAGTCTGGACAACATCACCCCATATTAGAAGAGGTTTAGTGTCTCCCAAGTCTTAAGAGATCAAGGGCTCATGTCCCTATCTGTCTCCAGTTAGAAGCACAGAGGTGTCAGTCTATGAATAGGCATTTATATTATTTGGATACTCTAGTTCAAGGAATGTTTCCAACCTATTATTATCCCTGGTCCCTTATGTTTAAGTATTAGAATAAGCCAACATTTATTAGTACATAATTTGACCACTTAATATAATCGAAACCATGTCTTAAATTAAGTAAGCAAGTCTCTCAATGATAGTTATCCCTAGAAGGATGAAACAGACTCATTTTATTTATTGGATACTGGATCAAACAGACTCATTTTTATAGGATATTGGATCTGGAATAAGACTACCTTGTGGTAACATTGAAGTTTAGAGTGATAGAACCATGCACATACCATGGATAATAATACTTCTGAAGTTTACATATCCACGGAGTGAAATCCAGATGTGCTTAGAGTAATTTATATTATTATAGATTGGAGAAATTTTTATTCCATTTCGGAGACCACTTTAATTCTAAAAAATTATATTTTTATTCCATCTCGGAGACAACTTTAATCCTAAAAAAAGTTTTAGAAAAATCTTTAAAAAAAAAAAGAAAATTTCCGTATTTTCAGAAATTTTCATTTTACCAATTTCTTAGCTGTCAATGTCTAGTTTATTATTTATCTGTCAATTAATTTTTTTCCCTTCATTCTAGAAGGGCATTTTTGTCTGTTCATTGTTTATTTTATTTTATTATTTTAATTTTTTTTTCAATTTATTTATTTATTTATTTTACAATAAAATGACTAGTGAAAAGACGAAAATGTTTTTTCAGAAATAAACAATAAAAATTTATGTACAGATAAAAAAGTAAATTTGGACGGTTAACTAGCAGAAAAATAGTAAAATGAAAAATTTAAAAAAATATGAAGGTTTTTTGAAATTTTTTATAACTTTCGTGTATATATATATATATATATATATATATATATATATTAATTCACCATTTTTATTCTAAATTTATTATTTATACTCTATAAAATCATATATGCTTTCATAATTTTGAAGCTAATTGGGAAGTGTATTATATGATATTATTTGGCAAATAATATCATATGAAATGCAAGTGTTTATCTATCATATTCCTCCTCCATATGGCAGCATTGATAACTCAGAAAAAAATAATAGAATCATTCTTGTCTTAAAGGTTTATTCTATATTATTATATTTCAAATGTAAAAGCTTAACATATTTTTCTCTAATTTCATCATTAAAATAAAAATTTAATTGAGTTGGTAGGATCAATTCATAAGAGTATATTGGTCTCCAATTATTAAGATGGCTATTGAGTATATGAGCACATTCATGATGTAACATATTTAATTTTTATACAATTTTTAGAAATAGACATTTCATTTGTAATGGAATCTCCAAGTGGAGAAACAACAATGCCCATTGACTTCTTCCTATTCAACAATTTCTAATTTATTTCTCTTAAATTAAATCCTAAAATTATTAGGTGATAGTTTACTTATTCTATTATTAATAAAATAAAAACAAGACATACATAAATCACAACAAGTGGCATGTTTATCTTGTAATTTAAAATTATTTTAACAAATAAATTAATCTTATTGTTTGCTTGTTTCTTTTCATGCGAAGGATTAGATTCCATTTCCATGTTAATTATTGGTTGAATTAATTATTTAATTTGGGGTTGTTAATGAAATTTAAATATCTTTCCTACCAAACAAAAGGTAAATTTTGTCATTACATGTGAGTTAGTTTATTCTTGTTTTTTCTTTTGGTATTGACTCCATTGTCCCTACAAAATCATCTATTCTGTATTTATTTTTATTTTAAAATTTTCCATTTAAGGAAGTAGGAAGTTTCCTCGAAACCACTGTATTTGTTTTATTTATAATTATTTGGATAGTAACAATTGCTATCGACAAATTCTACTTGCTCTTTTGGTAATTTGAATTATGGTAGGATTGATTTACTTTTTTTATTTTTATTTTAAAAAATAAATAAATTAACTTTTTATTTTAAAATCTTTTAAATGGTTGGGTTCAATAATTGGGTTGGATTGAATAAGTTGATGGCATTGGATTTAATATATTTTTATATTAAACCAATCCTCGTATAATTGTGTTCAATAATTGAGATAGATTGTTTATATTAAGTTTTTAAAATAATTCGAATAAGTTGATTCGTTAAATTATGATGGACTAAAAAATAATTTTAATTTATAATTTTTATTTACATTATATAGCCCAATCTTAAAAATTTGTAAAAATAATCTTTCAAACTTTCACTTTTAAAAAATAAATAAATTGATCATACCTTTTACAATTTGTCAAAGTGGTAATGTGTGAAGGTCTATTTTTGAACATCAAAATTTGGATGGCTAAAAAATAAAAATAAAATTTTGTTGGTTTAATTTTGAATTTTTAAACTTTGTTTGACCCATTTTATGTAATTTTCTCTTTATTTATTTATTTATTTTTTGGATAAGACTTTTCAAATAGGGTTTAAATTTTAAATTAAATTAAAAAAATATGTATTTAGTAACCATGAATAATGTTAGCATGGTAATAGTTAATAAAACCACTTTAATTATACATTAATAGTAATTTATTTTATTAATTTTTTTAAAATTAATTTTAAAAATTTATAAAAAAAAAAAAAATTAAAAAAAAAAAAAAAAAAAAAAAAATTAAAACTAAACTAAAAATAAATTAAAAAATTTAAAAAATAATTAAAAAGATACTAATTTATAAAAAAAAAAAAATGAAATAAAAATAGTGAATAGAGATTAATTATTTAGTACGGTTAAATGAACATACTATTTATCCTAAAAGAATAACTTTTAACCGGAGAAGTACATTTACAAATACTAAAAAACGATGAGAAAGGACAAAAATGTTAACTTATGTCATGATAATTACTCTCAAATTTCGACATTAACTAAATTTAATCGCCATGTAATTAATAGTTGGATATGTTTTTGTGATGTACTATTGGATCAATCGATTCTCTTGCTTTTATCATTATTGACAAAAACTTATGACTCCATGGCTATTTATCCAAAGTAATTTTTTGATATTTGAAAATGACCATTGTAGGATTCCTTTCACTTTGTAAAATATTACTCAATGTCATTATCATCTACGTTAAGGAGACCCATAAAAATATTATACTCCGATTAACCATAATCAAATTTAATTAATAAGTAGTTGAATAATAATAAGGATAGTTACACTATTTTTAAAAAATTATAAATGAAATTAAATAGAGAGTTTTTGGTGTATTTTAATGTTTTAAAAATTATCAAAAATTCTATTATTTTTTTTAATTTTATATCAAATCATTACTTGGATCATATAATTTTAGTTATCAAATCGATATTTTAACCACTAATTATATTTTAATTTTAACTATTAAATTTGTTATATAACTTACCATGCTAATTAAAATTAGTAATTATCTCTTAATTTAATAGTTTGGCCAAAGTTAATTGATAATATTTTAAAAAAAATATTTAATAATTAACTACATACTTAAGTATATATCATACACATCTAGATAATATCAGGTGTATATTTATATTTGTACTATCTAAATATTAAATATTAATAAAAAAATAGTTATATTAAAAATTTAACTCCAAACATTTACAAAATTGTGGTTAAAAAAAAAAGAAGAAATTAAATGATTTATTTAATGCTAAATTTTCAAAAGCTCAATTACTTTTTTTTTTATTCTTTAAATTTAATTTATTGAAATGAATGAATTAATTTGATAAGTTAATTGTCAAATAAAGTTATTGCAATTAATTAGATAATTGAGAAGTTTATTTCTCTTAAACAAGTTATATCATATCACCTGCATACTTGTTAATTGTTCATATTAAGTGATTAGATCTATTTAAATTTATTTTATTTTCTGAATATCACACAATATAAAACTTACAAAATAGTCACTTTCATCAAACATATGATGATTTTTATGCTTTTCACCTAAAGATGCTCCAATGAATGACATAAGCACAAAATCAACTTTTTTCACAAATATATAATTCTCCATGAATAAGACTTCTAACAAATGTATTATAAAACTAATCACAAGCTTGGTCAAATCAAAATCAATCAAACAAATTTTCTATTAAACATCTTTTGTCACTCTCCATATGGTTTGATTAAAACCCACAAGACCTTTTCAAATCCACCCTCTTCATTGAAATCTCCATATAAATTCCCAACCAAATCTCCCAATCTCAAACTCACATACTTTACTTGACTGAAAAGCAACCCAATCCACCTAACTTGCAACACAAGCAACCATGGCAAGGAAGCGAAAAGCAAGCGAAGTCGAATCAAACGGCGAAAGCAACATGAGCTGGGACGAGATGGTGAAGGAAGCTGCGGCAGCAGCAGCGCTGGGAGGCGCGAGGAGGGCTAGAAAGCGATTCGTAGGCGTTAGACAGAGACCTTCAGGAAGATGGGTAGCTGAAATCAAAGATACAATACAGAAGATAAGGGTTTGGTTAGGGACTTTTGATACAGCTGAAGAAGCTGCAAGAGCTTATGATGAAGCTGCTTGTTTGATTCGCGGCGCCAATACCAGGACTAATTTCTGGCCTTGTTCGCCTTCAGGTTTTTCCACTCCTGCTCTTCCTTCTAAAATCACTAACATGCTTCTGCAGAGACTCAAAGCTAGAAACAATAGTACCAATTGTAATAGTTCAGGTTCAGGTTCTTTGTTAGCTAATTCTTGTAATGTAAATCCGAAAAATGATTTAGAAGAGGGTAAAGAAGAGGATAAAGAAGAGAAAACAGAGTTTTCGGATACCCATTTCGCAGATTTCCTTACTGATCCTGAGGATTTCAACCAATTCAACCAATTCAATCAATTCAATCAATCTAGTAATCTATCTGTTGCTTGCAATGGAAGTAATGTGATTGATGGCAGTCTAGAGCAGATGACAAGTAGTTTCGAGTCTTGTTTAGACACTAATTCGGACGTAGCGCAGAGTTACAGCGTTGAGGAAGTCAATACGGTAGATGAAGAAGGGGAAGAGCAGATGGAACCGATTGATTTTCGGTTCCTGGAGGAAATTGGTGGTTCTGCTGCTTCAGGTTTTTATTCTCCGTTTGAAATTGCTTCGGAGATTGAAGAGCCGGTTGAGATTGAAAGCTATGGAGATGAGCCTTCAATGTTAATGAAGAGAATGAAGTATGAGAGGAAGTTTTCGGCTTCATTGTATGCGTTTAATGGGATTCCTGAGTGCTTGAAGCTGAGATTCGAGTCGAGTAACTTGGATGACAAGGAAGAGAAGAAATCGGAAGAATTGAAGGAGAAGAATAGTGAAGAGGAGAGTTCAGGTGAGAATGGAGAGTTGTCGTTATGGAGTTCTCTTGATCTTCCTCCTATTTGTTTTGTTAATTACATTGATGCAAAAACATGTTCAGCATAACAACATTCAATTTACGTTTGCTTGTATTGGAAGAAACCTCATTCATTTAGTGAAATGGGTTATTTTATTTTATTTTATTTCAATATTTTAATGGAAGTTTTAAAACTGATTTTAAATGCAGTTCCTTTGTCTATTAATTTGGGAAAATCTTAATATACAGGTCATTTAAAATTTTATTTTGAGTTAAAATAAAGTTCGAAACTTTAAAAAATAATCAAAATACGAACGGGATGCATATGTAGCTTCGAAATCCCGGTTTTATCGAGATCATAGCAATATTGTAATTACAAAACAAAAATGAGTGTAATTAACCAATTAATTCATCTTAGTAAGATTTAATTCAATAAAAAGTTTAGAGGACAAGTACATGATAATAACATCAATTATATTACTCGTTTAAAAATTCATTACATTTGAAAGCAAACTCAAATTAAGACATTAGCAAAAAGAAGCTTTAGTCTAGGTTTCAACTTCCCTAATTAGAAATTAGGAAAGTTCACAAAATAAAAATATATTTTACAAAATTTTAAATATATAAAAAGATATATAATAAAGTTTCAATCATAAATAATAGTGTATGATATGATGAATTTCTTCCATTGTCACTGTATCATTCGATAGCTATACTTGATCACCTGTAATTATCATTCAGGTAAAAACATAATAATTTAAAATTAGGTAATCGGATGTCTAGTTTGCAATTTCATACCCTAACAAATACACACAATATGCTCTAAACATCAATCATTTAGAATGAGCACATATTATATACATTTTAATCCCAAAATTCCTAGTTCAATTGAGTCATTCAATAATTAAGTGTATAAATCAATCAAGCAAGTCAAACAATCTAACTCAAACTATTTCACAAGAATATCAAAGTTACGAAGATATGCAAGGGTCTTTCCGAGATAGGATATCGACATCATAAAGAGAAGTTAACACCTGATACTACTTGCCGAGATGTCACTGAGATATCTATCGAGATAAGAGCGCAACACCTCAATGAGAAAATTCAATCCCAGACACTTGTCGAGCTAGATACCGAGATACCTACTGTAATATAGCTCGATATTCGAGGAAAAAGATTGATTTTAGGCTACTTGTTAAGGCAACACCGAGATAGTTGCCGACTTACCATCTTGACAATTTTTTGAAAATATACTACATAATACAACATTTGCTGTTCTAAGGACTTGCTGAGACAGTTGTTGAGATGCTATCTCGACAACTTCTCAAAAATTTTCTCCAGAAGCAGACTTGACACTTGACGAGATAATGTCAAGGTGGTTGCTGAACTCCATCTCGGCAACGCACAAAAAATACGATACCTAAGGACTATTTTTGAAAACATATCGAGATAGTTTTCGAGATGCCATCTCGAAAACTTCACAAAAAAATTTCTCTAGAATGCAACATTTACTGTTGCTGAGAAGATACCAAGATAGTTGCTAAGCTCTAATCTCAGTAGCTTCTCAAAATTTTACTCAAGAAGCTAAATGATATTTTCAGAAAGGACTTGTCGCAATCATGATGAGGTTCTTACCGAGTTCCTAATTTGACAACTCAATAAAAATCGACTCCAGAAGACACTTTTTAAGACTTTGGTGAGATGTTTCCGAGATCCTATCTCCACAACTCACGGAATTCGCCCTATTTTGGGTGAAAGAACTTGGAACTTATCCAAAATTATTCTCAAGTAATATCTCAAGTGCATATTCAATTTAACGCAACAAATGGTATCCAAAACACTCGAAAAATCATCCAATAAACATTAGTTATCATCCCAGTTCATTTAAAACCAATTTAGACATATCATTTCTTTTAAGTCTTAACACTTACTAACTATTATCAAACCATTAACATACCTAACTCAATTAGATCCTAAAATCCATTTTAAACTCTATTATAGACAAATGTAAGTATTTATGAGCTCATTATGGTAATAAGCATTCATTTTAGTATCCTTAGTCAATTTTCACAATCAAACACTTCAAATGTCAAGTTATCAAGTTTTTACAATTTATGCCCAGAAACATATAATAATTTTGAAAATGGAATCAATATGGATTGAAGTCCCAAGATGGGCAAGCCCGTAGTTAAATTGAAGTTCCAAGATAGTCCTAGCACCATAAGGATGCATCGGAGCCATAGGTAGATTATTCCAAGAAGGAATGAATCCGTAATAATAAAATGGAGCCGTCACCCTGTGAGTAAACTATTTACGCCTACTAAACCATTATATTCTCATGGATTGAAGTACTTCTATCCTGAATATGCCTTACTTTCTAAAATTTAGAGTAATTTTATAGGGCATTTGTAAAATTACCAAATATCGTGTTATCCATCGATTTGTCAATAATTTATCAATTCAAGACTCCCATTGGGTAGTAAAATCAATTAGCCCAATTATTTCATATTAGCCCATTAGTGAAACGTATCGTAGACCAATTATTTCATCTTAAGACACTATCAAGTCCAAAATGTTAACAATCAACCAATAGTAATCCAAAATACCAACAATCATCATTAATAACATCCAAATAATTAATTATCAACACACTTGACATGTCAATTTTTTGTCATTTTAGCTAAGTATAGTTATGTTTGACAACCAATGAACCTAGATAAGAGTTCTAATACCATTTTCCTATTCTAAAACATTCATCAATTGTCGAACAATAATATAAGGTGCAAAACCTCAATCTAAGCTTTAAACAAGCTAATGATCACCCCTTTTTAGAACCTCTTCTAGTTGGTTTCCTTAAAATAATCACATAAGAATGGATAATCAATACCAAATTAAGTCAAAAACTATTTCAAAACCTTTTACAAAAACTATAATGCTATTCATCAAAATCAAAAGCATAAATACAATAGATTCATGACAATCAATGCCTAGAATCTATTGGAAGTTTAAAATACATCACAATAGTCAAAAATCAACTATTAGATGTATTCTAATAAATAAATAAAAACCTAATAAAATTTCAAACTCAAAACCTATCATCAATTTTCGGAAATCACCAACGTGAGAGAGAGAGGGATTTTTCCTTGTTAATTGAGTTTTAAAAAATACTTAATTATTTTTTCTAATTATTTTTTTATTTTTAGATATAGTTTATTTGATACTGTAGTGGGCTGAAAATTCTAGCCCAATCCGAAGTTAAGGCCCAGGTCCAAAACCAACAGCCAGGCCTCCAGCCCAATGCTCCCAAGGAGCCCAAGCCCAATGCTTCCGAGAAAGTCAAGCCCAATCGTTCCGAGAGACCCACAAGCTCGATTCTTCTTCTGAAGCTGACAATTCCTCAGTTGAGAGGATCTCGGATCTTACGGAGATCCTCCCACCAGGATCTCAGCAAGATCTTCTAACAGGCTCCTCAAACTTCTATAAATAGAAGTCCTAGCCTCATTGAAAGAGACAAGCTTGAACATACTGAAACTCTGATCAAATTGTTTCTTGTAGCGCTGTCATCGTTAGTCACACTCCGGTGCCTGATTCGCGACTCCGGTCATCATTTCGAGGTGGATAAATCTCTCTAATCAAGCTCAGAGCTTCATTAGGCGTCTGTCATCCATCTTCCGAGACTATAGTTCCGACAGGAGCCATTGATAACAGGAAGTCAACTCTTTTTTTGGTTTATTTAGTTTCTCTTTTGTCTTCAGTTTAGAACTGACTTGAGCGTCAGAGTGCCTACGGCAGACACCACACCGGTGTCCCCAGGTCCGCTCGGACGTTCCCTTATTTTTCTGCAGGATACCTTGACATTTGGAATCAGTCCTCACTTTGCCTTGAACCATCCGGCCCAACCAGTCCGGATCAACGGTAGTTTCGAACCACTACAGATACATGTTCAATTATTATTTTTTTTAAGTACTTATTAGAACTTTTTTTAAAAATTTTTTTTATTTTTCAAACACATAGTTATTTAATTTCGAGAAAGTAATACATTTTTTTTCTCTTTTTTTTTTTAATATTCTTCCTCACTTTCTTCATTATTTTTCATCTCACCATATCTCACATCTATCTCACATAGTTATCTAATTTCAAGAAAGTAATACATTTTTTTTTTCTTTTTGTTTTTTCATATATTCCTTCATCACTTTTTTTTTCATCTCATCCTATATCACATCTATCTCACATAGTTATCTAATTTCGAGAAAGTAATACATTTTTCTTTTCTCTTTATTTTTTTTTAGATATTCCTTCACCACTTTCTTCATTTTTTTTCATCTCACTCTATCTCATATTGATATTTTCTTTACTGCTCTCCTCTCTACATTTCTTCATCTCACCCTATCTCACATCGATATTTTCTTTACGGCCCTCCTCTCTACATTTCTTCATCTCACCCTATCTCACATCGAATATTATCTCTACCGCTCTCCTCTCTAAATTTGCAACTATGGACAGTACCTCTCTCCTCTCCAGATCTACAACTATCGACGGTAACTATGGTGGCAAGAGAAAGGTGAAATTCTTATTCAAATATATATATATATATATATTTCATTTAATTTATTTGAGTACTTATTAACCACCATTATTTTATTCTCCATTATTATATTTATATTAAAATATTTTTGTTTTTATCTTATTTTCTTTTTCTTTTTAAATACCAAAAGTGGATTTTAAAAGTATTTTCTGTATCTAATTCCATTTGATTTTACTCTAATAGAAGTTTTTTCCGTAAACTAGGGTAGGAATTCATTTCGTGATTTTTTTTTCCTTTGAATTTTATAAATAATTAACTTGGATCATTTTAAAAGAAAATTTTATTCCATTTGATTTATGTTTCCCTATCTTTGGTTCAATGCTTAGATTTTAGATATATATATATATTTTTAAATTTAACTACTATATTGAAAGTTAATATTCCATTTAACTAATCATCACCTATAATATTTTTCCTTTTTATGGTTTGGATGTGATTTCTATGACCGAGTACGAGATGATAAACTATGCCAAACATATATTAAAATGATTATAATTGAAATATATATTGTTTTTTTTTCTTTTTTAGTTTAACCTGTATTTTTTATCTTTCTATTAACAAAGTTAAGAAAATTAAAAATATCTCTACCTTATTTGATTTTCTTCCCTCATCCATATAACTTTAGATGCATATTAACAAGTAATTAAAAATAAATAATATACTAAACAATTCAATAACTTTTGAATATTTTTTCCTTGCTAATTTGCAGAAAAGAAAGAAAAAAAATTGCTATATTGGCTAGAGAGAGAAAATTTCTCTCTTTCTCTAAATACATTAAAAAAAAATGAAAAAAGAAAAAAAAATAATAGCACCAATTATACTAAACATCACGGGCTAATGTTAGAAACTTTTTAAGTATTAATAATTAGGAAGACAACTCTTGCTTGTAGCAGGATAATAATTTTTATTTTTAATTTTAAATTTCAAATTAAAAAATAAGTAGTAAATTACATAATAATAAGAATAATAATAATAATTTAACTGATGGAATCGAAAAATAAATAAAAATTAACTTTACCGGTAAATAAAATAAAAATAAAATACAAATACATCATATTTTCAGAAAATAATCTCTGAGTGTTATATATATATGTATATATAATTTTGAGTTATATATATTTTATTGTAAGCAGTAATTGATTCACAACAAAGTTCTTCAAATATATCAGAATTAGGGTGAGTATGTGACACAATCAAATGTTCATTTTTTCATTGTTCTAATTTTAACTGAGGTCAATTAGCAAAATAATTATTTTCCAACCATGTCAAATCTTCTCTCTTCAAATAGTATTTAAAGAATTTTATTATGTAAACCAGTCATGTAAAACATCATAAAAACTGCATATAGAAAGAATTGTATATAGCATTATTACTGGTATAATTTATTAACAGAAACATAGAATAGTTTTGCAATACATTCGGGACATCAATATTATTTATGATTTTTTTTTCTGATTTAATTTTACTTAAATTTTATTGAGACCGTATATATTAATAATTTTCATAAAAAATGATTTACATAATGGTAATAATTAAAAATGGAATAAATTAATAAGAGGAATGATGGTAGAGGGATGATTGGAAGCCATCAGCTAATCCAGAGGATGGGGAAAGTGATATTCAATCATAATTCGGTTGTGTCCATCTATATTTATATATAATTAATAATCAAATTAAATTGAAAAAATTATGTTAAATAGTCTGAAAGACATAAGAAAATAATGGAGGAAGAGAGCAATTTAAAAGCAAATTAACTCACCCCTGGGATACAATACCACACTACCACGTCCCTCCAGGTTGACTATAATATTTCATTATTCTCTACTTCATCTTCTCTTACAACAAAATACGCAATCATCCAATTAATTTATTTACAGATTCATTACTAGAATAACTATAGATGACTGATAGTAAGGGTCCATCCATCTCCATGAATTGAAAGTGAGAGCATCTTCCCCATGCACATTCTCATGTCAATGGATAGTAGATACAAATGACACCACAAAGCATCCTTTTGGGATCACATACTCTGCCCGACACACCATTTCAATTCATCTACTCGTATTACATAATATAAACACCATATCAACACAATACATTATCTTGGTATGTAACATCTTTCTTTTCGTCCATCAATCTCTACGAAAAACTAAAGCCTAAAATCGGAAGAAGTGGATTGGTTGATTTTCATAGTCCTTTATTTTTTAGGCTATTTTTTTATCTACAGAAGGACCGTGATGGAGAAATTCGTTATATTTCTCAAATCAACATCTAATTGTAATATTTTAGATATCGTCTCGACATGGATTGCGTATTTTCGAACAAGGAAAGGATCGAGATTCAAAATGAATTATTGAAAGAATCATAAGACTCAAAGAATCATAATGAATCATAGAATTTTAAGATAATATTGACAGTTCAGTAACAAAAGATATGAAATATAGTACTTAGTAGAGAATCGATTTGATATAAGTTCAGGTTGATTTGTTGATCTTAATTGCCTACTTTTATGCTCATATGTGTAATTCAACTTAAGATTTCAAAACATCATCCTTTATCACCATAATTGATCAATCAAAGATCTCTTGATTCGATTCGATTTGACTGATCCTAACTAACAAACTGCATGTATCTCTATACTACAGGATTGCTAACTGTTGAAGTCCAAATCTATAAAAAAAACGAATTTATTATTGTCTCTCTAGATCAACATTTTGATCCTCTATTCTTAAATCTGACACCTAAACGCCATCTTTGATCTAGAAAAGTTGCCATAACATGAGTGCTTGACTCTCGTCCTCACAATGCAATAAGCTCAAGAAAAATCTGTGAATTGAAACATGAATGAACTGAAATTATACATACAAATGAAGCAATAGCAATTGATCTCACTAGATCATCAAGAATATTTAGCTACTCATAACTAGATATGATTTATTAGTTAAACTCAATTTCACCATAGTTATGATGTTCATGAAAGAACTTACCATAGATGAATAGAAGATTAGCTCTGTCACAGCTTTATCTTCTCAAACCTCTATTCAATCTCAAAACTCAAATCAAACAGAAAATAATGATTTGAAGTAAATACACTAAATTGAAAATTTTGATTAATAGGTCTAAGACTCACAATATGCTCTCAAATTTCAAATATCACTAATAAAAAAACTGTTGAAAGACCTTTATTGCATCAACTGGGTGCCTATTTATAATGTTGGAACCCAGTGACAATTTTGTAAAATTAAAGACAAAGAAACAAAAAAATGGCAAAACTCAATATATCAACATCATCTATCGCCAGTTTCCTCGCCTAGTGTTTTGCGGTACCAAAGTTCCCTCACCAAGACTATCGCCCATTTTAGAATCAACATCGGGTGATTATTGCTCTCATCGCAAGCACTTATAGCCAGGTGCTTTAGACGAACAAATTTCCTATCGCCAAATAGTGTCGCCTATATGTGTTTATTGAGGCGATATGCTTTCACCGTCACTTCTTGCTTCGCTCACTCAATATTCAGCTACAGGCAATGTACTTCAATCGCCTTCTACTATCGCCAACCTTAATCTCTTGTTTGGCGAAACTTGAGGCGCTGTGTCTTTCACCACTTGATCTTCGCCAAATTGCCAAACTTGGACAATTACTCCCTTAGTCTCTTTTTTTGTATGATTTAACTTCTTTTAGCTCAATTTTCTTCATTTTCTCATTCAAGTCCTTGTCTCATTAAATAATGTAGAATTACTAGAAATTTACTCAATTATCTTTGTTTTGTAACAGACGGTTTCCGGACCTAGTTGTAGGGTTATTAATATCAGTCTTAGTAGTGGGTATTTTAGTTTGTTTTGGGCTTTAGAGTAGTTTTTGTAAATTATCAAGTCTGGATTGATATTCTGAATTTACCACCATATATAAAGATAAGTTAACCCTATAATACTCATAATTTTCTCAATCATGATTTTGAGATTTCTTGAGTGAGTTTATAAAGTGAAAACCAGAGCTCTGCCTCTAGGGTTTTAATTGGAGGTTTCTTGGCCATTGTCGAATAAAGTTTTGGTAAGCAGTCTCTCTCTCTCTCCCTAATTTCGGTTCTGCCTTGTTTTGGTTTTTGGGGATTTAATTATTAGGGTTCTGTTCGTGTAGATTTTTCCAGCAGATTGAAGAGCTCCTCGTTAGGGTTCCGCTTAGGGTGATTTGGGGTTTAATTCAGTAAGAGACATTTTTCTATTTTGGGGTTCGAATTAGATGGTTAAGATTCTTTCTATTTTTTGGTTGAGGGTTTAATCTGTTGGAGTTGCAATTAGAGTCATGTTATGGTATTGGTTGATTATCGTATTTATTATTCGTTCTGCAGAAGGTGTTGTCGAAGAAGCTACTCAGACAGAGGAGTAACAGGGTGATTTACCTTGCTGTGTTCTGCGCATCTATAGGTTAGCAACGATTTTGACTCCGACAGATTGTTTGATATATTATTTCTGATTGTTGCATGTCTTCTGTATATACACTGTATTGTTGTACCCAAATTTCTTGTGTAGATACCATAGGCTGAACTGTTAATAAATCATTGAGATAACTGGTGAGATAAATAACTAAACTGAAACTTGTAAAACAATAGAAAATAGAATAATCTGGAACAAATTATTGCCCTTAGGAAAGTTACCTAGTAGAATCTATGACATGCCTAGGAATAGAGGATCCTCACACAAAATTTTTACGGCTTGAAGTGTCAATACTGTTACTGAATTGTTCGGCTTCGGCCATACTGAGATACAGATACTAGGCTTCGGCTAACATTGCAATGTACTGATATATTCCGTTTTCTCCTGCTAGCTACTTTGGACAATACTTTGGTTAAACTGAAATCTATTGACTGTATTAAGTGTACTGTTTTAGTTTAAATGTGGCTGTTATATTGAACCATCTGGGTTGTTTAATAAGCTGGTAATTATACTATTTGAATGTTAAATTTTGACTTAACGAAGTGGCCATATAATCTCCTGTGTTGCTGCTATTTTTGGTTTAACTACTTAAGTAGTTATGCTAGGAACTGAACAAGATAAAAATTGGGAAAAATCTGGAAACTGAGTCGAAGCGGCTACGGAACCGCTGTGTGCGCACGACTTGTATTTCGTTGGCAGGCATAACATCACTTAGACTAGAACCTCTAGATAATAACTTAAAAAACTCGATAATGAGAATGAAATTATGAATGGCATGTGATTCAACACTTAAATCGATAACTGGTTGGATGGTAGAACTGTTTGGTATGTTGTTTGCGTTAGCGGATTCTAGGGAGTCCGTAGAGACTTGCATCGTATGATCACATGATTAGAGCCGAGTCTTAGGCATTGCATGTGTATGTTAGAACTTAAACTGTTAACTTAGACTAGTTCATAATCTAACGCTACTTTTATCTCTTTCTTTCTATTTTGGAAATCTGGGATTAAAACCCCAAGTTGAGTATAGGTACATCTATCACTAGGTGCTATTTCACTGCACAGAGCACGACATCCATCATCATGACCATCTTTTACCTTGTTTACCATTTAGATGTATTCTGAACTTTTCTTTAAACTTGGGATTCTGTATTTGAACTGGTAACTTCACAATTGCTGTCTGTTGAACTTGTAAACACATTTGGGTTGTTATTACTATGGATATTGAGATGTAGGGATGTATTTGCTTACCATTGATGGATTCTGATTTATATAAGTGAGATGTTTTTGAAATTATAAACTGTTACAAGTTATAGATACTGTATTAGGTATATAGTGTCAGACACCTATCCTATGGTTCTACCAGGGATGGGGTTTGTCGTTACATCTTTATAGCTCAATTTCTTTATAATGAAGCTCATAAAACATGCTAAAATATAGGTAAATTCTAGACTTATCATACCAGCGCAGTGCTTCTTTAATTTAATCAATCTTATTGAATCCCTTCAATGTTGAATATGGAGTAGCCTATCACTCAATCATATAACTCTATTATCATAACTATCATCTAAAATTCAAAGCATCACAACCACTGATTCAAGAAAACCACCATCATCATGAGAGATAATTATAATAATAATAATAATAATGGAAAGAGAGAGTGGGCAGAGATAATAACGTTATGTGAGAAAATTTTTAGTAGCGACATTTATTTATGTCAACCATGTAAATAATATATGATAGGGATATATTTGTGAATGCACATAGACACATTCGTTTAACCCTAATTGTGTGTGTGTGTGTATATATATATATATATAATATTTATAGTCAAGGGACGTTAACTTTGTAGTCCCAATTCAATTGTTCTCTGCTTATCTGACATGATATTAGAGCACAAACATTGATTTCAGGGGATTATCGTTCTTTTCTTCGACTTTCTACCTTTTCCAATTCTGATTTGAAATAGTTTGTTCTTCTCTTCTCTATTCTGTTTCTCCATGACTTCCGATAAAGGAGGTTATCTCATAGTCAAGTTTGATGGTAGCAACTATAGGATTTGGAGATTTCACTTTGAATATTTTGTTCAAGGAAAGGGGCTTTGGGGTCACATTGATGGGTCGATTCCAAAACCTGCTACTGTAGGTAAAGATTAATAGAATGACAGACAAATGATGCGTGAGTGCTTTCGTGGATCTTAAGTTCTGTGGCTATTAACATTAGTTCTTTTTTTCATGGCTTGGACTCGGTAAAATGAATGTGGGATTCTCTTGCCAAAGTCTATCAAGAGAGTAACTTTGCTCGAAAAATTCAGATTGAACATGATATCTTCCCGTACACATAGGGAGATAAAAATGTTCATGATTACTATGCGGGTTTTCTAACCTTATGGACTTATCTTATTGCAAGTACTTCTAATGTGAAAACCAATCGTTGTGTTCAACATATATAACAATTATGTTATGCAATTTCTTATGAAACTCCGGGCGTAGTTTGAATCACTTCAGGCTAATATTCTGAACCATGCTACTCTTCCTGATGTTGATATTGTCTTGGGTGAATTTTACAAGAAGAACCCCATTTATTTACACAATCTTATTTGAAAAATAGATAAAGGGTGGATTAGGTCTTCACTGCTGAATATAAGGAGTTTAGTCATGTGGTTTCGCATTATAAGAAGAAGAATTTTTGTGTCTATTGTAAAACTCAGGGACATATTGTTCATGAGTGTCCTATGAAGAAGTCGAAAGGAGTTTCTTCTTCATTATCTTAGAATGCTTCTTGAGTTTATCATACTTCATTAGTGGCACAAAGTGAGCAGGTTGCTCCTCCTTTGGATGCCTTCTCAGCAGATATGAAGAACCTTGTAGAGAGTACAGTCAACTCTGCTATTTCATCAATATTTTTTGCTTTTGAAATTTCTGGTAAGCAAGCATTCCTTTCCAAATTCCTTGCCTTGGATTATCGATTCTGCCTGTACCAGTCATATGATAGGGAATTATCCAAGAGATATGAAATATAAATCTGTTTCTGGAACTAATAAAGTACTTGCTGCTGGTGGTGAAAAATTGGATGTTGTTGGTCATAAGGATATCAGTATAATTTTATCTTCTGCTTCTAATTTGACTTTGCCAAATGAACAATTGGTTCCAAATCTCACTGCAAATTGTCTCTATTAGAAAGTTAGTTGATGATATTGATGATATTGTTGTTTCTTTTTTCTTTTTTTCAAAAAATGGATATCTTATTAGGACCTTCACATTGGGGCAGTGAGAGGGAAGGGGCATAGAACGGGTCGATTATTTACTTTGGATGTGTAATAGTCTCGAAATTTTTTGACGTGTGTCGAATCCATGAAAGATAAAATAGAATAGTCTTGCTAAATACTAAGACAACAGTAAACAGGGTCGAACCACAGATAACAGTTTAATCAATTCAAATTTTGTGAATAACTTGAGAAGTAATTAAGGCTTTGAATTTGATAGGAAAAATAAACTAAATTAAAATTGTAGAGAAGTAAATCAATAGAATATACAATCCAGCAAAGTCTATAGCCAATTATTGTGTTGATCATCGAATCTAAGTATAATTATTTCAATTCAGTAACCATAGCTATAGTAGTTGACGTCGCGCCTAACCACCTAATCTTCCCTTAGCTATTAGACTAACCAAACAAGCGCCTTCTAATTAGTCCCTAACCTAATCAGTAACCACGAAAAGCACCAAACAGGTTCAACTGTAGATTGCTTTAAGAAATAGAAAGACCTATGGTCATAACTAACAAATCAACAAAGCGTGTTCATTAACCTACGATCACAACTTCACACAGCAATATGTATCACATTGTTTGCTACCTGTGTTAACTTAATTAAGCGATTACGTATTTAATCTTGCTAACTAGATATGTGTTAACCTAATCGATCAATTAACCGGCTGAATTAACTAATCAAATAAATAAACACATTCAACCAAAACCATGAACAATAGTGAAGTGATGAATACTGCAGAAATAAATATTAAAACACAAATCTCACAACACGAATAATTAAACTAATAAACTTTACTGGATCAAAATAACTTAGCTAGTTATGATCATAGCTAACATCATCATTATTAATTCAATGTTCAAACCTAAAATGGTTACCTCGTATTGAAAACTCTTATTTAAACCTAAAACTAGAAAAATCAGGAAAGATCAAATTCTTCCCTGTTCAATCTAACTTGAAGTTTAAAACTCAAAACTTAAACTGAACAAATCATTTGATAAGAAAAACTGATTCTTCAGCTGACTTTGACTTTTGGACTTTGACTTGGTAATATCTCTGCAGTACCCATAAATCTTCCAAATTGTAATTTAACCCCTAAACTGCATAAAAATATCAAATAGAGCAATTTAGTAAAAAAATCATCAATTTAGTCCAACAATCATGGGAGAAATTAATTATAAATATTGCATATTTTGTGCTCTGTCATTTGTCTAATTTATTTTCTGCTGCTTTTGTTTCATCAAGTATTGCTTGTAATAATCCGTGACATTTGTAGCATAAATTACTTGGCCACCCTCATTTTAAGAAAACATATTTTTTATTTTGTTTGGGGTTGTTAAATACAAAAATTCAATCTTTTGCTTCCATTGATAAGTCATGTTCTATGTTTTGTTACATTAGAGTGTTGTCTTGTCATTTGGATCGAAACATAGTAATATTACTGCTCCTTTGGATATTGTGCATACTGATGTTTGGGGACCGGCTCCTTGTTCTTCTCGTATGGGTTTTCATTATTTTTCGTTGTTCATTGATGATTATACCTGATTTACATGGATTTATTTTTTGCGGGAAAAATTTGAGGTTTTTACTTATTTTAAACTCTTCCGAGCTATGGTTGCTATACAATTTTCTATGCCTATCAAGATTCTTCTATCTAATTCTGGGCGAGAATATAACAATGGTGAATTTAAGAAGTTCTTAGATGTTAATGGGATTCTATGTCAATACTCTTATCCTGGAACGCCACAATAGAATGATATTTCAGAACGGAAAAATTGACATATACTTGCTGTTGTTCAAACAATACTAAGTGATTCCTATATTCTTTTTCATTTTTGGATGGAAGCTGCAACTACCACTGCTTACCTTATTAATTGCATTCCTACGCTTGTTCTGAATTAGATTTCTCCTTTTGAGGCATTGTATGCAAAGTCATCAGATTATTCAAATCTTCATATTTTTGGTGTACATGTTTTGTTCACTTACCTTCTCATGAAAGAAATAAGCTCTCTTGTCAGGCAACTAAATGTGTTTTTGTTAAATATAGCATTTTCCATAAAGGTTTTTTGTAATCCTACTGTTTGTCGTATTCGGATTTCCAGGAATGTTGTTTTCTTCAAGTCTTTCCCTATTATTATTCGCCTAGCTCAGACAATGATTCCTTGGTTCAATTACATGATTTTGATTCAGATATTTCTGACACTACTACTAATGTAACTAGTTCATAGTATGGTACCTCTCCACCTCCAGTGAATGATGTTTCTAACTCCTTACCTGTATTTCAGATACTAATCCAGCTGCACCTTCTTTGCGTCATTCTTCATGACCTCGTCAACCACCTTCGCGGTTTGTTGATTCACAATTTAGTCTTCATCTGTCGTTCTTGAAACTACTCAAATTCCAACAACTTATAAACATGTAGTTGCCAATAAGTGTTGACAAGATGATATGAATGTTGAATTACATGCTTTACTTGAAAATGACACTAGGGAACTAACGTTTATACCTCAGGATGCTACAATCGTCGGTAGCAAATGAGTGTATAGTATCAAACTGAAATCAGATGGTAGTTGGAATCAGTACAAGATTCGTTTGGTGGCATAAGGGTACAGTCAAGAATATGGGATTGATTATAGTGAAACATTTGCTTCTGTTATTCGAATGACAACTTTTTATGCAATTTTGGCTCTACCTGCTATACATCAGTGGCCGATATTTCAGCTGGATATTAAGAATGCATTTTTGCATGGTTCTTTACATGAGACAATTTATATGACACCACCTTTAGGTTATCTTATTGAAAGAAATCCGGTTTGCAAATTAAAGAAGTCTTTGTATGGTCTAAAACATGCTCCACAGGCTTGGTTTGCTAAATTTCATGATGTTATGTTGGGTGTTGGTTTCACTCAGAGTGGTCATGGTTCTTCTCTGTTTATTGGGAATCACTGTACGAGCATCACAAATCTTCTTCTATATGTTGATGACATTCTGATTACCGGAGATGATACTGATGGTATTCATAAGTTGAAGCAATTACTTGAGCAGTCCTTCAAAATGAAGGACTTGGGGACTATTACTTATCATCTTGGCTTGGAGATTCAAACTTCATCTTGTGGTTACTTTTTCAATCAAAGGAAGTACACCTAGTATCTTATTCAACTTGCCAATTTTACTGATTTTAAGGTGGGGGACACTTCCATGGAGCTTAATGTGGAATATTCAAAGCATGCTAGTAATGTTATTTCTGATCCTACTTTGTACAGGCAACTAGTGGGTAGTCTTATTTATCTTTTCACCTCGGATATTTCTTATGTTCAAGTTGTTAGTCAGCTTGTATCTTCTCCTTTTCAAGTACACCTTATAGTTGTTCATCGCATTGCTCGGTATCTGTAGGGAACATTGTCCCAAGGTATTTTCTTTCCTTTTACCCTTCTCTTCAGCTTTGTGCTTATGCAGATGTCGATTGGGCTGGTTATCCTAATACTAGATGTTCTACTACGGGGTGGTGTATTTTTCTTGGTGATTCTCTTCTTTCTTGGAAATGCAGGAAACAGGCTACTGTCTCTAAATCTATAAAGGCCAAATATCAAGCTACGTCTTCTGCTTGTAGTGAGCTTGTTTGGTAACATGTTTTACTATAGGATTTTGGAGTTTTTCTTCCTACACCTATACCGCTGCATGTTGATAATCTCAGTGCAATTAGACTTGGTAGGAATCCAATTTTTCATGAACGCACTAAGTATATTGAGGTTGATTGTCATTTTATTCGTGATAGGCTCCACAGTGGTTTCAATACCTTACCTCATATCTCTGCGCAGTTTCAGCTTGCCGATTCGTTCACCAAGTCTATGACTAAAGCTCGTCATAATTTCTTAGTTAGCAAACTAATGTTGTCCCTACATCAGTTTGAGGGGGGATGTGAACCATGTAAATAATATATGATAGAGGTATATTTTTGAATGCACATATATGCACATAGACACATTCTTGTAACCCTAATTGTACATATATTATATTTGCAGTCTAGGGACATTAACTTTGTAGTCCCAATTCAATTGCTCTCTGCTTATGTGACAATTTATTCTTGTATAATTGTACATATATGGTAAATTATGAAAATAAAAACAAAATAACTGAAACTCTAATAAAGCATAAAAACAAAACCAATAGAAACAATATTATAAAAGAGAAGCCGCATGAAAAAAATAGAGAGAAACTCACGCTAGTTGGATGTCGATCGTTATAAACAACTATCACATCTTTTAAAAAAAATATTGTAAAGTTAGAATAAAATGAAGCATGAGAGATCTAAAAATTACAAAAATAAATAAATATGACAATATTGAAGGATAAAATGTCAAGAAAAAAATGCAATTAGAGAAGCATTAGAATAAAATGGAGAAAAAGAACCATCTTTTGATTTGAGAGAAAATTTGAAATTTATGAAACAAATTAGAATGGAAATTGTGTGAAAAAAATTATATTTATATTATTGACATTGAAACAAAAAGACAAATGTTTTAATGGAGAAAGAGATAGGTTTAAGAAATTGAAAGGTTAATTGGAACATGAAGTGTCACGCTTGGAACATGAAATGACACGTGTCGTATTTTTAAAGTATATAATCACACAAAACTCTGGTGATTCTGTTATTTATATATGTATATATTAGGGTATTAAATTAGGGTACTAGTAAATGATGCACTGTACTGCGCCATATACCTTAAGTTCCAATTTTATTCTTAATATCTATTTTTTAAAATAAAAAAATATTTAATTTAAATATAATAATGTAAAAATTATTATTATTTTTGTAAATTAAAAAAGGAAAGATTAAAAACCCTTAAAATAAAGTGGAGAACACCATACCAATAATATTTTTATTTTAAAGAGATGTACACACTCATGCACTCACTTATGAACTCTATGATTTCCATACTACTGAGACGTAATAATAGTTTGTACTTGATTATTCGTGTGATTGTGATTTTTTTTCTTGATCAAATGTTTTTCCAAAATTATCATCCATCACGATGTATTGAGTATGTTGAATTATTAACCACTCAAAATGTAATCTATTATATTGAATTATTGACTCTCTTATGTATAAATTAAAATCATAGATACTATATTGAATTATTAACTATATAGAATTTAAATGTAAATTGAATTAGAATTCATAACGTAAAACATTAATTAAATAAGAGGAAGGATAAATATAAATTGGATTAGAACATTCATAAATTAAAGCATTAAGTAACTTAGAATATATTAATAAATTAAAAATAATAAAAAATATACGATATTAATTAAATTACTAACATTTTTTAAATTATAGTGATCGATAAATTAATTATATATATGCTGGAGCTAATTATTTAATAATATCACACAAACATTTTTACTCCTTTGTTTAAAAAAAAACAAATATAATTTTGCATCTTAGCATTTAACTATCTACACATTTATTAATATAATAATTTATATTTACATAATTGTAATAATTAATTAATTCATTACATATATTTATTTATTTCAAATAGTTAGAACGTGGTAGTTATGTGATATAAAAATTTAATGAGTAATCACTATGTGAATCTCATAATCTTCCAGATAAATTTTAGTGTAGATATAATTTTATATAAAAAATATATATAATATTATAGAAATTAACTATTTATTAATATCTATTAGAATGATTTTTTTCATAAAGTAATTATGAAGACAAGTGATTCTTATGAGTGAGTAATAATATAAAGCAATATAATATAAAATCCACCAATGATTTTGTCTAAGATAAAATAGCAGAGGAATGATAATTAATTAGATTTCATTTAAATTATAAAATTTAGTTAATAAATTAAAATTGTTTATACAAATTGTTAAGTACAATTTTAAAAAAAAATTATGTTTTTATTTCAGGACCAGTAAAATATATAATTAAAAATATTATTTTATCAAATTTATAGTCAATTGAATAATTTATTCATATATATATATATATACTTCAATCTACAATTTATTTTATTTTTATTTTTTAAATGAATATAATAAATATTTTTTTTTATTAGTTCTTTCTATATTGATGATGTTTTTTTATTTTTGAAATTCTTTTTTGGTTATTTTATACCCATTTTTCATTCTATGTACCTTTATTATTAAAACTATAAATAAAAAAATTATTGGAATTCATTTTATATTTATTATTAAAATAATAGATTCATATTTTTTCTATATTTTAATTTAAATTTACTATATGATTTTTATTTTTCATTTTGTAGTGCGCATGTGGATTGATTTGGGCCTCTAGGTTGTTTGCAAAAGCCGCTCACTAATTGCTGCAAGCCCATCTAAGATCTTATCAACTTCTCACTTAACCTACCTATATAAGTCTTATGATAGGGTTTCTAGCCGCTGCGGGCGGTGGAGAGTCTACTTTATATTTTCGTGGTTACTGTGTTTTCTTATCATCTTTCTAAGTTCCTTCATTTTAAATTTTTTAAATGATCGTTGTTGTGTGCTACTACTGCTTTTGCTTTCGTTGGAAAAGGTAAAACTATAAGGTGCACAGTCATGGCGACCGTAATAGTGGTGGAACCTTGGTAACTCTTCTGCCTCTTCCTTTCTTTTTCTTTTTTTTTTCTTTTTAAAATTTAGTTTCACTTTTTAGTGTCCATTTAGAACTTAATCCACACTGAATTAGCAATTTTTCATCTCAAATTTGAAACAATCTATTTCAATATTTCAACTCTTTTTTGAGAAAATATGAAACCTATGAAAAGAACATCTTTTTTCAATGGCCTAGAATTGTTGTTAACAAAATCAAAAAACCACAGTCACTTCAATGAATGAGCAAAGTTGGATTGTTTGAATTATGTGGACATAACTGCCCTTGACTCAAATTCATCTGTTGAAAAGAAGAGACCTCATAGAAGTGGTTAATATTTATATTTGGCCATCATTTAATTTTGAAACTTAGCACTTTGAATACCCTATTCATGTGAAATGAATATTATTATATTATCGGGGTAAGTTGCTATATAAACGTGGAAGAAGAAGAAAAGAGGATATGAAGAAGTATAAGGAAGAAGAAGGGAGGATATGAAGAAGTATAAAAGGAGGTTATGAAGAAATATAAAGGGAGGTTATGAAGAAATAACTGGTTCTACTGTATTGACCATATTATCTATGTAATTATTTTGCTTCTGGTGTGATTTGGCTGTATTTTTAACTTTATGTTGTAATTATTATTTTTTAAGTCAGCTAGTGTCTTATGATACAAGTGTAGATATTCAATTATACACACAAGTTCATAATGGTCCTTTTATGAATAACCCAAACAAATAACTTGATGCTACTAAATCAAAAATTTTCTGGATGGATGGATTGATGATTATCACTCTGTACATAAAACTAAATATATAGTTAAGGTACATATTTACAAGTATCCATTTGTATAAAAAAGCGAATTCTTGTATGTACATATTACATCTCATCTCAAAATTTAAAAAATTATTCCCAAATAATTGTGTTAGGTGTGAATGCATTGATTCCATATGTCAGATTTCTCCATCATCTTCCTAATATTTATGTCCTCGTATTTATGAGAGAAAAAAATTAGATTATATATATATATATATATATATATATATATAAATAATAGGATCTCTTTTAATCGATATATTTTTTATTCTACTTTTAAAAATAAAATTATTTACTATGATTAAATATATATTTTTTTCATTTAGTATTATAAGTGTTTTTTTAGTTAGGAGACCAGTGAAAGCAATTATTTCTAATAATTTAAACAATAATTTTACTTGAGATAATATAAATTAAAATTTATTAAAATGAATGTTAAACATCTAATACTATAAAATATTAAAATATTTTTAATAATAATATAGAATAATTTTATAATCATAATGTCCTAATGTAATTAATATCAAAATATTAAAATTATATATGTAATTTAACGATAATAATTTGTAAATTTTAAAAGAAATAAATAAATATATTTTAATTATTTAATAAAATATTTAAAATTTAGTTAAATTATTTAACCAAAACTTAAATAATTATTAAAACTAATTAATTAGTAAAACCACCTAAAAATTCAAAGACCACCCACACCTTGGTTGGGTCTTTAGAGCATCTCCAATGCAAAGGTCCCAACTCTGACGTGACATTTCAAATTATTACAAAAGTGAGATTTTGGTAAATAATGGTACGTCTCCCAAGTTGAATTATTTATTAATAAAATATTTTTAAAAACAAGTAAAATTCTCTCTCATGATATGACAATAACTATAAAATAAAATAAAAAAGGTAATTAATAAAGAGGTGGGACGACCACCTCACAGGGGCTTTCCCAACTTTTCTTTAACCACACAATGGGTGGGACTTCATATGAGTCCCAAGTTGAGTGACACCTAAAAAAGAGAATGTCAGTTGGGACTCTCTTTTTAGTAGTATTGGAGATGCTCTTAAACTTATATTTATACCCTTTTCATCAATTAATTTTCATCAATTGGCCTACAAAATAAAGTTTGAAATGACAAGATGTATGATAATCAACAATCAACACATATTTAGCTCTACAATTCATTGATCTACTTAATTCTATGGAAAAAATAATCCTAACCAATTGACTTAAACCTATTATGATTAAGTTAAAATTGAAAAAATATAATAAAAAATCAACCATTCTATAATTAAACACCAAAATATTCAAAATCAACCTAAGAAAAAAAATTATCTAATGCTTGAAGTGATGGATTTTAAATCTTAAACTTCAGCTTTGATCATGGTATAGAAATTTGTTGGAAAAACACTCAATTAAATAACACTTCACAAAGTTAAATGAAAAAAAAAATTAAACAAACAAATTAGAGGCTTCCTGTATCAATGGGCTTAAATAGAATTTCTTCCCTTCTTGTAAATTGCTTAGAAGGTTGTGGGAGTCTGTTCCATGATACAATTACTTATAATTCCGTAAGAAGCAAAACAAACGAAATTCTTGCAAAGAACAAAGAAGAGATTTACTTATGAAAAATCCAAGAATTTCAAGAGACAGAGAAATGTTAGGATTATGGCGAGAATTTAAGTATATTTCGGTATCCATAATTGGTTGGTAATTTGAAAAAGACTCGAAGACTGTTTTGGAAGTGTCATATTTGATTAGGAATGATATTTCCTAAAGAGAATTCTAATTAGGAAAGAGATCTTGGAGAATCCTAAATAGGAAAAGATTTTCTTAATGGTTTAGGATTACTTTGTGACTAAGTAATCTAATGCTATAAATATGGTGCTTGTATCTATTATTAGATATCCTGGGAGAACAATGTAGATATAGTTGGTTAGGTTTGGGAGGTGCCCCATAGGGGCCTGGGAACCATGGAGACCATGAAGATCTTGTGTTCTAGGATCGAGTCCTGTTATCCTATGAGAGCCATATTGGGAGAGCTTGTGTGTGAGACTGTAATCAATGTAATTAGATTGGGGAGTGAGAGAGGGGTATTCTGGTTGTAACTGTTACTTTATTGTTACATAGTGAAATAGTCTCTCATCGTCCTAACGGCCGTGGGTTTTTCCCGTTTTGGGTTTCCACGTTAAAATCTTGTGTCTTATTTTCTATCTCTATTTCTTACTTATGTATGTTGTTTTACTTTGTGATTACCAATACTCGTCTCCGCTGCAATGGATCACCGATTTGGTCAACAAGTGGTATCAAAGCTAGCTGTGTTTTCCCAACAACTGATATCATAGCCCTTGGTTTGTGAGTTAGCGTCAGTGTGGTCCGTGAGTTTTGGTTTGGTCAAAGAAACATGGGTTAAGGTAAGATGAAAACGAAAGGTTTTGAAGGATGGTAAATCTCCCGGAGTCTCTAGAAGTTCTGAAAATTTTGACTTGGTTTCTCTGATCGAGTTTTGAGGTGGTTGCGTGAGAAAAAAAAGTTAAAGCTGAAAAAAATCCGCAAGTGTTGTCAAGATCTAGTTTGCGATAATCGGAGAGATGAAAAAGTTTTGGTGGTATTTTTCGAGCGATGACGGTGGTGATGCACGACATGTATGATTGTGGTGGTAAGGTAGCTTTGAGACTTTTGTGCTTCTCTGTTAACATAAGTAAAGATCAAAAGTTTGGTCAAAGATTCAAGTCTAGTCAAATAGTTAAAATAAAAGTGAGGGTGTGACTAGAGATGTTTTGGAATCTTTGTGGTCTGAGAATTTTGATCGATTTGCTAGTGAACTCGAATAAGGAAGGACTGGAGGAGCGGTTCGACAAAAGCTCCAATTTTATGCTGGGATAGGTTTCCTTATTACATATTTTGAACCACCAAGGTTGTCATGATAAATGATGAAATAATTCTAGCGTGTCCACAATTGCACGGGGCATCTGGTCAGCATGGATATGGGTGTGGTGGAAAGTATGTCGATGGCTAAGGAGTTTCCTGAAAGCTAATGAAGGAAGCTGCACTATGGTTTATTCAACAAGTATTTCAACATGTGTCGAGAAAAGAAAGTCTTGGGTTGATGGTTCTCGAGTAGTTTGTCTTGGGATGGATCGTACCTGAGTGGGTTTACCTTCATGGTGGGGTATAATGACTCTGTTTTGGGTCGTGGTTGTAGGAAAGGAACAAAGGGAGTTCTCGTAAAGGGGTGGTTTGTGAGGATTGTGACGAGAATTTAAGTATATTTCGGTATCCATAATTGGTTGGTAATTTGGAAAAGACTCGAAGACTGTTTTGGAAATGTCATATTTGATTAGGAATGATATTTCCTAAAGAGGATTCTAATTAGGAAAAAGATTTTGGAGAATCCTAAATAGGAAAAGATTTTCTTAATGGTTTAGGATTACTTTGTGACTAAGTAAGCTAATGCTACGAATATGGTGCTTGTATCTATTATTAGATATTCTGAGAGAATAATGTAGATCTAGTTGGTTAGGTTTGAGAGGTGCCCCATAGGGACCTGGGAACCATGGATGGAGACCATGAAGATCTTGAGTTTTAGGATCGAGTCTTGTTATCCTGTGAGAGTCATATTGGGAGAGCTTGTGTGTGAGACTGTAATCAATGTAATTGGATTGGGGAGTGAGAGAGGGGTATTCTGGTTGTAACTGTTGCTTTATTATTACATAGTGAATTAGTCTCTACTCGTCCTGACGGCCGTGGTTTTTTCCCGTTTTGGGTTTCCACGTAAAAACCTTGTGTCTTATTTTATATCTCTATTTCTTACTTATTTATGTTGTTTTACTTTGTGGTCTCGTCTCCGCTGCAATGAATTACCAATTTAGTCAACAAGTGGTATCAAAGCTAGCCGTGTTTTCCCAACAAGAAGAAGTTTATTCAAAAAAAAAATGAATGTATTTTACTTCTTCTAAAATATATATAAATACTAATAGGTACGTCTTTCAATGCATATATGACTTTTCACACCAACTGACATTTTTTAAACAAACAGTTGTAACGGTTGTCGAACTCCTTGTAAGCAAGTAATTTTAATAAAATTAAAATTAATTCAAACAAGTTGAAATAAAAAATCCCAAAGCCCAAGGCCAATATTTGATTATTAATATTGTCATTCTAATAAAGCACAGCACCTTCATTAGCTCTCCAACAACTATCCCATATATATATATATATATATATATATATATAATATATATATATATATATTTATTATTGCTGTCAACCTATCTATTTGAGCAATGTGGGACAAATTTTCTTATTCAAACATATCGTCTATAACAAAATTAATTTTTTCTTCATGAAGATTCAATAAAAGAGAATTGTAAATTTTTTTTCTTCTAAACTCAAAAAAAAATTAAATAATATATGACAACGTTGATGGATAAAATGTGAAGTATATAATTTATTATTTCAACCTTGAGTTACCAACAATATTGATGGCTATAATTTTACTCAAAATAAAAATATATATAATATTATAAAAATTAACTATTTATTACTGTTATTATATGATTTTTTTATAAAAAATTATGAAGACAAGTGATTCTTATTAATGAATATTAATATAAAGCCATATAATAGAAATCCACCAATAAATTTGTGTAAAATGAAATATTGGAGGAATGATAATTAATTAGATTTCATTTAAATTATTATAATTATTTATACAAATTGTTAAGTACAATTTGAAAAAAAAATTGATTATATTTTTATTTCAACATCAGTAAAATACATGTTTAAAAATGTTATCCTATCACATTCAATAATCAATTGAATAATTTATTCATTCATATATATATATATATATTTATATTTGATTTAATTATATTTTATTTATTTTTACATTAAATTATATTATATATATATATTTTTATACTCCAATCTACAATTTACTTTATTTTTATTTTTTAGATAAGTATAGTAAACTATTTTTTTTATTAGTTCTTTCTATATTTTCATTATTAAATAAAGTTTATATTGACCATGTTTTTTTTTTAATATATTTTTGAATTTCTTTTTGGTTATTTTGTACCCATTTTTCATTCTATGTACCTTTATCATCAAAACTATACAAATATTTATTGGGATTCATTTTATATTTATTATTAAAATAATAGATTCTTTTTTTTTTTCTATATTTCAATTTAAATTTACTATATGATTTTTATTTTTCATTTTGCAGTACGCAATGGATTGATTTGGGCCTTTAGGTTGTTTGCAAAAGCCGCTCAGCTCCAAGCCCATCTAACAATCAACTTCTCACTTAACCTACCTATATAAGTCTTATGATAGGGTTTCTAGCCGCTGGGAGAGACTACTTTTTATTTTCGTGGTTACTGTGTTTTCTTATCATCTTTTTAAGTTCCTTCATTTAAATTTTTTTTTAATGATCGTTGTTGTGTGCTATTACTGCTTTTACTTTTGTTGGAAAAGGTAAAACTATAAGGTGCACAGTAATGGCGACCGTAATAGTGGTGGAGCCTTGGTAACTCTTCTGCCTCTTCCTTTTTTCTTCCTTTCTTTTATTTCTTTTCTTTTTTTCTTTTTTTTTTTTCTTTTTTAAATTTAGTTTCACTTTGTAGTGTCCATTTAGAACTTAATCTACACTGAGTTAGCACATTTTTCATCTCAAATTTGAAACAATCTATTTCAATATTTCATTTCTTTCTTGAGAAAATATGAAACCTATGAAAAAAACATCTTTTTTCAATGGCCTGGAATTATTGTTAACAAAATAAAAAAACCACGGTCACTTCAATTAATGAGCAGGGTTGGATTGTTTGAATTATGTGGACATAACTGCCCTTAACTCAAATTCATCTGTCAAAAAGAAGAGACGTTATAGAAGTGGTTAATATTTATATTTGGCCATTATTTAATTTTGAGACTTAGCACTTTGAATACCCTATTCATGTGAAATGAATATTATTGTATTATCGGGGTAAGTTGCTATATAAACGTGGAAGAAGAAGAAAAGAGGATATGAAAAAATATAAGGAAGAAGAAGAAGGGAGGATATGAAGAAGTATAAAAGGAGGTCATGAAGAAGTAGCTGGTTCTATGTATTTTTGTTGTATTTTTCAGGAAGACAATATTACTTATGTAATTATTTTACTTCTGGCGTAATTTGACTGTATTTTTAACTTTTGGTATTTAAATAAGACTTTTTTCATATTTTTTGTTAAAATTATTATTTTTTAAGTCTGCTAGTTTCTTATTATACAATTGTAAATATTCAATTATGCACAAAATTTCATACTGGTCTCTCTATGAATAACTCATACAAATTCTTTGGTACTAGTAAATCAAAATTTTCCTATATAGATGGATTGGTGATTAATACTTACATAAAACTAAATATATAGTTAATGTACATATTTATAAGCATCCATTTGTATAAAAAAGCAGATTCTAATTGATTTATTTGTTGTTTTTATGTACATTAAATTTCTTCCAAATAATTGTTTCTAGTGCGAATGCATAGATTGATATATCAGATTTCTCTATCATCTTTCTAATATTTAGGAGGAAAAAAAAGATTATATATATATAAATAAATAAATATGTGGTCATTTTTAATCGATGTATTTTTCATTCTATTTTCCAAAATAAAATTATTTATTATGATTAAATATTTATGCTTTCATTTAGTGATATAAGTTTTTTTTATTAGTATATGAGTAAAAGTAATTATTTCTAATTATTTAGGAAATAAATTTACTTGACATAATAATAAATTAAAATTTATTAAATTGAATGTTAAGCATCTAATACAATAAAATATTAAAATAATTTTAATAATATAGAATAATTTTATAATCATAATGTCCTAATGTAATTAATATCAAAATATTAAAAATATATAAATGTAAATTAATGATAATAGTTTAGTAAATTTTTAAAAAATAAATAAAAATATTTTAATTATTTAATAATATATTTAAAATTTAATTAAATTATTTAATTAAAAGTTAAATAATTATTAAAACTAATTAATTAATAAAAACAAATTAAAAATACAAAAATCACCTTGGTTTTGATGTTGGATGGTCAAGTATTCGCAAAATTAACATATTTAAAAAATTGGATGGTTGTATCTTGATTCGCGGTTGGGTCTTTAAACTTAGTTTTATCCACTAATTCGACCCTTTTCATCAAATAATTCTCATCAATTGACCTTCAAAATAAAGTTTGATATAAAAAGATATATGATTAATAAAAAGTCAACACATCATATTTTTAAAGCTTTTGGGTGGGTGTTTTACTAACTATAACTATATTGGTAAATGATGCTCTGTATTGCACCATATCATATTTTAATTTCCAGTTTTATTCTTAATATCTATCTTTTTACTAAAAATATTTAATTTAAACATAATAATGTAAAAGTTATCATTATTTTTGTAAATTAAAAAAGAAAATATTAAAAACACTAAAAATAAGGTGGAGAACAATATACCGATGACATTTTTATTCCAAAGAGTGTACACACGTACAATTATGAACTCTATGATTTTCATACATACTTTCGAAAATTCAAATTATTAAATCAAACAATACTACTTAAACGTAATAATAGTTTGTACTTGATTATTTGTGTGATTGTGATTTTTTTTTCTTGATCAAATGTTTCTCAAAATTATCATCCATCATCCTGTATTCAGTATGTTAAATTAACCACTCAAAGTGTAGTCTATCAAATTGTAATATATTATATTGAATTATTGACTCTCTTGAATTTATGTATAAATTAAACTTATAAATACTATATTAAATTATTAATTATATAATATTTAAATGGGAATTGAATTAGAATTTATAACATAAAATATTACTTAATTAAGAGGAAAGATAAATATAAATTAAATTAGTACATCCATAAATTAAAGCATTAATTAAATCAGAATATATTAATAAATTAAAAAAAGATAAATTTTAAAAAAGATACTATATTAATTAAATTACTAATTGATACTTACTGCATTTGTTAAATTATAGTGATTGATAAATTAATTATATATATCCTAGAGCTAATTATTTAATAATATCACACTACCATTTTTACTTCTTTTGTTTAACAAAGAAACAAATATAATTTTTCATTGTAGCATTTAACTATCTACATATTTATTAATATATATATATATATATATTCATTTGTATAATTTATATTTACATAAGTATAATAATTAATTAATTCATTATATATATATATTTATTTATTTCAAGTAGTTAGAACGTAGTGGTTATGTAATATAAAAGTTTAATGAGTGATCATTATAACGTAAAAGTATCCAAATCTCATCATCTTCTAGATAAATTTTAGTGTAGATAATTTTACTCTAAATTAAAAGAAAAAAAGAAATATAACATTATAAAAATTAACTATTAATTATCGTCGATTATATGATTTTTTTTATAAAATAATTATGAAGACAAGTGATTTTTATTAATGAATATTAATATAAAGCAATATAATATAATCCACCAATAATTTTATGCAAGATGAAATAATGGTGGAATGATAATTAATTAGATTTAATTTAAACTATAAAATTTAGATATAATATATATAATTGTTTATACAAACTGTTAAGTACAATTTTTAAAAAAATTTAATTATGTTTTTATACTTAAAAATATTATCTTATCAAATTCATAATCAACTGAATAATTTATATATACTTTATTTTTATTTTTTTAAATAAATATTTTCTTATTAGTTCATTCTATATTTTCATTATTAAATAAAGTTTATATTGACATTTTTTTTATTTTGAATTTATTTTTAGCTATTTTACACCCATTTTTCATTCTATGTACTTTTATTATCAAAACTATACGAATATTTTTTGGGATTCATTTTATATTTATTATTAGAATAATAGATTCATATTATTTTTCTATATTTTAATTTAAATTTACTATATGATTTTTATTTTTCATTTTGTAAGTAGGCATGCTGATTGATTTGGGCCCCTAGATTATTTATGAAAGCTGCTCACTGGTTGCTCCAAGCCCATCTAAAGATCTTATAAACTTCTCACTTAACCTACCTATATAAATTTTATATAGCATTTCTAGTGGCTGCGGCGGTGGAGAGTCTACTTTATATACTGTGTTTTCTCATCATTCATTTTAATTTTTTTTAATGATCGCTGTTGTGTGTTACTACTACTTTTGCTTTAAAATTATAAGGTGCACAGTAATGGCGACCGCAATGGTGGTGGAGCCTTGGTAACTCTTCTGTCCTCTTCTTTTTTATTTTTTTCCTTTTTTTTTTTTTTTGCTTTTTTAAATTTAGTTTCACTTTGTAGTGTCCATTTAGAACTTAATCCACACTAAGTTAGCACATCTTCCATGTCAAGTTTGAAATAATTTATTTCATGTTTGAGAAAATATGAAACCTATGAAAAAAAAACATCTTTTTTTAATGGTCTGTGGCCTGGAATTATTGTTAAAACGAGGAAAATTGCTATTTAAACATGGAAGAAGAAGAAGGAAACATGGAAGAAGAAAAAGGGAGAATATGAAGAAGTATAAAGGGAGGTTATGAAGAAGTAGCTAGTTCTATTGTATTCTTGAGGAAGACAATTTTGCTGTATTTTTTAGGAAGAAAATATTACCTATGTAATTATTTTACTTCTGGTGTAATTTGGTTTAAATTTTTTATTCTAATTATTATTTTTTAAGTCAGCTAGTGTCTTACGATACAAGTGTAAATATTCAATTATGTACAAAATTTCATAATGGTCTTTCTATGAATAACCCATACAAACACCTTGATACTAGTAAATAGAAATTTTCCTATATAGATGGATTGATAATTATCACTCTAGACATAAAACTAAATATATAGTTAATGTACATATTTATAAGTATCCATTTATATAAAAAAGTAAATTTTTAATTGATTCATTTGTTGTTTGTGTGGTGTCAAATAAACCACAGCAAATATTAGGCTAAGATTGCTTGAAAAAATAGCTAAAAGCTTACAAAGATGATCTCACAGAGTTTAACTTCTAATGAATAAAAATCGGATTCTTTCACAATCATCCTTACCCCCTATTTATAAAAGGTGTTTGGGTCCTATTTCTATTTGGATTGGGACTCCTCATTCTCCTTGAATTCGGTCTCCTTTTCGGACTTGGTCTTTTATTGGGCTTGACTTCCTTGTTGGGCTTGGTTTTCTTCTTGGACTTGGTTTCCTCTCTGGGCTTGGGCTTGTTAGTGCTATCCGGGTTTGTATTAGATTCTTCGGCCGCAGGGGTTGTTTCGGCGTGCTTGGTCTCTTTTCGGCCGCAGATATGGTGGGTCCCCTTCGGCCGAAGGAGCATTGATCCTCTTCGGCCGAAGGTCTTGCCTATGCTTTTGACTTGATTTTATTTTTCGATTTGTTAAGGGTCCACAACTTTCTGAGACCGCAAGTTGTTATCCCACCACAGTAATCCCCCTATTGCCATTACTTGGCTCTTTCAAGTGTGGAAATAAGTTGGTGGCTTATTTCGGTCGAAGAGGCCTCCCTTCATTAGGGTTCTTTCGGCCGAGAGGTCACCTTGTCTGCTGGGTGTGTTGCCAGCTAGGATTCCACTAGTTAGCCAAATTCTCCTTTTACTTTCCACGTCAGCGTTTGCGTATCAAATCTTTTTAATTTGACGGCTCCTCGACTGTTGTGCCCTAAAAGTGAAATCATTACCTCTCTATTTAAGTGCCGGTTTACTTCTCTCTCTCTTCATTACCATTTCAAATTCATCTCTTTTGTGCTTCTCTCTCTAAAGCTTCGTCGCTGCTGCTACTTTCGGTGAGGTTCTCGGCTTCTGGTTCCAGTTCGTCTTCTCTGCTTTGTCAAGGTTGGTTTTAGTTGCTTCCTTTTCATGCTTGGTAGTTTTGTTGCTTTGGTTTTAGTAGAAGCGCTTATTCGGCTTGTTTTGGGGTTTTTTTTCTTTTGTTTGTCGTTGTTCTTTTGGTTTTCCGGTGGAGCTCTGGTTTGGTTTGGTTGAGGGTTAGGTTCAATCGATTGTTTTCTTCTGCTGACTGGGTTTTGATTTTGTCTTCTCATATTCTTACCGCTTTTTATTTTATTTTCCACGTGTCCGTGATCCCATAGTGCTGCCTTTTGTGTATATCGGTGTTTGCTGTGTTGCCCTAACTTCGGTCGAAGACCATTAACCTGCTTTGTTTTCGGTCGAGTGTAGATGTGGTCTTCTAACTCCTTAGATACGTCCACTTTTACTGGTCTCACCTGTGATTTTTCGGTCGAAGAAGATAGTGCCGAGTGTTCGTCCGCTCGTAATCCCCCGGCCGAATCTAAGCCGCAAGGTATTCTCCCTCCATGGCTTAACGTGCGAAGCACTATGACGAGGGGTGAGTTGGAAGCTATGCGCTTTAGTTGCAAGTTTCCTGATTGGGTCGATACTAGGCTTCCCAATGATAATGAGAAGGTTGAGGGATGAGAGCCTTATTACCTTAGGCATTTCGAGATTGGTCTCAGGTTTCCCATAATGGGTCTAGTCGAGGAGTTATGCACTTAGTGCCAGATCCATCCCAGCGAGTTGACTCCGCTCGCTATTTGTATGTTGCTGAGCGTGGACCGTTTGAAAGAGAAGCATAATTTGTCATTTTCGGCCGAAGACTTCTTCTACTCTTACTTCATTAAACGCGAAAAGCCGGATACTGGTAGATATGTCTTGAATGCTCGACCTCATGGAAAGATATTAATTCTGGGTTTCAAGTCTAACGAATGCCGATGGAACGACAAGTACTTCTTCGTCAGGGGCATCACTCGCTTGGGCAAGGGCCCCGGCTATCCTTTGTGTTGGAAGGATTCACGTAGTCCTCTCGTAACTTGTCTTACTTTTTAGAGATTCTTGTTCGGTCGTTTGTATTGACTAGTTTTTGTTATGGTTGCAGCTAAACACGGTGCCAAAAATTGCAAGTCGTCTCCTCGGGCGCGCGCAAGGAGCGAGGCTATTCTCGCGCTTTCTGATAAGAAACGCGGTCACAAGAGGTTGTTGCACGAGCTACGCAACAGCCGTTTTTGGGTATTCACCAGGACAAGTAGGTGGATTCTGATTTTCTTTACTAGTTTTCCAAGTATTTTTGTGTGGTCGAATTAACGTGTTTTGGACTTGCTTGCAGAGATTGTTGATTACGTGATGTCGAAGCCGTCGGGTCAACGGGCGCTCGCTATGCGCGCTATAATGCGTCAAATCCAGGCGGAGCAAGAGAAGGCATTTGCCTTTGGTCAAGGGAGTGTGTCGACTGAAGAGAGGCAGGGATCTTCGGCCGACAATGCTCACTCAAGTCGGGCGCCTTCTGATGGAAAGGGTCCCCATGATGTTGAGGGGGCGACTATGACGAAGGAGCAGCAGCCTTCGGTCGAAGAAGAGAGGAGTCCTGTTGCTCCCATTGACAAGGAAAAGAGGCCAAGGGAGGAAGAGGAAGAGGAGGAGGAGGAAGAGGAGGAGCTTGTGCGCCCGCGGAGGCGGGTTAAGCACACTGGCAGGAAGCCCGCTTCTGGTGGGAGCGGCCTCTTCCTCAAATTTCCTAGCGATTCTTCCACTCGACGGGTTTCGACCGGGATGGTGAAGGCTGCAGACGGTTTCTTCTTTCCTCAGGATGAGGAATGGTTGAACTCTTTGTCCTTTACCCAATTCAACGAGATGGCCGTTGGCGGCTTGTATAGGGTAGGTTCCTGAAACTTCACCTTTGTGTTGATTTCTTGTCAATTAGTTTTTGATTGCTTGATCTTCTTTCAGGTGCTTCAAGGCGCGGAGGGGATGCATCGTCATTTCTCGGCCGTTATGCGTGACCGGGGAGAGATGGAGGCGAGTGTTAGTAAGGCTTCGGCCGAACTTAAAGCTGCCCAAGATGACTTGGGGAAGATAACGGCTTAGTGCGTTGAAGCCGTTAGGCGCTCTGAGGCACTGTAGGCCCACAACTTGGGTCTCGAGTCCTCTTGCAAGATGAAGCACGCTGAGCTTAATAGGCAGGCCAAGGAAATTGAAGAGTTGAAGGCTTTCAAGTCTGCGGCCGAAGGGAGGATAAAAGATTTGGAGGGTCAAGTGGAGACCTTGACTGAGGAGGCTGCCCAGGCCGAGGTCACCACTAGGACCTTTGCCCTCGAGCAAGCCATCAGGGGGTCATTGACTCCGGAATCGGCAAAGACTGAGCTAGATGCTACGGCCGCGCTGCGAGAGGGAGCCGTTTTATGATTTTTCTTTTTTTTTTTTTGTAATGCTTTGCCCGGATGTAATTTTTACTAATTAATGAAAAGACATTTTGTTGCAATTTTCCCTGTAGTTTTTATCTTTTCTTTTTGATCGGGGAACCAATCCCCCCTTTAACGTTTGACTTTTCGTTCTTTGGCGAAGTGTCTTCGCCCGAGACCCTCTGGATTTACCAGAGGCTTACTCCCTGGTATCGTTAGGGTTGCCTTTTGGCGATGTGTCTCGGCCCGAGACCTTCTGGATTTACCGGAGGCTTGCCCTTTGGCAATTTTTCGGGTTGCCCTTTGGCAATGTGTCTTCGCCTGAGACCTTCTGGATTTACCAGAGGCTTGCCTTTTGACAATTTTTTCGGGTTGCCCTTTGGCAATGTGTCTTCGCCCGAGACCTTCTGGATTTACCAGAGGCTTGCCCTTTGGCAATTTTTTCGGGTTGCCCTTTGGCAATGTGTCTTTGCCCGAGACCTTCTGGATTTACCAGAGGCTTGCCCTTTGACAATTTTTTCGGGTTGCCCTTTGACAATGTGTAAGACATTAAGGAGAGTAGCGGATGAGATGAAAAGTTTTGTTTTATTGCTTTAAGGTGGGGCCTCGTTAAAAACCTTTTTGGGGAAAAGAGTGCCCGTTATTACAGTTATAGTGCTATATTCAAAATTGGTACCTTTTGAGGTGATGTATGTTCCAAATATGCTCTATCTCCTTTCCTTCTTTCGTGAGCAGCTTATAGGACCCTTTTCTGGATGCTCATTCCACTTGGTATGGTCCTTTCCAGCTTTCGGCTAGTTTTCCATGGGCTTGGTTTCTTGTATTTTGGAACACTCTTCTGAGTACCCAATCTCCTGGTTGGAAGGCTCGGGCCTTGACTTTTTTGTTGTACTGTCTTGCTATCCCCATTTGGTATTCAACTATTCTTCGCTGTGCGCTCTCCTTTTTTTCATCCGAAGTATCTCTTTCTAAGGCTAAGACATGTTCATTAGCTCTTCCATTCAGCCTTTCTTGTGGTGATAGGATCTCTGTTAGGAGCACTACTTCCGTTCCGTAGACCATCGAGAAGGGAGTTTGCAATGTTGAAGTTCTGGGGGTTGTTCTGAATGCCCAGAGGACTTCGGGAAGGGCTTCGGGCCACAATCCTTTGGCCCCTTCCAGTTTTTTCTTGAGGGAATCTACCACCGTCTTGTTGGATGCTTTGGCTTGACCGTTAGCTTGGGGGTATCTCAAAGTTGAGTATGTGAGTTTATGTTTAACTGGTTGCAGAAGTCTTTCAAAGTTTGTGCTATGAATTGGGGACCGTTGTCGGTAATGATTTCCCGCGGTATGGCGAATCTACAGATGACGTGTTTCCAGATGAATTTCTGTACTTCTTACTCTCTGACTCTTTCTAGCGCTTCAGCTTCTATCCATTTTGTGAAATAATCAGTTATCATCAGGATATACCTTTTTCGACCATGTGTGGATATCGGGAAAGGTCCGATGATGTCCATTCCCCATTTGTCGAATGGCCATGGAGAAGTGATGCTGTATAGATTCCCGGCGGGAAGGTTGGAGTAGTTGGCGTGTCTCTGACATTTATCACATTTCTTCACAAGTTCGGCTGCGTTCGTTTTGATGGTCGGCCAGTAATATCCAGCTCTATGCGCTCTGAACGCCAGGTTCCTGCCTCCTGAATAGTTCCCGGCTGACCCTTCATGGAGTTATTTCAATACCAGCTTGTCCTCAGAGAGGGAGATGCAGTTTAGGAAGGGGCCGCCTATGGATCTTTTAAAGAGTATCCCTCCGATGATGCAAAATCTGGCAGCCTGGGCTCGTATCTTTCTGGCCTCCGCTTTGCCTTCAGGCACTTGACCATGATTGATATAGTGGGTGATGGGGGCCCTCCAGTCGCCCTCTTCTATAGCCAAGGCTTCTTTGTATTCGATGGTCGCTTTAGGGAGGAAGGCGTGCACGATTGGCCCTGTTAGCTCGTCTTTTTGCATTGAGGCCCCGAGGTTTGCTATAGCGTCTGCCCTTTCGTTTTCTTCTCTTGGGATTTATTTTATCGCGGCCCTTTGGAAACGTTTCATAAGCTCTTTGGCTATCTTCAAGTATTTGGCCATTTTTTCGTTTCGGGCCTGGTATATGCCGTTTATTTGATTCACCACCAACTAGGAGTCGCATTTGATCGTTAAATTGTGCGCTCCACTTTCTTTCACCACCTTTAATCCTGCAATAAGGGCTTCGTATTCGGCCTCGTTGTTGGTGGCTGGGAATTCGCATCGGATTTCTTAGAGTATTGGGGGCAGATTCAGGGGCCGGAGACATACGCCCAGGCCGCTGCCACTTTACCTGCTGGCTCTGTCTACTTCTAGTGTCCATTCTTCGGTTGCTGATGTTATTAGCTGATTTACTTCGGCCTCGGTTACTTCGGTGGACGAGTTTTCTTTGAAGTCCGCTAGAAAATCTGCGAGGGCTTGAGATTTGATGGCTTTTTTCCCTTCGAATGATATGTCGTGTTCGCTGAGTTTTAGGGCCCACTTCATTAGTCTATCTCTAGGGATTGTAGCACGCCCCGCAAATGTAAGGAGGTTATCACCACGATTGGGTGTCCTTGGAAGTATGCTCGGAGTTTTCTTGCGGTAAATCCAGGCTCAGGATCGCTTTTTCTAAGGTTAGGTATCTTGTTTCTACCGAGGTTAGAGTCTTACTAGCGAAGTATACCGGTTGCTGCTTCCCCCCGATTTCTTTGACCAGGACTGTAGTTACTGCAATTTGTGAATGTGATAGGTACAGATATAGCTTCTCATTAGCTTCCGGCTTGGCTAAGAGTGGAGGGCTGGTCAAGAAATCTTTGATGTCGACTAGTGCTTTTCTATAGTTTTCGGTCCACTCAAACTCCTTGGACTTTTTGAGGGCTTCGAAGAATGGCTGGAACTTTTCTGATGCCTTCGGGATGAACCTGGTTAGGGCCGCTAATCTTTCAGTGAGCTTTTGTACGTCTTTCTTGTTCTGCGGTTCCGCTATGTTTAGGATCGGCTTGATTTGGTCTGGGTTGGCCTCAAACCCTTTCTTCGTCACTAGGTACCCCAAGAATTTTCCCGCTTTGACTCCGAACTGGCATTTGGTCGGGTTCAGCTTCATGTTGTACTTTCGGAGGGTTTCGAATGCCTGACTTAGATGGTGAACATGCTGGCTTATTTGCTCTGATTTCACTAACATATCGTCAATGTACACCTCTATAGTCTTCCCCAGTTTATCGGCGAACATTTTGTTCATGAGCCTTTGGTAGGTGGAGCCTGCATTCTTCAGTCCGAAGGGCATTACTTTGTAGCAATAGATGCCCCGCTCTGTGATGAAGGCAGTTTTTTCTTGGTCGCCGGGGTGCATTAGTATCTGATTTTACCCAGAGTATGCGTCCATGAAGCTCAGCATCTCGTATCCTGCGGTCGCATCAATAGTGAGATCTATGTGCGGCAGATAGAACGGATCTTTCGGACACGCTTTATTCAGATCGGTGAAGTCGATGCACACCCTCAATTTCCCATTCTTCTTTTTCACGACCACCACGTTTGCGAGCCATTCGGGGTATTGGACCTCCCTAATTGACCTATTTGTAAGGAGTTTTTCTACTTCTTCATTGCTGATCTCATTCCGCTCTTGGGCAAACCTTCTGCGTTTTTGTCTCACTGGTTTCATTCCCTCTTTCACATTCAGTTTGTGGGTAATGACTGCTGCATCGATTCCAGTCATATCTGCGTGTGACCAGGCGAAGCAGTCCTGGTTGGCCCTAAGGAAGTCTATCAGTTCTTCCCTCTCTCTTCTCTCCAGCATGGCCCCGATTCGCACCGTTTTTTCCTTGTCTAGTGATATTTCGTCCACTTCGTGCTCGGCCGGCTCAAGGGGTGCCTCCGGCCGTATCTGTGGTTGCTATACTTCTGCCGCCTTTTGTTTCAAGCAATTGGCGTAGCATTCTTTGGATGCATTTTGTTCTCCTCTTATCTGTTTGATCCCGTGTGGAGTCGAGAATTTGATTAGCTGGTGGTACGTTGAGGGTATGACTTTCATCCCATGAATCCAGGGCCTTCCTAAAATTACGTTATAGGCAGAATTGGAACTTATTACCAGGAAGGTGGTGTGGAGGTTTATTCCTTCTGCGTATACCGGTAATTCGATTTCTCCAATGGTGGAGGTGTCTTTTCCGTCAAAGCCTACGAGGGAGACAGCCTTCCTACGCATTATTCTTTCGTCCAGCTGCATGTTTCTGAACGTCTCCATGAATAGGATATTGGCTGAGCTGCCGTTGTCGACTAGTACCCTCTTTACTGTCAGGTTTGCTATGGAGATTTTGATCACCTAAGGTTTTGAGTACCGTTAGGGCTTCCCTCGTGGGTATGGTGAGAGGGTATGGCAATAGTTCCTTTTCTCTTCGTATGGGATCAGGATCGTTGTAGTTTGGCCTGGAGGAGCTCCTGCGGCCGGAGTCCCTTCGCCCTCAAGAATCTTCACTTCGGGTACTACCGGTAAAGTCGCTTCGCCCTCGAGAGTTTGAGGAGCTTTGTGATCCTCTCTGATTCCTAGGTTGGAATTTCTCTTCATACTCCATCGCATCTTCTGCCCTTTCCAACACATCCTCGAATGTCCTCGGTTTTATAAGTTTGAGGCTTTCGTAAAATTTTGAAGTCTTTACGAGCCCTTTAATGAACGCTTTGATGGCACTCTTATCCCTACAATCTGGGATGGTCATCTTTATTTGTTTGAACTTCCTTACGTACTGCCTGAGGCTCTCATTGGCTCCCTGCTTCAGGTTGTAGAGGTCATCCACATCTTTTTCTTTTCCTCGGCTGTCGGAGAAGTGATTGACAAACTTTATGGCCAATGAGGAGAAAGATTTAATGCTTTTTTCGGGGAGGGCCGAATACCATCTTTGGGCGGTTCCGGTTAGGGTGGAACCGAAGGCTTTGCACATTATGGCTTCCAAATCTTCTTTTAGGATATTGCATGTCCTCATGCGAGTCTTGTAGTCAGTGATGTGATCTTCGGGGTCTGTTGTTCCCTCATAAGGTTTCATACTAGGGATGGAAAACCTTTTCGGCATTTTCGTGTCTAGGATCTAGGAGGTGAATGGGGTGTCGGAATAGCGTGTCGTCGAAGAACGCATTGTGACCCTTCTTCCTGAAGTTCGTTGTACCAGATCCTTCAATTCTCTGATTTCAAGATCGCGGAGTTTTTCGCGGCTTCTTTTGGACGACGTCGGTCTCCTTTGTTCATCATCGGAACTGCTTGAGCTCCTCCGTTCTAGAGTTTTGCGACTTTCCGTTGATCCGTCGCTTTCTTCTGACCCTTTGTCGGAGCCTTCTTCAAAGTTGAGCCTCTTTTTACGGAGAGGTGAATATCTCCGGCTTGATCGCTTGGTTCTTCCCTTGGAGGAGGCTTTTCTGGATTCTGCTTCTTTTTTCCACAATTCTCTTTCTTCCTCTGCTTTCTTGAGCATCTCAGTCATGATGGCGAGTTGCTCTTCCGGCGTCTTTGGAGTTTGGTCTTCTACGATGACGGTGTTGGGATTTGCCGGTGCCATGTTCGACGGGAATGGAACGGGGTTAGGGTAATTCGGAAAATTAGGTTTTGTTATTTCTCTGAGATCTCAGCCTCGTGTGTGAGGTTTCGTAACCCCACGTCCAAACTGTGGTGTCAAATAAACCACAGCCAAATATTAGGCTAAGATTGCTTGAGAAAATAGCTAAAAGCTTACAGAGATGATCTCACAGAGTTTAATTTCTAATGAATAAAAATCGGATCCTTTCACGTTCATCCTTACCCCCTATTTGTAGAAGGTGTTTTGTGTCCTATTTCTATTTGGATTGGGACTCATTATTCTCCTTGAATTCGGTCTCCTTTACGGACTTGGGCTTGACTTCCTTGTTGGGCTTGGTTTCCTTCTTGGACTTGGTTTCCTTCTTGGACTTGGTTTCCTCTCTGGGCTTGGGCTTGTTAGTGCTATCCGGGTTTGTATTAGATTCTTCGGCCGCAGGGGTTGTTTCGGCGTGCTTGGTCTCTTTTCGGCCCCAGATATGGTGAGTCCCCTTCGGCCGAAGGAGCATTGATCCTTTTCGGACGAAGGTCTTGCCTATGCTTTTCACTTGAATTTATTTTTTGATTTGTTGAGGGTCCACAACTTTCTGAGACCGCAAGTTGTTATCCCACCACAGTTTGTATGTAGATTTTACATCTCATTTCAGAATTTAAAAAATTATTCCCAAATAATTATGTTTAGGTGTAAATGCATTTGATATGTTAGATTTCTCTACCATCATCCTAATATTTATGTCCTCTTATTTATGAGGAAAAAATAGATTACTATATATGTATAATATGATTTTTTTAATCTATATATTTCTTTCATTCTACTTTTAAAAATAAAATTATTTATTATGATTAAGTATCTATTTTTTTTCATTTAGTGTCATAAGTGTTTTTTTTATTTATTTTATTTTATTAGTAGACGAGTGAAAGTAATTATTTCTAATTATTTAGAAAATAATTTTATTTGACGTAATAATAAATTAAAATTTATTAAATAAAATGTTAAACATCTAATACAATAAAATATTAAAATAATTTTAAAAATAATAATATAGAATAATTTTATAATCATAATATCCTAATGTAATTAATATCAAAATATTAAAAATATATGTAATTTAACGATAATAAACTAGTAAATTTTTAAAAAATAAATTAAAATATTTTAATTATTTAATAAAATATTTAAAATTTAGTTTGAATTATTTAACCAAAAGTTAAATAATTGTTGAAACTAATTAATTAGTAAAACCACATAAAAATACAAAAATCACCCGAACCTCATCAAAATCCATATGGTTTGGATGATTTAGTAGAAATTTGCAAAAATCAAGTGTTAAAAATAACATGTTAAAAATTTGGATGGTTTTTGAAATTAATCCTTGTATTTTAACTCTCACTAGTTGGGTCTTTAAACTTAATTTTATCTACCAATTGAACCCTTTTCATCAATTATTTTTCTATCAATTGACCTTCAAAATAAAGTTTGAAATGACAAGATATATGATAATCAACATTCAACATATTTAGCTCTATCTACTTAATTCTATGGAAAACAAATAATCCTACCCAATTGACTTTAGCCTATCATGATTAAGTTAAAATTGAAAAAATAAAATAAAAAATAAAGAAAATCAACAATTCTATAATTAATCACAAAAATATTCAAAATCAACCTAAGAAAAAAAATTATCTGATTTTAAATCTTAAACTTCAGGTTTGATCATGTTATAGAAATTATTTCTTCTTCATGAAGATTCAATAAAAGAGAATTGTATAACCTTTTTATTTCTTCTAAACTCAAAAAATTAATAAAATTAATTCAAATGTAAAAAAGTTATTTCATGGAGGAAATAATACAATATTTATAGGCGATCTGGAGACTGCAATTTACATAAAGTTAGTCTGTTGCTGTGATCTCCCTGCTATACTCATACAAATATTATAATAATTTATATACACATATATTTATTTGAGTTATGTGATATAAAAATTTAATGAATAATCACTATCTAAATATCATCATCTTCCGGTCTAGATATAATTTCTCTAAACAAAAAATATATATAACATTATAGAAATTAACTATTTATTATTGTCTATTAAAATGATTTTTTATATTTTTTTTATATAGTAAGAAAATAAGTGATTCGTATTAGTGAATAATAATATAAAGTAATATAATATAAAATCCACCGATAATTTTGTCTAAGATGAAATAGTAGAGGAATGATAATTAATTAGATTTTATTTAAATTATAAAATTTAGATAATAAATTATAATTGTTTATACAAATTGTTAAATACAATTAAAAATAATAATTATGTATATATATATATATATATATATTATTTTATCAAATTCATAATCAATTGAATAATTAATATATATATATATATACACACTTCAATCTACTTTATTTTTATTTTTTAGATAAATATAATAAATATTTTTTTATTAGTTTTTTCTATATTTTCATTATTAAATAAAGTTTATATTGACCATGTTTTTTTATTTATTTTTTTATTTTTGAATTTCTTTTTGGTTATTTTGTACCCATTTTTCATTCTATGTACCTTTATTATCAAAACTATACAAATATTTATTGGGATTCATTTTATATTTATTATTAAAATAATAGATTCATATTTTTTTTTCTATATTTCAATTTAAATTTACAATATGACTTTTATTTTTCATTTTATAGTACGCACATGGATTGATTTGGGCCTTTAGGTTGTCTGCAAAAGCCGCTCACTAGTTGCGCCAAACCCATCTAATGATCTTATCAACTTCTCATTTAACCTACTATATAAGTATTATGATAGAGTTTCTAGTCGCTGCGGCGGTGGAGAGACTACTTTATATTTTCATCGTTTCTGTGTTTTCTCATCATCTTTCTTAATTCCTTCATTTTAAATTTTTTTTAGTGATCGTTGCTGCGTGCTACGACTGCTTTTTCTTGCTTTTTCTTTTGTTGGGAAAGGTAAAACTATAAGGCCCACAATAATGGCGACCATAATAGTGGTAGAGCATTGGTAACTCTTCTGCTTTCTTCTTCCTTTCTTTTATTTTTTTTCTTTTTCTTTTGTTGGGAAAGGTAAAACTATAAGGTGCACAGTTTGTATGTAGATTTTACGTCTCATTTCTGAGACCGCAAGTTGTTATCCCACCACAATTTTTTTTAGTTAGTCTATATTTTATTTATTTTCTAATTAGTTGATAACTAAAGAATTGTAGATTTTAAATTAAAACTCTTGAAAGAAAAAATTATTTAAAAATGAATATTAACACTAAAAAATAAATAAATTACATTATAAGGAAAAAAAATGATACATTGCATTGTTTACAAAATTTTACATTTAACAGCTACTTCAACATCTAGTTGTTATTACCAAACACTCGTGCCAAATCACTACTTCAACATCTAATATAACAGCTAACAACTAATCGCTACTTCAACAGCTAACTCAACGTCTAATATAACATCTAGTGCCAAACATACACATTATCTCCTTAATTTACTTGGTTAGTTTTCTCTTTTCTCTGTTATAATAGAGATAGATATTTTTAATTTTATAAAAAAAATATAAAACATGTTTGGTTGAACTTCTCCTTTCAAGAAGATAGTAAGTAAATTTTAAATTTAACTAAACATATTATATATATATATATATATATTTCCAAAAAATAAAAATAAAAAGAACATTCTATTATTATATATAATAATAATTTAATGATATAGATTTTAGATTCATGTCAATTTTAAAATTGAATCTAAAAACTGGAATAATATAAACTTAGCTCTATTTAATTTACAAAGAGCAGCTATGCCTTAAAGGTCGTTGTGAGAACTAATTGAACGAAAATCTCTTTATATAGTGGTGGAAAAACTAATCGATGAGTTATACTTCCGATGTGGTATAACAATTAGTATAAATATAAAATTAAATATTAGAATTTATTACAGAATCTGTGAAAAAAGTGAGAATTTATTAAAATGTTGAAATAACCAATTTAGTTAATTAAAATTAAAGACTAAAAACGTAATTTTATAAAAAGGATGATGTGTTGCATTTTTACGAAGCCAGTTGTGAATGCGTGGTTAATTGGTTTTCTTAATTTCCTCTATTTATTATAATAGAGATAGAGATTATTTTGTATTGAATTGATTCAACTTTTAAGAATGAATTAATTTGATTTTTTATATGTTATGATTGCGATTATAAAATAATTTACTTATTCATATTTTTAATTTAATAAAAAAAATTATAAAACATGTTTGGTTAAACTTATTCTTTTAAAAAGATAGTAAGTAAATTTTAATTTTAACCAAACATATACTATTATATATATATAATTATATATATGTATATATATTGAAAAAAAACTTCTATTATTATTATGTATAATAATATAATGATAATATAGATTTTGGATTCATGTCAATTTTAAAATTTTAAAATTGAATCCAAAAAATGAAATAATATAAACTCATATTTAAACCTCTAGTGGCAAGTAGCTCTGTTTAATTTACAAAGAGCACCAATGCCTTCAAGGTCGATGTAAAAACTAACTGAACAAAAATCTATTTATATAGTGGTGGAAAAAATAATCGGTGAGTTATATTTCCGATGTGGTATAACAATTAGTGTAAATATAAAATTGAATATTAGAATTTATTACAGAATATGTGAAAAGATGAGAATTTATTAAAAAGTCGAAATAACAAATTTAGTTAATTAAAATTAAAGACTAAAACAGTAATTTTATAAAAAAAAAATGATGTGTCGCATTTTTACGAAGCCACAATTGACTTGGTTAATTTCCTCCTTTTATTATAATAGAGATTACTAATTGATATTTACTACATTTGTTAAACAAAACCCTTGGATCAAATTGATCCATATCAATTGACCTTTTTCATTTAATAGATTTGTGTTTTGTCTATTATGCCCCTTAGATATAAAAGTAAATAAAATTTAATGAAGTATTTTTATTTTACCATTAAATATGTGTTTAAATAATTTGTTTATTTAAATGTAAAATTCATTTAATTTGTCATTTAATACTAATTTAATTATGTAATATTTTTTTACATTCTAGTTTAATAATGTGTATCCAAGAATATAAAGAAGTTTATTTATACAATTTAATATTTTTAACTAAATAATTCATATATACATATATATATATTTCATTTATATAATAACTATTTTTTATTTAAAAAAAATAATAAGATTAATAACAACACTTTCATGAAAATATAACTTCAAATCTAAAATGATTAGTTTTATAATACGCTAAAAAAAATTGAAAATAAATGAGAGTTTTTGAATTGTCATTATAAATAAACTATTGTCTTATGATATATTATTAAAAAAAAATTGAAATAGGAGGATGTTGTACAGGCTTTTATATACTTCCATCATACAAAAATAAAATCATTAATAAATGATATTTGAATTATCCAATCTAATTCAAGTTACTAAATACTTCCTCTGTTTTTTTTTACTTGCTACACTTTCTGTTTACACACACTCCAATGCTTAATTTTTACGGTAAATATATTTAATTATACACAATTAAAAATTATAATAATTTTAGATTTAGAAAATAGATGTTAAGATGAATAAAATAAGATCTCACTTGACTAAATTTTTCTTTATACATAAATAACAACATGCGAAATAAGATTGATGGATAAATAGTGATTACTATGCAAGTGTAGCGATTAAAAAAAAATGGAGGAAGTATATAGTGTAACCAAACCACCTAGTGTTACCGGCAAAGTAGATAAGTGATTGTATGGACTTTGAGAAACCGAGTAAAGTGTGTTCTAGGCACTTCGACATGCAGATCTTTGTTATTTAAAAGAGTAAAATAAACAAAAATAATAATTTCCTAGTCAAACTTTGAGAAACTAACTAAGGTATGTGTCCTAAACACCTCCACGTGCAGGTCAGTTTCATTCTTTAAAAGAGTAAAAAAAAAAATAAAGAAAGAAAAAAAAGAATAAAAATACACCCTATAATGGCCGTCCAAAATTATGGTAAATAATTGAGGAAAATAGAAATAGAAAAATTAATTAAATGTAAAGATTAGTGGCCAGAGTTAAGAGATTAATCATAGGTTGATTGCGAATTAGCTGTTAAAATTGGCAAAATACTCGAAAGAAGTTGCGTAGCAAATTGGACATATGTTAAATTTGAGTGGTTTGAAGTATAACATTCATTTTTATTCATGAGAGTTAAGGGTTTGCAAAAAGATCGAATCCGAAAACTCAAACCCACCCAATTTTTACCTGATCTCGATTCGAGAAATAATCGGATTCTGTTTAATCCACTAAAACTAAATATTTCGAATTTTGGATCAGCCTAAATTTGGACTGAATCCCAACCAGTACACACCCCTAATGAGAGTCTCTCAAGATCTATTGGTTGACATATATAATAATATGTTTATCTTTGGGAGAGGACTTTAGATGTTCAAGGATTAGGGCCCAGTGAACCTTACCTTTGGATTTATTTATTATTTTATCATAATTTATATATTTTTAATTTTTTCTTCCAATATAAATATTAAAAGTGAATATTGTTTGAAACTATAAAAAATTATTCATTATAAATTGATAGTTTCTTTTTGGTTATATATAAATTGTAATTTTCCAAATATATTATTAATTAAATTAAAACTATACCTGCATATATAATTTTCATAGATAGTTTTTTTATTATATAAAATTTATGTGGATTGAATTAAATAATATATTATTTTTATCTCAATATGATATAACTGCATATCTTTATTTTTTCAAAAAAAAAGATTGTCATAATTTGTTCAATATAATAATAATAAATAATGGTGTAAAACTTATTTATAAAAAAAAGTATTAATTTTATAATAATAAATGATCATAAACAGAGCATTGAGAATAAATATGTATCTATAATAAATATAATGTGTAATCCATGTGAATCACTTTAAATGTATTTAAATAGTTAAAATAACTCATTAAATAAGGATATGTGGTGGGAAAATAACCTTAAGGCATCATAGGCGAAGGTCAAAACAAGGGGGTCGAAGTCCATAACCATACTCGGTCGAAGCGTACTCGGCCGAAACGATAAAAAAAACTCACAAGAGATACCCGAAGGCTATTCTCGGACGAAAGGGAGCCAAAGGCTCAGGAATTGTCCAAGAGTCAAGCTCAGCCGAAACGACCGAAGGCCCAAGACAGCCCAACTCGGCCGAGCCCAACAGAGTCCAAACCAAAGCACGTCAAGCCACCGAATTATTACCTAACCAAACAAGGATTATCGAAGCCCAATCAGAAAAGGAAGACTTATCTCACTGGGCCAAGGATTCCTAAAGCCCGATTGATAAAGGAAAACCTATCTCACTAGATCAAGGATTCCTAAAGCCCGATTGATAAAGGAAGACCAACCTCATTGAAAGAAGGAGACCAAGTCCTAATGGAAAGAAAAGTCCCAATCCTTCTAGAAAAAAGACTGATCACCCCTATAAATAGGGGGTAGAGACAATTGTAAAAGATCCAATTTTTTACTCATTAGAATCATACTCTGTGAGATAGTATCTATAAGCTTTTGAGCTATCATATTCAATCAATCTTAACCATATATTTGACTATGGTTTATTTGGCACCACGGGATATACAAGTCCTTTTACCTTTAAAATTTCCATTTGATCCGGATCAAATTGATCCATTTAGCACCACTCTTTGTTAAATTATAGTGATTGATAAATTAAAAATATATATCCTAGAGCTAATCTATATATCTATATAAAAGAACTACAAAAACCAATGATGTGGCAACTTAGAATTTTAGTATTAGCACTTAAAAATTAGATTTAAGTTTTACTACTAATTACATATATGCCACTCAATTATTTTATCAATTAATTTTAGTATTAGTGCTTAAAAATTAGGTTCAAATTTTACTACTAACTACTCATATGTCACTCAAATATTTTTATCAATTATCATTTAATTCAATTGTATTAAATATATTAAGCACTGAATTAAAATATGTTACTTAATTTAGCACTTGATTTCAATTCCATTTGATATGTTATCATCACTTAATTATTCTATTAGAATAAACAACACTTTCAAACTTAAATAATTTTTTAAATACATAATTATAAAAATACTATTAATAAAATAGTAAATTATTTAAAATTTATTTAAATAACTATTCAAATATAGTTACTTAGTTTAAATAAAATTAAATAATTTATGAAATATAAAAATTATGAAAAATTATATAAATAAAATAATATATTGTTTTAAAATTATATTTTAATTAATATTTAAATAATCACTAATTATTTTAAATTATTTTATATTTTAACAATCGCGCGAAGCGCGGACTAATTATCTAGTTATTTAATATTATCACACAAACATTTTTACTCCTTTTGTTCAACAAAGAAACAAATATAATTTTGCATCGTAGCATTTAACTATCTACATATTTATTAATATATATATTCATTTGTATAATTTATATTTATATAAGTGTTATAATTAATTAATTCATTATATATATATTTATTTATTTCAAATAGTTAGAACGTAGTAGTTATGTAATATAAAAATTTAATGATTGATCATTATAACGTAAAAGTATCTAAATCTCATCATCTTCTAAATAAATTTTAGTGTAGATAATTTTACTTTAAATTAAAAAAAAATGACATTATAAAAATTAACTATCTATTATTGTCGATTATATGATTTTTTCTTATAAAATAATTATGAAGACAAGTGATTTTTATTAATGAATTTAATATAAAGCAATATAATATAAAATCCACCAATAATTTTATGCAAGATGAAATAATGGTGGAATAATAATTAATTAGATTTCATTTAAACTATAAAATTTAGATAATATATATAATTGTTTATACAAACTGTTAAGTACAATTTTTTTAAAAAAAATTAATTATGTTTTTATACTTAAAAATATTATCTTATTAAATTCATAATCAAATAAATAATTTATATATATACTGTATTTTTATTTTTTTAAATAAATATTTTTTATTTGTTCCTTCTATATTTTCATTATTAAATAAAGTTTATATTGACCCTGTTTTTTATTTTTGAATTTCTTTTTAGCTATTTTACACCCATTTTTCATTCTATATACCTTTATTATCAAAACTATAGGAATATTTTTTGGGGTTCATTTTATATTTATTATTAGAATAATAGATTCATATTGTTTTTCTATATTTTAATTTAAATTTACTATATAATTTTTATTTTCATTTTATAAGTAGGCATGTTGATTGGTTTGGGCCTCTAGATCATTTATGAAAGCCGCTCACTAGTTGCTCGACGCCCATCTAACGAACTTATAAACTTCTCACTTAACCTACCTATATAAGTTTTATATAGGGTTTTTAGCGGCTGCGGCGTGGGGCGTCTACTTTACATACTGTGTTTTCTCATCATCTTTCTAAGTTCCTTCATTTTAATTTTTTTTTTTTAATGATCACTGTTGTGTGCTACTTTTGCTTTTGTTGGAAAGGTAAAATTTTAAGGTGCACAGTAATGGCGACCAATAGTGGTGGAGCCTTGGTAACTCTTCTGCCCTCTTTCTTTCTTTTTTTTTTTTTTGTTCTTTTTCTTTTTTAAATTTAGTTTCACTTTGTAGTGGCAATTTAGAACTTAACCCACACTAAGTTAGCACATTTTCCATCTAAAGTTGAAACAATCTATTTCAATATTTCATGTGTTTTGAGAAAATATGAAACCTATGAAAAAAACATCTTCTTTCAATGGCCTCTGACCTGGAATTGCTATTTAAATATGGAAGAAGAAGGAAACATGGAAGAAGAAGAAGGGAGGATATGAAGAAGTATAAAGGGAGGTTGTGAAGAAGTAGCTGGTTCTACTGTATTTTTGAGGAAGGCATTTTTATTATATTTTCGAAGAAGACAATATTACCTATGTAATTATTTTTCTTTTGGTGTAATTTGATTCAAATTTTTCATTCTAATTTTTTTTTTTTTTTTTAAGTCAGCTAGTGTCTTATGATACAAATGTTGATATTCAATTATGCACAAAATTTCATAGTGGTCTTTCTATGAATAACCCATACAAATACCTTGATACTAGTAAATTAAAATTTTCATATGTAGATGGATTGATGATTATCACTCTAGACATAAAACTAAATATATAATTAATGTGTATATATATATATATATATATATATATATATATATATAAAAGTATCCATTTGTATAAAAAAGCAAATTCTAAATTGATTCATTTGTTGTTGGTATGTACATTTTATACTTCATTTCAAAATTTAAAAAATTATTCCCAAATAATTGTGTTTAGGTGTAAATGCATGAATTGATATGTTAGATTTCTTCATCATCTTTCTAATATTTATGTCTTCGAGGAAAAAATAGATTATATATATATAATATGATTTTTTAAATCGATATATTTTTCATTCTACTTTTAAAAATAAAATTATTTATTATGATTAAATATCTATGTTTTCATTTAGTGTTATAAGTATTTTATTTTATTTTATTAATAGACGAGTGAAAGCAATTACTTCTAATTATTTAGAAAATGATTTTACTTACATAATAATAAATTAAAATTTATTTAATGAAATGTTAAACATCTAATACAATAAAATATAAAAATAATTTTAATAATAATATAGAATAGTTTTATAGTCATAATGTCCTAATGTAATTAAAATCAAAATATTAAAAATATATATGTAATTTAACGATAATAAACTAGTAAATTATAAATATATATAATGTTATTTAATAAAACTATTTCTACCAAATTAGTTAAGCGTGACAAAATAATAGTGCTTTCTTTTATATATGATATAAATAATATTTACCGTCTTTTGTATTGATATTAATTTTTTTCACATGTATATAAATGATTATAAATATTTATAAGTTGTAAAATAATATAAATATAAAAAATAATATAAAATAATATATTGTTATTTATAAAGCAATCCAATTTTCATCAAAATGATAAAAATAACTTCATTTTTAATTTGGATATATATATATATATATATATATTTTTTTTTTCTAAAAGTTAAATTTTCATATCTAACATATGAAGTAGACCCACTTATGATTTAACATTATTACTAAAAGTAAAAGTAATAAATTTTTATAAAAAAATAATTATAATTTTCTTAATTTTTATAAATTGATATTTTCTATATAAGTTTCATAATATTTGTGCAATGACTAATTTATCGTTTTTGTTTGTTAGTAATAATTATCAAATTTTTAAAAATCAAATAAATAATATATTCTCAATTTCAATTTCTAATAATTATTATTATTGTAAATACTTTTACCTAATAAAGTTCTTTTAAAAAATCCAAAATAAATAATAAAATTATCTATTTTGGAAGTTCCAAATAATCACTCTCAATTACTCAAATACGTAATAAAAAAAATTTATTAAGATATATATGAAAAAAAAAGTAAGAATTAATTACGAGAAATATTTAAAAAATGAATACATGGAAAAAATATTGAACTAACAAAACAATCTATAAAATAAAATTGGAAAAAAAAGTAAAACATATCTATTTTGATAATTTAAAATACTCATTTATATTTTGCAACATACATCTAACCTCACTCATTTCAAAATCTATTAATTAAAAAAAAAATTCCAGACACTTCTCAACTTACCAAATTAACTTATAAACGAATTATATCACAAATTGATAAATAAGTAATTGCTATTCAATTTTTAATTTAAAGCCACCCAAACACAATCAGTATCTAAATACAAACAATCTATAATAATATAATAATAGTGTTGTACTTGAATCCAATATTTTATATTTCTGTTTTTTTTTTTCACCGCAGCTATATTTTCATATGCATATTGGTAGGATTATCTTAAATTATAAAGATTTCCTTTTAGCAAGATTTTTCAATTTTAAGTTTGGATCTATTTCCTACTAATTAAGATTTGGTTTTTATAATTTGGTTGGTATTATATTCCTTAGTTGAAAAGAAAACAAATTAGAAAAGTATATTTGGTGATCTCAATAAATAAAGTTGTCTCATTGAAGATAAAGCATCATGTCCCTTTAGGATAGGTTAGGGTCTCGCCATTAAGGTGATTTCAATTACTAAGGTTGAGATCTCGCCATAAAGAAATTTTGAATATTGAGGTTGGGGTCTCGCCATTAAAGAGATTTCGAGTATTGAGGTTGGGTTCTTGCCATTAAAGAGATTTCGAATTGGGGTTATCTTGCTATAGTTTGATTTATTCACTTAAAATAGATAATGATTGGTTGTTTGATTTTGAATATACTTGTTTGAGTAAGATTGAGAAAGAGAGCGATTTTATATGGAGAGAGGGTATTGAAATTTATTTTGTAATCTTTTTCTCTATAGAAAATTTGTTTTGTTTTGTTTTTTGTTTTGTTTTGTTTTGTTTTTTTTTTGTTGGTGTTGTAACGCAATTTGCCAAGCCACGTTAAATATTATATTTATTTATGTCTGAATCTTTTGGTTGAATCGAACTTGGAATTAGGAAGTAAGAGGGATAGAAAGCAAACTCCTAACAAATACATATGAGAGCTTTAATGGTGTTTTGTTTAAAGATCAAGTTTGAAGTTAAAATCTCAATTTGAACTAGTATCCATGATGTAGATCAGTGAGATCAATTTAGTAAAAGTTTTAATCAACATAATATTCTAGATAACTTCGAAGACTTGAAGATTTATCCTTAACCAGCTGTTGGATGATGCTCAAATTTGATTCGAATCTTCTACGTTTAAAGTTCTAAAGTTAACTGTTTTGAATATGGATTAAAGAGTTGCATAAAGAGATATAGCATCAATAGTTAGGTTCATAGGTTTCACGGATCTATCCTACATAGTTAGATTGAACAAGGTCTATCTCCCTTATTAATCGGATCTATCCTACATAGTTAGATTGAATCTCACTTATTAATCGTTGGAAATGGCTGAATTTTGAATATATTATAGAAGACACATGGTGGTTAATGTTGGATGGTGGAGATCGAGTTTGGAGATTTCTAGGAGCAATGCTGGACAGAGTATGATTATTGCACATTGAAAGAATGGTAAAGTATGAGATTAAGATAAAAACTGAAAAACAAGTAGAATTGGAGTTTCGGATTTGGTAGTTTCTCATTTGAGGTGGAGAAATATTTTGGATTTGATTGAAAATGAATTGAATGATGTTGACTGAATTTGATTATAGTGATCAAAGGAAAAATATTCAAAAAATTTAAGGTAATTCAAGTCAAGGTAGGGATTAGTTAAGATTTCCTTGAATCATAAGGATTTCCTTTTAAGAATGTTGTCATATTTTGAGTTTGAATCTATTTCTTAGTTGTTTGATTTCTTACTTTGGAAAAAATTGGTTTTCCCAATTTGATTTATTGTATTCCTTAGTAGGAAAGGGAACAAACTATGAAAGTATATTCGGTAATCATTATAAATAGAACTGTCTTATTGAAGAGAAATCATTCCATCCTTTTTGGTTAAAAACAAAAATATGAACCTTGCATCAGTTAATCCACAAGTTAGAATGTTGTTCTCTTGAGGATTCCTCTTGTTGGTATCCAACACTGACACATAACTACATGCTACAACCAATAGCACTATCACAAACATCATCACATAATTCCAAAATTATCTAATCTCCGCATAACCATACTATTAAAAGCACTAACATATTAATGAGATCAGGTTTTTTCCAAATGGATTAGAATCAATCTCAAATTACTTACTATAACTTAGCATCATTAATCTATTAATCTCAACATTACAAAATACCAATTTTATGGAAGGTAAAGACACATGATTTAGTTTCAAAATCAACCCAAAAAAACTTACAATCATCCTAAAATCAAAATCAACATTCATTTTTGAATTGAAAAATAGGTAGAGAGATAGAGATATACCTTCAAAAATTGAGCTAAAAAACACCTTAAAAGTGCCAAGGTTTGATAATCAATCTTGTTTTGGGTCGGTAGAGATGTTATTGGAGGGTATTTAATGGTTGGATAGTAAATTTGTATGTATAGGTGGCTAGGGTTTGTTGGAAAAATACGGCTAGCTCTAATACCACTTGTTGAACAAATAGCGAGATGAGTATTGGTAACCACAGAGTAAAATAAACATACACAAGATAAGAAAATAGAGATAGAACATAAGACACAAGGTCTTACCTGGAAACCCAAAACGGAAAAAAACCACGACCGCCAAGACGACGAGAGACCAATTCACTTTTTAACAATAAAGCAACAGTTACAACCAGAATACCACTCTTTCACTCCCCAATCCAATTACATTGGTTACAATCTCACATAAGCTCTCCTCATATGGCTCTCATAGGATAATAGGACTCGATTCTAGAACTCAAGATCTCCATGGTCTCCACGGTTCCCAGACCTCAATCGGGCACCTCCCAAACCTAACCGACTATATCTATATTGTTCTCTCAGGATATCTAATAATAGATACAAGCATCATATATATATAGCATTAGATTACTTAGTCACAAAAGTAATTGTAAACCATTAAGAAAACCTTGTCCTATTTAGGATTCTCAAGGATCTCTTTTTCCTAATTAGAATCCTTTTTAGGAAATATCATTCATAATCAAATATGACACTTCCAAAATAACCTTCAAGTCTTTTTCTAATTACAAACCAATTATGGATACAGGAATATATCCGAATTCTCGTCACAATCCTAACAGGGTTTTCGTGTGGTGGAGAGAGAAATAGAAATGAGAGGTTGAAGGAGATGAATAGTGATATTAAGAGTAGTGGGCTTCATTATTACACGTGGACTTGGATTTGGATTGGTTCAAATTAGGCCAATCTAATCTGGAGTTCAATTTCCACTGAAACTCATTTTAGACACTTCTACGCCCTTCTAAAAATTAATTTTAATATTTTAAATAAAAAATATCACCAATTTTAAAATTTTATATTTTTCGCTCAAAAGGACAATCAAAATTTTGGTAAATTTTGATGTTTTGGCCCAAATTTCAGATTATTTTTCGAGGCTAAAAAATAATTTTTACCCGAAAATCCAATTTCGAAATATAAATTCATATCTAAGTTAAAGTCTTACTTTAAAATATAAACTCGTATTTAAGTCAAATATCATGTTTCTGAATCAAAATATTCATTTGAATTTACTTGTCAATTTTGATCCTAAACTTCAAATTTTAGTTTAAAATTCTTAATTTCACACTTTCCCTTAATAATATTTTTGATTTGTTTCGATATAGAAAGTTCAAAAATCAAATATTTAAAAATTTTAAATTAATTTAAGATGTAGGCTTAATATAGGAACCTTACACGTAATAAAACTAAATATATTATTTTACCAACTAATATTTATAGTTTCACATAATTTATTCCTTTTGGATAATAAGATTACTTTTGAAAGAGAGTGCATTTCATTTGTCCTTCAATATGTTTCCTAATTCCATTTATCATGTTAAAATTGATTATGATTTTATCCATGAGAAAGTTAAATATGAATGTCTTCTTCTCACTAATATATCTACATTCAAACTAATTGCGCTCATTTTCCATAAAAGCAATGTATAAAAAGAAATTACAAAATTAAATAAAAATAACTATAGTAATCTTGAGCTAAATCACAAAATAATTAATTAATTGACTAACATTTGTGAAATTATATAATGTTTGAAATTATATTATTAGATATTATAGTATATTTTAGAATAATTTCTTTATAAAAACTTGTTGTCATGTCACGCTCCGTAAAAATTTTATAGTTTGTGATGCATTCACACTAATTATCTTAATTTCAATTATTCATGGAAGATGAATGATAATAATAGTATAATATAGAAGATTATGAAATATGCTCACTAATATCTATTCATGAATATTTTTAATTTAATAATTATGATATTTTATTATTAAAAAATTATTATATTATAATTTAATTATATTTTTATATTAAATTTATTATATTGGAGGAAAATAAATAAAAATCATCTATATTCTTTTCATTCAAGAAGAAGACAAAATGGAGAATTTTAATTCTAATAACAAATTGTATAAATGGTAAATTAAAATTTCACATCCACAACAGCTTATACTTATATAAATTACTATTACATTAAATTTATTAATTCTTAATAATTCTTTTTAAATTTTTATATGAATGAATAATATATAATTCATTTTAAACAAAATTTAATATTAAAATTAATTTTCTTTTTTATCTAAATAGTTTTTTAGTCACCTTACTTTGATATCATCGCATCATAACTCATATCATTATTTATATGAAAAATGTTTATTTGTTCCTTTTGATTTACTATATCAACCTACTAGTACTGTTGTGGTGATATAATTAAAAGAAAAACACTTTTGTTTGTATGCACTTTCCACTATTGGTTTTTTCTATTCAATAATTAAAAAAAATATCAATTATAAAAATCTTTATGTTATATAGTTAAAATATATAATATATTTTTAAAAAATTAATTAAAAATATTTTTTGTATTATTTAATTAGATAATTTATTTTAACTTTAATAATTAAAATAATTAATATATTTTATATGGTTAATATATATAAAAATAATTATATGTATATAATGTAAAAGTAGCATCTAAATATTGAAGTATAATTGAAATATATAAAGAAAGGTGAAGGGTGACACTATTATAATAATTTTTTTTATGTATATTTTTATTTGTCACTAGTTTATGGGCCGGAACAGATTTGATAATCCTGCCCACTCCTCACTTAACCTAACTATATAAATCTTTCGTATGAGGCTCATAGCAGCAGCTTCATAGAGACTGCATTACTTCTATCTTCCCTCGTCTCAATCTTTGATTTTTTTTTTCTTTTTTAATTGATTTTTTCTTATCCCATAATCTTGACTGATTGATAGTGCTCTAGTTTTCATTTAGATCGGGTTTCTTCATGTATTTAGAATCTATCATGAATTAGCTCCTTTTTGGCAAGTTTGAAGAATATATTCCAGCTTTCCATCTATATCGTACAGATATATACATTTCATCTTTTACACATGTATCACATTATTTAATATATGTTTTGGAGAAGGTATGAGACCTATGAAAATAAGTTCTTTAATTTTTTCCATTTCACCTATACGATTGAAATAAGAGTGTAAAATGACAGTAGTATAGTCAAAAAGAGCTCAACAGTGTCTATGATGCCTGGGAGGCGTCTGAAAACTAGATTGCTTGAAGAGATCGAAAGGTTCAGGTATGTCAACTCTTCTGCACATGCGATTTTACAGTATTTTTTTTAGCTCCAAGAAGAAATATACTTGTAGAAGTTGCTGGACAATCAAGTTTGATCAAGGTGAATGGATGTTGAAGCAAAAGTATCTAGTTCCTAACAGTGTTGTTAGGAAGATGCAATCGAGACATTATTACGTATTTAATTATCCTAAAATGTTTTGTAGTATTGAACATGTAATCTCATTGTATTACGATTAATTTGAATATTTACTTTTATTCTTCATTTTTTTTATTAATTATTATTCTTTAGTTAAACATTTCGTAAAACAATCCTCATTAATTATTTAAATAAAAAATGTTTATAAATGTTATCCTCAATTATGCAAAATTGAGAGTACATCTATTATATGAAAAATTAAAACTAAAATCTGCAAACTTTGAGATTAAATAATAAAAAAAAAAGCATTGGAAATAAATTTATAAGTTTGTATAGAAATTTAATTATAGATGTACTATGTGTGCAATAATTTTTTTATTAATGCACATTGACTTGTTGGTAGTATGTATGCCATGAGCCTCATAGAGATTCTCAACTGATTCGTTTGTATCTATCACATGTCCACAAATTGATTGATGGATCCATATTATTTCTCATTTAAAACTCTTATATATAATATATATATATATATATATAAATATAAAGTAAATAAGAAAGTTTTCAATAAGGCATTATAGAATAAATTTATAGGGGGGAGTTTGCTATCGTGTTTATATTTAAATGCATCTTGTCTGATCTCATTAGTATATATGAGTGCCTTTCAAATTATCCAAATTTACATGGTGATTGGAAATCTTTTCAAAAATAGATTATTTAGTCATAATAATCGAATTTTTAGAAGTAATTCAATTTTAATAAATTTATTTTTGAAAATTTGAAATTATATTATTTTTGATGTTATTTATTTAGTTTTAATTTCTATTATTAAAATTTAGTTTTGATATATAATATTTGAAGTACACTTGGTTCAAAATTATTACTAAATGTAAAATAATTATATATTTTTTTATTTTTATAATTTGATATTTTCTACATATGTTGAACATTAATTAATGTTTGTTAGTAATAATAGTTAAATTTATTAAAAATTAAAATAAATAACAATTTCTCAATTTTAAATTGTAATAATTATTATTATAATAAATATGGAAAATTATTTAAAAGATCCAAGTAAAATTTAAAATTTCAAAACTAATTCAAAAAGGTTTAATCGATTAAAACTTTGATTTTCAAAAACATTCACAGCTTGTAAAGGCCCCTTCACACTTGTGAAAAACTCTTTTTACACGGATAATTTTTCTTAAACAAATTATCCAAAATAAATAATAAAATTTTCCATTTAGATAGTTCTGAATAACCACTTCTAATTATTCAAAGATAATAATAATAATAATAATAATAATAATAATAATAATAATAATAAACTTAATTAAAATATATATGAAAAAAATATGATAATACTTGGAAAAAAATTGAATAAATGGAAAATATTAAACTTTAAAAAAAAAGACAAAATAAAATATATCTATTTTTTTAAAAAAATATTCATTTATATTTACCACATAATTACAACAAGTGATTATAAAATTTATTGTTGAAGTTTAACCAGAAGACATATCAAACAAAGTAAAGTAAATGTAAATGAAAACAAATAATAGAATAGCATAATATGAAAAACAACCAGCAATAGAGGATAACATATTTATAGTTAATACCGGAATATATCCGAATTCTCGTCACAATCATAACAGAATTTTCACGTGGTGAAAAGAGAAATAGAAATAAGAGGTTGAAGGAGATGAATAGCGATATTAAGAGTAGTGGGCTTCATTAGAATTTGATTTGGATTTGTTCAATTTGGCCAATTTAATCTCGATTCCCACTAAAACTCATTTCATACACTTCTACATCCTTCTAAAAATTAATTATAATGTTTTAAATAAAAAAACACCACCAATTTTAGAATTAAAATTTTTCGCTCAAAAAGGAACTCGAAGTTTAGATTGTTTTCGAGGTTAAAAAATCATTTTTACCAAGTTTTATCTCCAAAAATCCAATCTCGAAATATAAATTCATATTTAAGTTAAAGTCCTACTTTAAAATATAAACTTATATTTAAGTCAAAGATCATTTTCCTGAATCAAAATATTCATTAGAATTTACTTATCAATTTTGATCCCAAACTTCAAATTTTAGTTTAAAATTCTTAATTTCATAATTTTTCTTAATAATATTTTTTGATTTATTTCAATATAGAAATTTCAAAAATCAAATATTTTAAATTTTCAAATTAACTTAAAATGTAGGCTTAATTTACGGACCTTACAAGTAATAAAGCTAAATGCATTATTTTACCAACTAATATTTATAGCTTCACATAATTTATTCCTTTTTTACATTAAGATTACTTTCGAAATAGAGGGCATTTCATTTGTGCTTCAATATGTTTCCTAATTGCATTTATCATGTTAAATTTAATTATGATTTTATCATGAGAAAGTTAAATATGAATATCTTCTCCTTCTTATATATCTACATTCAAATTAATTGCGCTCATTTTCCATAAATGGAATGTATAAAAAGAAATTACAAAACTAAATAAAAATAACTATAGTAATTTTGAGCTAAAACACAAAACAATTAATTAATTGACTAACATTTGTGAAATTACATAATGTTTGAAATTATATCATTCTATATTATAATATATTTTAGAATAATCTCTATAAAAACTTGTTGTTATGTCACGCTCTCTATCTTTTATAGTTGTGATCCATTCAAACTACTTATCTTAATTTCAATTATTCATTGAAGTTGAATGATAATAATAGTATAACATAGAAGATTATAAAATATGCTCACTAATATCTATTTATGAATACTTTTAATTTAATAATTATATTTAATAATTATGATATTTTATTATTAAAAAATTATAATACTATAATTAAATTATATTTTTATATTAAATTTATTATATTGGAAAAAATAAATAAATATCATCAATATTCTTTTCATACCTTGAACTTCATTAAAGGTAACCTTCAAGAGAATTTTAATTCTAAAAAAAAAATATTTTAAATGGTAAATTAAAATTTCACATCCATGACAACTTATACTTGTATAAATTACTATTACATTCAATTTATTAATTCTTAATAATTCTTTTTAAAATTTTTATATGAATGAATAATATATAATTCAATTTAAACAAAAATTAATATTCTTTTTTTTATCTAAATAGTTTTTTAGTCACCTTATTTTGATATCACCGCGTCATAACTCATACCATTATTTATATGAAAAATGTTTATTTGTTCCTTTTAATTTACTATATGAATCTACTAGTACTGTGGTAATATAATTTAAAAAAAAAAAACCACTTTTGTTTGTATGCACTTTCCGCTATTTGTTTTTTCTGGTGAATAATTAAAAAATTTATACAATATAAAAATCTTTATGTTACATAGTTAAAATATATAATATATTTTTTAAAAATTAATTAATATTTTTATTATTTAATTAGATAATTTATTTTAATTTTTAATAATTAAAATAATTAATATATTTTATATGGTTAATATATATAAAAATAATTAAATATGTATAATGTAAAGGTAGAATTTAAATATTGAAATATAATTAAAATATATATAGAAAGGTGAAGGGTGACACCATTACAATAATTTTTTATGTATTTTTTATTTATCACTAGTTTATGGGCCATGTATTTGTTGAAACAGGTCAACCGGTTACTCCAAACAAATTTGATAATTGGATCTCTACCCACTCCTCATTTAACCTAACTATATAAGTCTTTCTTATAAGGCTTATATCAGTGGCTTCATAGAGAATGCATTACTTCTATCTTAGCAGAGACTGAATTACTTCTATCTTACTTCTATCTTAGCAAAGACTGCATTACTTCTACTTTCCCTCGTTTCAATCTGTGAAATTTTCTTTTCTTTTTTTTTAATTGATTTTTCCTTATCCCATAATCTTGATTGATAGTGTTCTAGTTTTCATTTAGATCTGGTTTCTTAATGTATTTAGAATCTATTATGAATTAGCTCATTTTTTTTTATCCGTTTCTCATCTATATCGCATAGATATACACATTTCATCTTTTATACATATATCACATCATTTAATATTTGTTTTAGAGAAGGTATGAGACCTATGAAAATAAGTTCTTTTATTTTTTTCCATTTGACCAGTACGATTGAAACAAGAGTGTAAAATTATAGTGATACAGTCAGAAAGGGCTCAGCAATACCGATGCCTGCGAGGCTTCCAATAATGTGTGGGAGGCTTCTAAAGACTAGATTGCTTGAAGAGATCAAAAGGCTCTGCGATTTCAACTATTCTGCACATGTAATTCTATCGTAGTTTTAGCTCCAAGAAAAAATATGCTTGAAGAAGTTGTTGGGTAATCAATTTTGTTGAAGGTGAATGGATGTTGAAGCAAAAGTATCTGGTTCGTTCCTAATAGTGTTGGTAGGAAGATGCAATCGAGACATTATTTCATATTTAATTATCCTAAAATGTTCCGTAGTATATTGTATGTGTATTAGGACTAATTTGATTATTTATTTTTGTTTGGTTTTTTTTATTATTAATTATTATTCTTTAGCCAAATATTTCATAGTACAATTCTCATTAATTATTTAAATAAAATTTGTTCATAAATGTTATCCTCAATTTTGCAAAATTGAAAGAATATCCATTATATGAAAAAATAAAACTACAATTTGCAGACTTTTAGATTAAATTATAAAAAGAGCACTTAGAAATAAACTTATAAGCATGTTGATTGTATAGAAATTTAATTGTAGATGTAGTATGTGTGCAATAATTTTTTTTTTCATTGCGCATTGATTTGTTGGTTGTATGTAGCCTGATAGAGATTCTCAACTGATTTGTTTGTATGTATCAGGTCTCCACAAGATTTGATTCACTCACATGATATATCGAAATTATTTCTCATTTTAAACAATAATATATATATATAAATAAAGTAAATATGAAAGTTTCCAATAAGACATAATAGAATAGATTTATAGAGGTGGAGTTTGCTATCATGTTTACATTTAAATGTATCTTGTCGGCTCTCATTAGTATATAGGAGTGTCTTTCAAATTATCCAAATTTACAGGGTTAGGGTGTTTGGAAATCTTTTCAAAAATAGATTATTTAACCATAAATAATGGAATTTTGAGAAGCAATCCAATTTTAATAATTTTATTTTTGAAATTTTGAAATTATATTACTTTGATGCTATTTTTTTTTTTTTAATTTCTATTATTAAAATTTAGTTTTGATATATAATATTTGAAGTATACCTATTTATGGTGTAAAATTATTACTAAAAGTAAAATAATTATAATTTTTTATTTTTATAATTTGATATTTTCTATATAGGTTGAACATTAATTAATGTTTGTTAGTAATAATAATCAAATTTATTAAAAAATTAAAATAAATAACAAATACTTAATTTTAATTTGTAATAATTATTATTATAATAAATATTGAAAAATTATAATAAAAAAAAATACTCCAAATAAAATTTAAAATTTCAAAACTAATCCAAAAAAGTTTCATTTATATTTTTAATCAATTCAAATTTTGATTTTAAAAAATAACCGCTTGTAAAGGCCCCCTTCACACTTGTGAAGAACTCTAGCTTTTCACTCTTGTGAAGGTCTCTTTTCACACTGGCTATTTTTTGCCAAATAAATTTTTTAATCCAAAATAAATAATTAAATTTTCCATTTTGATAGTTCTGCACAAACACTCTTAATTATTCAAATATAATAATAATAAAAAACTTAATTGAAATATATTTATGAAAAAATATTCATTTATATTTTACCACATATTTACTACAAGTGATTACAAAATCTATTGTAGAAGTTTAACACGAAGACACATCAAACCAATCTCCAGTTCACAGTTAATATAAATGAGGACAAATAATAGAATAGCAGAGTATGAAAAACAACAAGCAACAGAGAACAACATATTTATAGTGGTTCAGTAAAAAAAGACCTACTCCACTTGAGCTTCACCAAAGGATTCCTGTGACACCCCATATTGGGACAGGGTTAAAAGAAATTGAAATGCTACCCATATCACCAATGTGCACATTGTTTTCCGGGAGTCCAGAACTTGAGAACTCCAAAGTTAAGCGTGATTGCTTAGAACAATCTTGGGATGGGTCACCTTCTGGGAAGCTTTTCCAGAAAGCATGCGAGTGAGAAAAAAGCACGCTGGAAAAGCGTTATAATGGTCTGTGGGGTTAGTCGTCAGCCTTAAGATCAGTACAATAATGACGTGGTGTCCTGCCACCGCACCTCGGGTTCATCCGGGGGCGGGAGCTGGACGTTACTACTCCTTCATTAGTTTATAATGAGAAGTATCATCAATACACAACAGCCACATACATTCAAGTAATGAAAAAACCTCATAGAAACTACTTACACTCAGCTATATTTTCTTGAGCTTCATCACACTAAACCCAGTGTTTGTTTGTGACGGCTACCATACATTCTCACCACTTTTCCCTTTTATTTGAACCATAAAAGGTTGCCCTAACTGAGGTGTAGAACATAACAATAAAAAATTAATCTAGCTATCATTTGGTCATTAGAAAAACCATACTTCACAAATCTCCACCTTGATTTTCATAGACATAATCTAATGTCAATAAACCTCTGGCTCTCAGCTCTATAACTCCTCTTTAATGGTGATTGATATGCAACAATTTAAATTTTTTTACTGGAAGCATTTTGGTGCCTATATCTACTGGATTATCTTCTGTATCAATCTTCTCCACCTTAATCAAGCCTTTTGAAATTTTCTCTCTGATGAAATGATACTTGACTTCCACATGCTTGGTTCTTTCATGAAATATAGAATTTTTCTCATATGTATTGCACTTTGACTATCTAGAAAAATCATAACAGGTCTCTCAAGGAATCTCAATTCTTCAAGTAACCATTTGAGCCATATGCCTTCCTTAACGGCCTCTGTAAGAGCTATGTATTCTGCCTCTATGATTTCCAACTAACACAGCTTCCATATATAGTAAACATATATGATGTTGTTGATCTTCTCTTGTCTCTATCTCTTGCAAAATCAGAATCAATATATCCTACAAGCTCAACATTATTACTTCTTTTTCCAAAGACAAACCTATAATCATTGTACCTTAGCAACCATTTCATTCCTCTCCAATGTTCCTTAGCTGGATTAAATATAAATCTACTTAGGACACTGATGGCATTTGCCAAATCTGGCCTTGTGCTGATCATAGAATACATTACTGAACCAATAACATTTGAGTATGGAACATTTTTCATTTCATTTTCTTCTTGATCATTCCGTGAACAATATTATGAAGATAATTGAAAATGGTTTGCTAATGGAAGAGCAGTAGGCTTTGAACTTTCTAACCCAAACCATTTCACTAGCTTCTACAGATAGCTTGCTTTTGATGTAAATAATCTTTTCTTGCTCCTGTCTTTGATAATATGCATTCCCAAAATTATATTAGCTTCTCCTAAATCCTTCATGCTAAACTATTTCTTCAACTTTTCTTTGATATCAAGAATCTGATTCTTACTCCTACAGGCCAACAACATATCATCTACATAAATCAACAAGAAAATTACCCTCTCTGTTTTCAAATCCTTGAAGTATAAACAAGAATCATAATCACTTTTCATAAATCCTATCTTGATGACAAAAAAATCAAATCTTTTGTACCATTGCCTTGGTGATTGTTTGAGTTCGTATAGTGACTTCTTAAGATGACAAACTAATTTATTATCACCTATAAATTCAAATCCTTCAGGATGCTCTATTAGACTATTTTCTTCAAGGTCTCCATGTAGGAAGGCTGTTTTTACATCAAGTAGCTCAAGTTCGTAATCAAAATTAGCAACCAAAGCAAGAACCACTTTATGCTCTTATAATTGACCACAAGTGAAAAAACTTTGGTATAATCTACCTCTTCTCTTTGTGTGAATCCTTACGCCACTAACCTTGCTTAAAATCTAACTGGATGTTGGGTTCACACATTCTTTCACCTTGAAAATTCATTTGCATTTGATCACCTTTTGATTACCTAAATTAGAAACCAAATCCCATGTATTATTCCTTCTAAAAGAATTCATTTATTCTCTATTGGCTTCTAACCATTTTTCTACAAGTTCACTGTGAATTGCTTACTTGTAACTTAATGGTTCATGTCCTTAAATTTCTTATGCTGACAGCAACGCAAAAGCTGCCAAGTCATCAGATATGTATCTTTGATTTGGTTTGCTTTACCTTTTAACCCTGTCTCGAGCAAGTTGATAATTTTGCAAATTGCTATTAGTAATATCATTATTAACACATTGAACTGGTTCCTCTTCATTAATTATATCTTGATAACACTGAGTTTCTTTTGGATTCTTTTTTAGTGGTTCCACCTCAAATCTGACTTTCACATCTGTAGGTTGTTTATCACCATTTAATATTTTGTTACTCTCCCAACAAGGCATGTCAATTTCATTAAAAATGATATCTTTATCGTTAATGATCTTTACACTATTTCTACCATAAGCAAGAAGTCTATAACCTTTAATACCTTCAGGATATTCTAATAGAACACATTAAAGTGATGGGTTATTTCCAAAAACCACCCAATTTTTCAAACATTTTACTTCTGGCACCCGGTTTTGCAAACTTATACTAAACCACCCCCAAACCACTAGTGGTTTTGGTGAGGTGTATGTGGTTTTGGTGAGATATAGGTGGTTTTTGTATTTTTAAGTGATTTTTGTGTGGTTTTACTAATTATTTAGTTTTAATAATTTTTAAATTTTTGATTTAATAATTTTAGTAAATTTTTAAATATTTTATCAAATAATTTAAATATTTTTTTATAGTTTTAGAAATTTTAATTTTTAATTCATTAACTTTAGTAATTTATAGTTTTAATTTCTTACTTTTATTTTTACTAAACTACAAATAGTATCAATAATTTGTAAAATTTTTAATTCTTTTATTTAATTAGCTGAATAATTTTAATAATTTTTATATTCAACCTTTAATTTTTAATTCTATACATACAACCAAAAACTATCTAATTCAAATAGTTTTTTAATGAAAAATTGAGTTTTATTTTTATATTTATTTTTTAAAAATAAAATAACTATTAAATATATCAATATTTTTTAATTATTTTTCAATTTTAAATATTTTTTCTTTTTGATATTTATTTTTAAGAACCTATAAAATTATAGTATAATAATAATATAAATTTTTTTAATAAATTTTCAAACATACTTATAATTATAATCTCTTACAGCAGGTTTTAGTAAATTAAAAAATAAAAATTTAAATAAAAAATTATTAAAGATAATTTAACCAAATATTTTTTTTAAATGATTAAATCTGCATAATAATTTTTTTATTTTAGTAAATTTTAAAAATAAAAATTAAAACTAAAATTATTAAAAAAAACAAAACATTAAACAAATATTTAAAAGTATTAAACTATATAATAATTTATTTTAGTTTAGTAAAAAATTTAAAAAATAAATAAAATATATTTAAATTATTTAATAAAATATTTAAATGTTAGTTAAATTATCAAACAAAAATTTAATAATTATTAAAATTAAATAATTAGCAAAACCACTCAAAAATACAAAAACCACTCAATCACACAAAAACCACTCACACCTCACGAAAACCACTAGTGGTTTTAATTTTGGGTGGTTTTGGGGTGGTTTGGTATAAGTTTGCAAAACCAGGTGCCAGAAGTAAAATGTTTGAAAAATTGGGTGGTTTTTGGAAATAACCCTTAAAGTGATCTAGGCTTAAGTTTTCTTTTGTTTTGATGTGCATAGACTACACATCCAAACACCCTTAAGTGTCTCAAATTAGGTGCTTTTCCGACCCCTTTTTCCTCTAGTGTTTAAAATCAATAGTACGATTAGGACTTCTTTTAACAAGAAAGCAAGCAGTTGTAACTGCTTTACCCCAAAACCTTCTAGATAATCCAGATGATAGTAACATACATCTAACCTTATTTAATAAGGTTTTATTCATTCTTTCAGCCACTCCATTTTGTTGGGTTATTTTCCTAACCATTTTATGCCTTAAAATGTCATTGTCACTACAAAATTTATCAAAATTTTCATTGTAGAACTCAAGAACATTATCTATTTTGAGAACCTTTAACCTCCTACCAGTTTGATTCTAAATAAGACACTTCCAAGATTTAAATTTTATAAAAGCATCATTTTTAGATTTCAATAAGTAAATCCACAATTTCCTTAAGTAATCATCAATAACATATAGAAAGTAAAGATTACCTCCATGGGTTGATTCTCTAGCAAGTCCCCACAAATTAGCATGAGTATAATCTAGAATTTTCTTTGAATTGTGCACTCCAATTTTAAATCTGACTCTGTATTGTTTTCTAAATATGCAGTATTCACAAAAATCTAGATTGCTGACTTGATTATTTCCAAGCAAACCTTGTTTACTAAGTATCTGCAAACCTTTTTTCTCATATGTCCTAGTCTTTTATGCCAAAGACTAGTTGCTTCATATTTAATAAAAGATACAACTGCAACATCTCCACTCACAATCTATCCTGCAAGCACATATAAGCCATTCTTTTTATATCCTCCCTTGTATACCCTTAAGCTTCCTTTCTCGGCTTTATAACGAGATCTAGATTCATGTAAACTACCAAGAGAGATTAGATTTCTTTTTAATTCGGGAATATACTGACATCCTTCAATATCCTCATAACTCCATCATACATTTTCATAATAATTGAACCAATGCCAACTACTTTACATGATCGATTATTTCCCACCAAGACAGTGCCTCCATCAATCTCCAAATTATTACCAAACAAATATTTTTCTGGACACTTATGAAAAGAGCATCTCGAGTCTATAATCCATTCATGTTTGATATCCCCTGTAGTGACTACCAACACTAACTATTGCTGCATCGCCATCTTCAAATACTTTCTCTTTATTTTTCAACTTTTTTTGTCTTTCGAAACAAAATTTTTGAATATGACCTTCTTTACCACAATAATAACATTTCTTCTGAGAACCTCTTGATTTTGATCTAAATTTGCCTCTAGATTTACTATTATTGTCTCTCTTATCAACTCTACCTCTAACAAATAGATTTCCTCCATTTCTGGAGTCTTTTTTCTCTGAATTTATTTTCAAGTCTTTAGAACTTAGAGCTCATAGCTAATCCTCAAGAGTTAAACTCTCCCTACCATATTTAACTGCAGCTTTCACTTCTTTAAACGAATCACGTAAAGAGTTTAGTAAGATAATAGCTTCATTTTCATCTCCTATTTTTTCTTCGGAAATTAACAACTCAAGATATATCTTTTTAAAATCATCCAAGTTTTCTTTTAGTCCTTTAGAAGAATCCATTTTAAAACCAAAGAGTCTTTCCTTAAGAAAAATTTTGTTTGAAAGAGATTTTCTAAGGTAGAGTTTTTCAAGTTTGTTCCAAAGACTAGTTGCATTGTCTTCTTTATGTACCTGTCTCAGAACATTGTCAGTAAGATTTAAGACGATGGAGCTGCACGAAGTCTCAAACCTCTCATTCTTACTGTCTTCCAACATATCTTATGGATCAAAAAGAGCTCTTGAAACCTTTTGTGGAACCAAAATTGCTTTCATCTTCTTCTGTCATAATCCGAAATCTCCTTTTCCATCAAACTTTTCAATCTTGAAACTTGTTGAACCCATGAATGTTTGTTTAAAGTCAAGCTTTGATACCATTATAGAAGTTTAACAGGAAGACACAACAAACCAATATAAATGAGGACAAATAATAGAATAGCATAATATGAAAAACAACAAGCAACAGAGAATAACATATTTATAGTGGTTTGGTCAAGAAATGACGTACTCCACTTGAGCTCCACCAGAGGATTCCTTCATTAGATTATAATAAGAAGTATCATCACTACACAATAGCCATATACATTCAAGTAATGAAAAAACCTCACAAAAACTACTTACTCTCAACTCTGTTTTCTTGAGTTTCCTCACACTAAATTCAGTGTTTGTTTGTGACGGCTACCATACATTCTCACCACCTTTTCCTTCTATTTGAACCATAAAAGGTTTCCCTAGCTAAAGTATAGAACATGACAAAAAAAAACATTTAATCTAGCTGTTATTTGCTCATTAGGAAACCACACTTCACATCTATATATATATATATAAAAAAAAACTTTTAAAACACTTACCAATATTAATTTATAAATGAATTACATTACAAGTTAATAAATAAGTGATTATTTTGTAATTTAAAGCAATACATACACCTCTTGCATCTAAAATACAAAATATATATGTGTTAAACGAGTTACGGTATTAGTATCCACATTATTTGTATTTGCTTAATTTCGAATATCCTTTTGTAGCAAAATGTTGCTTGGGCTTGTGCTATTCATGTTTGTGAACCTATGATGTTCGAACTTTTGAAGTGCCTAGTTCCATTTAACTGCTCCTATTACACGATTGATATGCATCTTAGACTACAAGTAATCCATATTGTAGCAGCATGTGTGACCCTTCAAGATTTTCAATGTCTGCTTTCTTGGGTTCCTTTTAATTTTTTTTGTATAATTTTTTCTTTTACTCCTTCGGCCTCATCTCAGTGATCCTTATATGTATAAGACCCTGATTTTACCATTGAATTAGAGATAGTTAAAGATTATTATTTATAATAAATTATATTTCAAATGATTTAGTATATTTAACATTCAATAAATACATATAGTTTACTTCAATCTTCTTTTTTCCAACACATTCCATTCCATTGAAATGAGATTGGAACTTAAAGTATTCATCTACAAATAAATAAAAAATGATAAAAAAATTTAAAAGTAAAAAGGCAAAAAATTAAAACAAAATAGACAAATGAGAGATTAGTAGGACATACTTCAGAATGGAGAGTCATTTTTTTTCCTGCCACGAGAACCATTTTCTAATAATAGAGGAGGTGAAACTGGTTCCATATATAATACAGTCACTAGTATCAACAAGAACTCTAATATCTAGAATTCTAATATACAGAAAAACACGTGATGGGTCAGTATTGTAAAAATCCGTGAGGTTTGTTTTACCTCCAATGAAGAGTTGACTTTCAGATATAGACAAGGTAGAATAAATGTATGCAGTTGAAATAGAAATTCTTAAACCATACTATGTCACGGATGGTTTTGCTATGTATTTGTATTTTCATGTGTAAATTAAATATTCAGCCTTAAAAAAATTTAAAATCAAATTTGATTATTAGCTCATTCAATTTGATTGTTTATTCAATTAATTTTTAATATAGATGTATACATATTCTATAATGTTGTATTTATTATGACATTATTTACTTGTGTAACTCGAAAATATATAAATTCATGGTCACATGGGACACAAACCGGAATTTGGATGAAGGAAATATGGAAGTGGTACATATATTTCAAAGCTAAATTTTGTGTACACTTGAAAGAGATTTGAGATTGCGACATCTAAATGATTAGATTTTGGTGTTTAAAAAATATATTTAGAAAAAAGACTTCTATACGAATGTGTAACCACAAATGGCACATAAATTGGAGTCCATACGAGGAAAAATGAGGATTAGAAAATAATATGGTTTAGGTTCAGGCATCTTAGCTTAACTGTTCAAGATGCGGACCAAAACACGGGCTAATGCACGTGAACTCTCGGTATATACTTTTGTAGTTTGTTGATGACGATGACAAAGACTAAGATGCCAATTCACCTAACTTGCTGTCTAGAGTTAATTTATACTCAATCTTACCCCAAAATCATCATTTAAATTTCTTTAACAATGGAATACAAATTTTAACATTTAAATAAGATTTATAGAGTTGAGGAGAGTTGAACGAAACTCAATTAGAAGGAATTAAAATTTCGACATCTAACTTAGCATTCTTAGTTTCAAAGAATTATAAAACACGCAATTGACTCATAAAAATCCCTAAAACAACACCAAGGATGTTCAAAATGCTTTAAAACAACACCAAGGATGTTCAAAAGTTTAAATCAATAGAGACCAAACTTTACTCCTAAACAAACAAACTAATAGAGTACCATATGACCGCAATGACTCATAAGAAGGATTTTAGACAAGAAGTTGACAATAGAACCATATTATCCAATCATCATATTCATCCAATTATTAAATTAAAAATGGGGTAGTGATGCACACACAAAGCTACACAAGTATGCGTGTGTGTATATATATATATATATATATATATATATAATATCTCATTACGATCATTAATCATTTTTCAGATACCAATTGACCAATTTCACCATTAATGTCATTATCCATGTCACTATTAATGACATTATCAATTTCCATGCTCAAGAACACTATCAATGCTCATATCATGAATATTATCAATAATATTATCAAGTTTATCAACCAATTTTACTTTCGTTACTAAACTCATTGTCCATTTAATCAACCTTACTCATAAACAAACAATAGAATATAATTCAAGATTAAATGTGAACCATTATCCCAATATGAACTGAAGTCCTAACATGGACTAAAGTCTTCTGTGGATTGAAGTTCCAATATGGACCAAAGTCCTCAATGCACTGAAGTCCCAATATGACTCCGCGCCGAAAATATGATCTATTAATTTCGAAGTACTTCTCATAACTAGACATTGATTATCTCCTATCTTCTAAAGCAAGTTTAAGACTTTTTTTTTATTACCAAATATTCATCAAGTCAAGTTAACTATTTCAATAATGCCGAAAATATTGAATCAATACATTGTCAAAAGGCCAACAATCTATTTCAATATAGTGTCATTATGTCATTCAATATCATATCACAATATCATAAATATTGTATCATCATCCACAGTAGCATTTGGTTCATTATTTTTTTCCATAAATAAATAGCACATTTTATCAATGTTATAGATTACAAAATACTAAGTTGATTAAGACCATTATGCCAAATTATAGATTATCATAAGCCAAATCATCAAATTTGCATATTTCTATCAAGCCATTAATTACCTCTCTCACTTCCAATATTAAGTTGATTAAGACCATTAACTACCAAGTCTTTACAATATCAATTTTGCATCAATCACGAATCAAACAAGAATGCAATAAGAAAAATTAAGTCTTTATCTTATCTCGTTCACATTATAAGCAATGTGGACTTAATCCACCTGAACTTCAATTTCCATTGCCAGAGCCTAGCATGATTCTACATGCATCACATACATGCTCTAATGCCTTAACATGACAACAATATACATCACATTTTTTGGGTGATTAACACATTTAACCAATTTAATTTAATGACATAATAACGAGTAGACATGCATTCAAACATCATTCAATATCAATAACATACAAGCATATAGGCTAAAAATGAAAAATATTAGCCTTGCATCCATCAATCTACAAGCTAGAATGTCACTCCATTGAGGCTTCCTCTTGTTATTAGCCAACACTGACACATAACTACATGCTACAACCAATAATACCATCACAAACATCATTGCATAATTCCAACATAACCTAATCTCCACGTAACCATTCTATTAAGAGCACTAACATACCAATGAAATTAGGTGTTCTCTAAATGGATTAGAATAAATCCCAAATCACTTACTAATAATCTAGAATCATTAATCTATTAATCTCAACATTACAAAATACCTTTTTCATCAAGCAAGTGCATAACAACGAGGATGGAATTAGGGCTTTCAATATCTAAAATTTATGGAAAGTATAGACAAATTATTTAGTTTCATAATCAACCCAAAAACAAATTGATTTTAGACATTTCTACGCTCTTCTAAAAATAAAAATTGATTTTAACATTTTACACACAAAAAATCACCACTTTTTTTAAAATTAAGAAAATTTTTTTTTAAAGGACAAAATCATAATTTTGGCTCAAAGTTCTGATTTTTCCAAGTCTAAAAAAAAAAGTAATTTTTACTCTATACTTTCAATTAAATCAACTTTTATCTTTAAAAGCCTAATTTGGAATATAAACCCATATTTAAGTCAAAATACTATTTTAAAAAATACTCATGTTTAAGTCAAAAACTATTTTTCGCAATCAAAATATTCATTTGAATTTAATTGTCAATTTCAATCCAAGACTTCAAATTTTAGTTTAAAATTCTTAATCTCATAATTGTGCTTAATAGTATTTTCGATTTATTTTGATGTAAAAATTTCAAAAATCAAATATTCAAAAATTTTAAAATTTCAAATTAACCGAAAATTTAGGCTCGTATTGTGAAATTACACACAGGTGGGCATGGTCCCCTCTGGTGTGAGTTCGGACAGACTAACATTTTGGTCCTAAAATTTTGGTTAGACTTGGCAGTTTATAATATTGGATTGATCGGTCTATTCCGAATCGGTCCGGTCAGGTAGGGCATTTTGGTTTTTCATTTTTTTTTTAAATATTAAGAAAATAATTTTAACAAAACTATATATAAACCATACCTAATAGATTTATGATTTTAATTTATAATATTATAATTACTCATCTAAATAATTTTATATTTAATAAATATAATTTATATAATTAAATTAACTAAATATTAAAACAAATATTGAAAGCTAACTATGCAATTAAATTCCATTTGTAGTATAACCTAAATATATATAACTATTTTTATTTAAAATATTATGTTTATATATTTTAATATATATTTCTACTTCTTTATTTAATAAATATATTATTTTTTTAATTATTAATTAATCCTTTGCGTAGAGATACGGAACCGGATCAAGCAGACCAATATAGTTGGTCCAAATTTTTTAGACCGGATTGAGACTATTTGAACCGTGGACCTGCAATTTTTAGTCTGGTCTGGATCGGTTCTGCCCGGTCTGGATTTTAAGTCCATCCCTAATTACACATAATGAACCTAAATATACTGTTTTATCAACTTCAACAATTAATATTATATAGCTTCAGATAACTTTTCTGACTTTGAAATTACTTTTGAAGGGGAGTGCATTTCATTTGTCTTTTTATCTTATGTTTTCTAATTGTAGTATCTATATTGAATTTGATTATCATTTTATCCATGAGAAAGTTATATATGGATGTATCCTCTTCATTATACATCTATCTTCAAACTAATTGCGAACATATTTTATAGAAGCATGGTAAAAAAATAAAAAAAAAAATTAATAAATAAACAAAAAGAACTATAGTGACCTTTTGATCTAAATCGTAAAATAATATATGATTAATTAGATTTTTTCGTTCATCTAAAGGAATATTAAGATGAAATATATAAAATTTCTTTTAGTTAAAAGCTTATTTATTTTTTGATTGATGAATAATTATGAAATAATATAATATTTTTAAATATTATAGTTAAATTTAAATAGTTTTTTAATCACTTTAACTTTATTATCACCGGATCATAACTCATATTATTAATGTGAAAAAAAAGTCTATTATAACTTTTAATTTAGTGGTGTTGGGATAGAAGAAAAAAATAAAACTGTTGTATCCACATCCCAATATCTTTTTCTCTTGGGTACATAAGATGAATGAAAATTTTATCACATATAAAAAATTTTCATGTTACATAATTAAATATATAATGTTTTAAAAAAAAAGAAAATAATTATTTTTTTATGTTATTTAATTATACAATTTATCTCAATTTTAAATAATTAAAATAATTAATATATTTTAATATATATATATATGTACAAGGTAATGGTAGTATTTAAATAGTGAGGTATAATTCAATATTTGGAACGTATATACAAAGGTGAAGGAGAACACTATTCTATTAAATTTTTTTATCATTTTTTTATTTGTCACAAGCTTTGTGGGTCTATGTTTGTTGAAACGGGTAATTGGGTTTCTCCGAATAGATTTATAATCGGATCCCTACCCACTCCTCACTTAACCTAACTATATAAGTTTGTTTATCTTCTCTCACTTCGATCTGTGAGGTTTTTATTTTTCTTTTCATCCCTTAATTTTGAGCTTTGGTTGATGGTATTCATAGTTGTTGTTTTGTGTCTCCATTTTCTAGTTTAGTTTATATGCAGATCTGATTTGTTGATCTTTCTTTGAATCTAGTGTGAGTTAGCTCATTTTTAGTATCAAAAGTTTAAAAGATATATTTCAGTGTTTCATCTCTGTAGCACAAATATACACATCTCATCTTTAATATATGTATTACATTATTTCATACATGTTTTAGAAAAAAATATGAGACCTATGAAAATAAGTTCTTTACATTCTATTCATTGTTTTAACACGATTGAAACAAGGATGTAAGACACGGTAGCACAATGGTCAGAATGGAAGAACTTAGCCTAACTGATGTTTCTAGGAAAGATGATATATCAACCTAGGAAAGATGATATATCAACAGGACTTATGATGCTTGGAAAGCTCTAATAACCTTTGGAAAGCTAAAGACATAGTAAATATATTTTTAGTTCGAGGGAGAAGTATTTATTCAATTTTGTTGAAGGTGAATGGAGGTTAAAGAAAAAGTAAATGGTTTTCCAACAGTGTTGCTGAGGTAGAATGTTCTATAATATTGTAGATGTAATCCCATTGCATTTTTAACTTGTAGTTTGATTATTTATTTTTGTTCTTGATTTTTTTAATTAATTATTATTCTTTAGTCAAACATTTCATAATGCAATTCTCATTAATCATTTAAATAAAGTTTGTTGATAATTTTTATCCTAATTATGAATATCATTTCAAAATTAAGAGAATATCCACTATATTAAAAATTAAAACTAAAATATGCAGAATAATAGATTGAATAACAAAAGAGAATTGAAAATAAATTTATAAGCATGTGGATTGTAATAGAAAATTAATTGTAGATGTATAATGTGTGTATTGATTTGTTGTATGTAGTATGCCATGAGCATTATAGAGATTCACATGCCTTATTTAAATTCTGTATAGATTTATTTGTGTAGGAGTAAGTTGGCAAGATTAGATTTATTCACGTGATGTATTTATATTCTTAAATATTTTTTTTGTTAAATATTAAAATTTGCAATAAAAAATTTAAAATTAAGTGACACCACAGATTTATAGAGAGGTGGAGTTTGTTTCAAATTTTAATATTTGATGTTCACATCACCCATGGTTAACAAATATTATCAATATACATATAGAATAAACATTTTTACAATATATTTAACAATTTTGTTCCAATAAAATGATATTTACAAATTTTTTGTGGTAAATAATAGAAATAGAAAGGTGGAAGTAAGAAGTAATAACTATAGAATTACTTGAGATTGAAACGCTGAATGGGGTGAAATTTGATTTTCTATAAATTAATATTAATAATGAATTTTTGATTAAAAAAATTAATAGAAAGAAAGAAAACATTATAATTATATATATATATATATATGTTTTTATTTTTAGTAATTTTAATCTTTAAGTTAACGACCATTCAAACTTTAATTTAAATTTTTGAAAGTTTGAAACTCAACAAATAAACTAAATTGATCAACTCATCCTTATAGATGTACTTTATAGTATCACCAGCCAACTAATTTAAGGTTGGTGAAGCGCGCTTCACAATCTGATGATGCTCTGAAGCGCGTTTTTAAGAGTATATTGGTCAATTTAATTGATTTTTGAAGTTTATAAATTTAAATAAAGTTTGAATGATTTATTTACTTAAAGTTAAAGTTTGAAAATTTCATATTTTATAATTTTTTCATATATACTTATATTTATATTATTGTGTTTTTTACAGAAGAAAATACTTTTTCGAAAAGTTAGTAATATATTGAATGATGTATCAATATTACAATCGAATATAATCTATTTAAAATTTTAATTTTAAAATTCAATTATTTTTTTTGCATAGTACTTTATTAAACCGTATTTTATTATTATTAGCAATGTAAAAAATAAATGATACTAGAAGTGAATGTCACATAAATGAATAAGTAATTAGTTGAAATTAAATAAAATTTAACCTATTTAAGTCACAAACCTTTTTAGTAAATGAATTATGATATTGGTATAGTAGTAGCATGTGGGACACTCTTTGACATTTTCAATATCTGATCTTGTAGTTTCCTTATTTTAATTTTTTTCCATCTCTTTTGTATAATTTTTTTTACTCCTGAAGTCTCATCTCTGTAATTCTTGTATGTGTATACTCTGATTTCCATTGAATAAGATATGTTAAAGATATTCATTTGTAATAAATTATATTTCATCTTTTTAAGTATATTTAATATTCAATAAATAAATTTAGTAAGTACTTGAAAATGAAAATGGAGAGTCATTCTTTCTTCCGCCCACATAAAACCATTTTCTAATAATAGTACTAACTAGAATTCTAATATATAGAAAAACATGTGATGAGTGAAATTAAATTGATTCTAATTTACATGAGCTTGTAATATTTAAGTTGTGTGTTTGTGGACTTGTGATATTCAACCTTTGGAGTGGCTTGTTTCATTCTACTAACAACCCAAGTATAAATGCTCAGAGATAGGTGTCCTCTAGATTCTCTCTTCTTTGCCCATCGAATATAAGATGTTAAAAATTATCATTTTCATTAACCTATATGTAAAGGTGAATGATGTTAATATACATTAAAGAATCATAAAAAATAATTTAAAGAAAAAAAAAAAAAAGTAGTAGTAGTAGTAGTGTTGTACACAATACCTATGGGTTTTGGATTAGGCAGATAAACTAAAATGGGCTGATGAAGGATTTGGAACCGATGAAAACTTCAACCAAGCCGATGATGGTCTCCAGAGAGAATTAATGAATGCAGATACTTTGGTGATTGTTGGTTTCAGAATGAAGAATCTGTGAGATAGATTCCGGGAAAAAGCCAAAACATCTCAAACATCATCAGCTTTGATTCTTCTCCAACCCTGTCTGATAAACATAATCAGCTTTGATTCTTCTCCGATCCTGTCTGATAGGATAGCTGGAAATTCTCAACGCGTAATCAGGACAGTAAAACCTGTGCCTGTATTGAAAAACATACCAAATACCAGAATGGACAGCAGATTCTGAACTGTTTGTTGACTAAAATTAAGTATGCATCTTCAATATGAAGTACTCGTCCCTGAAGTAATCCAAATACCAGAATGGAATTTTACAAAGAGAAAAATAGAAGTTACAATTAGCTTTAATAAATAACTAAATATTTCGTCTTGAAAGATTAGAACACCATAAAATTATTACTTGTTAACTTATTGCATTCTAGACTGGTCATCAAAGTATGTTTGGATGTTCTTCCCAAAAGCTAGAGTCAATTATATTACAATGGGATACAATCACACTCTTCAGTGATTTTTCTGCGGAAGATCCATTATCATATTCCGTGGTCTTCTCCACCTGCATATATCAACTAGATTAGCAAGAGTGAAGGAACACAATAGCTCAAATTATAAAATTTATTTATTTATATGATATTTGTTTATAATGCATCTTCCACTGTAATCAAGATCTTTAGAAACATCATTCTCAATGAAACAAGACCAATGATTATGGACACGACCGCAAGAGTAAAACCATCCACAAAATACTAGAGAAGCAAATAAAACTGTTAAGTATTTTCGTTAACTTCTAATGGCATGCACATTCCGCCGTATGACTGCAGAATTAGCATTTTTATTAACCTAATCATCTGTCTTGAAAATTAGTACTAGCTTAGGGTGTCAATAAAGTGCTATCATGGAAAGAAACAAAAGGAGACTATCAGCCTGGCTTTCTACATGATTTCATGACCTGATATATACCAAGTACTGATCAGCAGTACAAATTTGGATAAAGTTCTAAGTGAAAAGAATAACTCAAAGGTTGCGTTGGACCATGCTGATCCCCTAAAGATATTGTACTGCACCTTAGTGAGTATGCTGTGGCAAAGTTCAAATACTAGTGCCTAAAACATAATTTTTGTATTATAGAGTTGAAGGAATATAAGTAACCTCATCGCGAAACACGGATGAACCCTGGCGGAACATGACTGGTAACTGTTTGTAATCAATACCAAACTTCTGCATAAGCAATTCATTCTTCTCCTGTGTTTGAGTACCCTGCGAGGGTGAAAATGGATAACAAGTAAATAAACGAAAAATGGATGGTACACATTTTTTTGTCTAATGAGATTTCAGCATGCAAGAAAAGAAGCTACCTTTGCTGTGCGCTCTTTTAAAGCTTTATATAACAATTAATAAATAAAAAAACAAAAATTACTCTGTGTTTCATCTCCTATAATGCACAGCAAGAAATCTATAGATAAATACTCTCTACATATGAGAGGCTATTCACCTTTTCATGACAATAATATGTGTACATACTAAGGACAGTGATTTGTAGGATACAAAATTGATGTGGATAAACATCATAAGTAACTAAATTTTATATTAACATATGGCACCACCTTTAAACAAGCTTGGGCATCCCTTTTACTTTTTCCAGACTTGACAAGCATCCAAAAACAAGTATTATACTGATTATTTATGTGACCTACAAGAAAACGAACAAATACAATTTTGCATCATAATAATTGCAATCTGAAAACAGGCCAAATATGAAAACTTCATATGCAAACTTTTAAATATTGAAACCTATGAACTGGGTATTAAACTAGTATTGAGATTATATCATAAGTACTCACAATCAACTTGTCTCCATGCCAAATAATCTCGAATAGTATCCAATGATGGGTAGCATACAGCTCGTCCATCAAAAGAGGGAGGGTACTTTAATTCTTTATGTGGGAAGAATTCTCTCCACTTTATTACGTACATTGATGTGAAGAAGGATACAATAGCGGATACTACATCACTATATGAATATATTGAACATTTGTCAGATACTCCTCATGCAATTATCAATATAAAAATGCGCACATAATATTGTGGCACAGAACTTAACAATCTTAAAGCATTATTAGGAGCCTTGAATCTTGTTTTGCAAATAGACAATGTAGATGAAAAAGAAATGGAAGGAATTGCCGACTGAAAATGAGATAATGTAGATTACAGAAAAATGGAAAGAATTGCTAATTGAAACTGGTCATATTTATTTAGTGTATATTCAAGGTAAATTATAGCTGAAAAAGAAAAATTTTAAAATTTATAAATTTGGAAGAGCAGATAATAACATGAGCTAATCATCTTTTCAAGCAACTAGGATGATAATGCAGAATCACACCCTATAAAAAGTATATATACATTACCAATTTGTACAGAAAATAACAGGGAGGGTTGCTAGGAAATTCCCTTAGAGAAGGAATCTCAATACATAACATTGTGACACCTAAATCATGTCAGAAAAATATAACAAGACAGAAGACAAACCTGGCCCGCCTTTGATAGTGCAGACAATCTTTCCTAAGGATAAAGCTGGAATTTGAACATTAATTAACGTAAAGACCAATACCCATAAGAGAAAGTAATTTGATAGAAAAAGGTTAAAGATTATTACTTCTTAAAGGTTCACTACCTGTACTCATCACTGACCCCATAAGAGAAAGTTATATCCTGGAACTCTTCTAAAACAGCTACCGCACATGAATTCATAAGATTCAATGCATTCTCATCATTGGGCTTCTCAAATCCATGAACATCAGAAAATCTACAAAATCAGAGAATTTTTGAATTTTTATTTTCATAATCTCAAAAAGATATATCAAGCAACAATCTCATGAATTGCTAGTCAGTATGCACAAAACCAATATATTCATACAATGACTACAATAGTAGTGCATTAATGTACTAAAATCATGTTACTTATAAGTCATATTTACGCAGCCACTCACAAAAGTCTATTTAAATTTAGATTTGACCAAAATCATAGGAGCCACAAATATTCATTGAAGACATTAGGAGTAACGAGCGCATCTATCAAAAACTAGGATTGTACAAACCAAAAATTTACCATATATATATATATATATATATATATGTATCCGCGCGCACATGCTATCTAACAAACCACATAATCAGAATTGATTTTATTATTTTTGTCAGAACTCAAAATCTCCAAAATAAACCTGCTTAAGCAAACTTCACCTGTGAAAATGACAGCCATCAATTCTAACTACTATCCATGAAAATGGCATCAACTTGCTTTCAAATAGAAAAGATCTAACATAATCTGCTTTAATTTTGCCAACTTCCTCTTCAAAAGCACCTAGCTCCTTAACTAGGCATGGGTGTTCATTCCAAAAACTTTTCCCAGCTATGTTTTCTGAGTATACTATTCTTGCTTTTCTCCTTAGTCTTTTGACAGGATCCCCATTCTCATTATATTTAACAGTATCTTCCACCTAAATGAAGTTCGAAAAGGAAAAATATAACAGACATGAGAGGTGAAAAAACAAAAATCAAGATAAGAAGTATCAAATCAAACATCCACAAGAAATCATGTCAACGCACCCTAAAATCTTTGATTCAAAATGTTGTCAACTGTGTAGCTTATGCGATTAAGCCTCTAGATTAATAAGGTTATCATGTAAAGCACATAGGTTTAACATCAAATAGGATAATTACCTCTGTTTTGAAAACGCAAGAACCCTGACGAAACAACTCAGGAAGTTTCTTGTAGTTGATACCGAACTGTTGAAATAGAAGTTCATTTTTTTCTTGTTTCTGAGTGCCCTGCGGAGTTGATAAATACAAATAAGCATTCAAATTCAACAAATTAATAAACTACAAACACCGGGCAACAACTAAAAAAAAAAAAGTAATAGATCTTCAATTACAACCTTCAGAATTTCCTCTGCTTCCTTTTCTGTCGTTTTACATTTAACGAGCATCCAAAAACAGGTTTCATACTGGTTACTAACATGACCTGAAAAACCAAACATAAAGCTGAATATACCATGATACACAATCTGCAATTTGTTTATCATCAAGAATATGACAAGGAATTCAAAGCTCCAATGTGTGGAGCCAGATAGAATCATAGGACACATTACAAAAGACACTAATTTAAAATTCATTCTCCAATTACTTACAATCAGTCTGTCTCCACCATAGATATGTTTGAAGTACCTCCTTGGTTGCGCAACAAATAATACGTGAACAAAATGAAGGGGAACATCTCAAATCGCTGTGTGGAAAAAATTCTTTCCATTTTTGGATATATACAGAAGTGAAGTAGGATACAATTAGGGAGAGTATTTTACTGCATCAACAATTGAAAAAAAAAAAATGTACACTATTCAAACAGTCGTAGAATATAAATTTCATTTAAATCAAGTAGATTACAAGTGATGTCCAAATCATAAGTTATAGAATGAAATAAGAAAAGGTGAATGAACAATATACCTGGCGCGCCTTTGGTAAAACTTTGATGTCTTCTTGAAAACAAAGCTGAGCAGGAACAATAAACACAAGTTTTAACCCAAAGATTGAAAATATTATCAAATTACATGATAAGATATTATGGGCAGATAATTCAAATAAAATGAAAAACACAAAGGTAGCTACTACCTGTACTCATCACTATATCCATATGAGAAGACAATGTCAGGATACTCCTCTAACACAGCAATCGCACAAGAGTTCATCAAATTTAAAGCTCTCTCATCATTTGGTTTCTCAAATTCATGAATTTGAGAGAATCTACAATGGAAGCAGCAGTCTCAAAACTGATTACAAGGAATATGTGCATGTGTGAGAGGAAGCTATACCTTCGAAAATTACGGCCATCAATTCGAACAACAATCAAATTGGGCATAAAGATTTCATCATCTACTTCGAAAGACTTGACATACTCATATTTGCTATTTGCCATCTCATGCAACTTTTATCAACACTTTGATCATCAACGCTAGAAAGAAAGGAAAAGGAGCTGGGACTGCGAGACCCGAGTTGGGATGGTCATCAACTGCCCGCAAAATGTTGTCTCTTGAATTTCAATGCTGAAGGCCTCTGCTAGGACAACAGATTAATTAAAATTCATATTATTACTAAACAAGTTTCAAATAAACAGTACGAACAGTTATTTGTTAACCATAAACACTATATACGAATAAAATATGATAGAATCACCTGAAACCACCACAATAGCATGGGATCACGGAAAGTCCCCAAAAGAAAGAGATCAAAATCGCAAATGCAGTGGTTTACTGTATTAATAAAGCAATAAGACAAGGTTTAATCCTTTTCACCTTCTAGCTGACATTAATAGGATCAACATTTGCAAGACTGTGACAGAAGCAAATAAAACATCATGACAGTGTTCAAAATGTCTAAAGAGACATCCCCAAGTGTAATTCTTCCAGTAAATATGCTAGAATGAAAATACATCAAATTAAGATAAATGATCTAAATTCTCCTAATGAGGATTTATGATTATTTCCCCTAAGTCAAAAGGTAAATATAACATGCATACACACACAAGTATAACGAATATTATACAGAACCAAAAGTAAAAGAAACTATTTTAAGGACTTAGTAAACAAGTATATAATGCTAATAACTTAATTAATGTTGAAAAGCACTAAATAAAGTTCTAAAGACATGATCAACTTATAATCGCAATTGGTGCCCTACTGCTAGTTTAACAGCCTCAGGATCTGGAATTTCCATAAGTCAACCAGATATACACTAACAACTTTTAATTAAGTTATAACAAAAATGAATCACAGGTTTAGTAGAAGAGCGCATGAGCTTTACCAGTTTCAAGAATAGTATGAACAAAGAGAGGATCTAAGAAACAGTATGAATAAAGAGTGGACTAAGAAACTTTCAGCAATACCAACAGCATCAATATTCTTCAATGGTTTTCCTTGTGGCTCCAAGCTACCAAATAATTCTTGATTGTTACAGAATAGCAATTTGAATTCAAATTTCATTTAGCTCAAAAGATAACAATAGAATAATCAGGTTTTAAAGTGTAGCATTTTAAACAAGTATGAATATGAACTAATTGGTAAACCAAGAAATACATTAAATGAAAAACCAAACACAATGAACTAATTGGTAAACACAAATTTAATCAAGCAGAGGAAACTAAACCTAGAAGAGTCAGATGATGAGAACATGCTGCTGCTACACTTATGCCATCTCTTCTTCAAGTGGCAATGGTGGTGCCAATGAGACGTATCGATTATATCAGAATGGTTGACCCCAAAGGAGTAGTAAAATGGATCCACATCAGTTCAGTCCAACCACAACAGGAATAAGAAAAAGAGAAAGAAATAGAGGTGTTACTAACAAAATTAATAATACCCAATCCTCTGCTCACTATGGATAGAATAGGAAATTGAAGAGAAACGTGGGTGAATTTTGATTTAACCCAGAAGTATACTTTCGCTTCCAATCATAGACGGACTCGTTCCCAAAAACAGCTATAAGAACTCATAACAAAGGACCACCCAACTAAAAGACATTCAAAACCAGTACCCTTCACATCTGTTACCTAATCCCATCGCCATCACCATTGAAACCTATAATTCATAACTTAAAAGCAACCAATACTTTCGGCATGCTAACGCGCATAATTCACAACAGTTTTGCATTTCTTCCTACGCACAACACAAAAACTATAGGCTAACGAAAGACGATTTATAAATCACTTTACACAGAAACCCCACAAGTCTACTAAAAACCTATAAGCAATCCATTACATAACCTAGATTGCAAATAACAAAAACTATTAACATAACAAATTAAAAATAAAAGGCAGAAACGATTTGGCCTACCTGATGCTTCCAGAAGGTGAGAGCCCTTCAGCACACTCCCGTTCGAATGGATTCCAATTCTGTTAAAGGAGACGCACAGAGAAGAGATTCAAGGGGCTGTAAATGGCGGCAGAAGGGAGGAGGAGGACCTTATGCGACGAAAGTAATCTGATAACCATTACAAATTGATTCATTGAATTCTTGATTCGCAATCACATACTGACGCAACACTGGAGTAAGATTGATACCTCGGGACTGGCATCGGCCCAGGCGAGTTCGGAAGTGAAACGGGTGACGGCGAGTGCGGGATCTTCCTCAGATATTGGAACGACAGTCGTCATGGTGTTCACGGCTCTCTGCGACGGCGATGCTCGAAGCGGCTAATAAGTTGCAGCCGAGCAGAGAGAGTCACAGATTGAGAGAGACAGAAACCTTAACAGGTGCGCTTTTTCTATATACTATCTACTGAAAAGACCAAATTGTTATTTTCCAATTTTCCTTTTCAATTTATATTAATTTTTAGATATAACTCAAATTCACAAAAATATTTTATTATTTAAATATTTTTTAAATTATTTAAATTCATATGAAATGTTAATATAAAATATAAAATTTGTAAAAAAAAAAATAATAATAAAATATTTTTAATTATATATTTTATATTATGATATGATGAAATTAAATTTTATTTTATTTTATAATTATTAATAGATTATATATATATATAACCTTTATCACTATAGATTTTATTTTATTTTTCTTCGAATGCCTTTATTTGAAAATTCATTTGTGCGAGGGTAGATTTTGTTTCAATTGAAGCCAGAGATTGGCAATATGGGATTTTTTTTTTTTAAAAAAGGAAATTATTTTTTTTTATTTTTTCACCCCAAAAGAAGAGGATCTGGTCCACAAAAAATTTCTAAATAAACTAATATTTATTTATTAATAAAAAATTATTTATTATTTATTAGAATATAATAACAATTTCACTTATGTAATGGTCGAATAGTGTATGAAATTTTAATGTGGTTAGGTACAAATGAGAAATTGATAGTAATCACAAATAAAGTATGACTGACATAGTTCCAAACTTTAAAGTGATCAAAAGTACATAGTTCCAAATTTTAAAGCGATCAAAGAAAAAGTGTATGCATTACATGGTCGCCGGCTTGTTTTAAGGATTGAAATCAGGGGCAAGCTACATGTATCATTGGGTGTTCAGAACACCTAAAGATTTAAAAAAAATACATATATATATTCATTTTTTAAATAATTTTATATTTATTAATATGAAAAATTAAATATATTTATCAATACAAACAAATATTTAGGAAATTTAAAAATTAAATATACCAATTCAAACTTGTTAATTTTATTTTTAATACGTTCAAATTTGAACATCCAATTTTTTTTCTCTCTTCGCCACTGATTGAAATTATATAGAATTATGGTGTATTATATATGATTTTATTTTTCTTACTTAGGATATATTGTTTTCTGATGATTGTGTTGTATTATCAATAATTGAGAGTATCTTGAAATTTTACCTGAAAATCCTCTCCACCAACTTAGTGGCTTTGAAATTTGAGGGGGAAAAAACCATATAACACAATATGATACCATTAACAATAGTTTTAAAGATGAAACAAATAAGAATTCATCATTCTAATACAATGTTATCTTACATAAAATCTCAAAACAAACAAAGGTTGAGAAAATAGTCTCTCCAAGCGAATTTGTTGACATAAGAGATTCTATACATCAATTTGAATGTTAAATAATGAAATTAGTATCAATTCTCCTCAAAGGGGCTGGACCTCGCCATCATTCATCAACTTGTCGAAAACCATATTTAGGTCGATAGCTTGGCCGGACTCTACTAGTTTTCTCAGTGGTGCTCTAATATTATCTCTTTAAAATTTCATACTTGTCACTTTGTCAACTTAATCGTCGATAGGAACCCTATTTCTAGAACTAGGAGGACCAAACCTACCACTAACATAGAAGACCAAGCTATATGAGTATGAAGTGGGAATTTTTGGCGTCTTGACTCGTGTCTTAGTCCAATGGATCAAACTGTTGACTAGGCCACCAGAAATAGTACTGATAGTTACTAGACTCTTGACCATAGGACCAAGTTAATGGCCAGCAAGTCCAAAATATACCAAGAGTCTCTGACGTCTTGGCACGCGCGTTGGTCTGCTTGACCAAGACATTAATAAAGGTGTCTAAATGTGTACCAAGAGGTTTTGGGGCCTTGGTTGGCGTTTAAGGCACCCAGTACATTAAAACGGTATGAGAACATATTAATTCATCCCAACCCTTGCCAACAAGTTATGGTTTGGTTTCCAAGAGTTTAGGTGAGACCTAACATGCTTTCCTACATCAATCATCCATAATTTATTAACTAAGAGGCATTTAGATACATTTAATCATCAAAAAGTATCAATCAAGTTCCAAAAACCAAACAAGCATGCAAATCATCCAAATACCAAACAATGAGCACCATAGTCAAGTTTTTAGCAATTAGTTCTAAATCTAGCTTTTATAATAAAATGGGAATAATAGAGCTGAAGCCAAACAATTTATCTAGGCTCATAATAAGGCCCGAAGACCTAATCCGTTGCACCAGTTATATCCTCTTGTGGGCCGGATGACCATATTTGGATCCTTAATAATAGACCCGAAGCCTGTGGTGCTGTCACACCCTATAGAAACTGTAGCTCAATTTAATAGGATTCATTTCCTTAACCAAGTTTCACATACTTTACATTTGTTGAGATATCTTCAGGTTTTCCCTAGTGGCATGTCACTCAATCTCTATATCAAGCTATATTGAGGGCAATCTATTTATTTATGTGATTCAACACAATTCATTCATTTAGTCACCATTTACACGTTTAATAACCTCAAAGAGGTGTCGTTACCCAATAACAATAATTCTCCTCATTTAATCATCTTATATCCAACATTCAACACAATAGGGTTAAGCATTCATCATATGGGTTCAACCAACAACAATATCACAATTATGAAGGTTCCAACAACTCATTTCACTATTCAATTTGTATCCATGTAAATTCATAAAAAAAATATCAATAATCAACATCATTAACACATGTACATGCCTTTACATTTAATTCATCACACAAAATTTATTATTAAGTATGCATTAACCAATTTGATGCATCAACCATAAAACGCACATCATACAATACTTTAGAGCTTAAAACGATTATGCTAACCTTACTTCCAACAAACCAAGCTAGCTAGCCTCCTCGGGTGGATTTCTGCCACTACTCTAGTCGTCTAACCATATACCAACACAATCAACAACCATATAATGCAATAATAATATTAACAATCAAACCATAACCAAATCAACAGGGCATCTAGAGACTTAACTTAAACAAACCATCACTAGGAAGCATAGTTACACTAACCAACACCCTACTAACATGTTATAAGAGAATTAATTGACAAAATACCAAAAGGATGGGGTTTAAAGAAAAGTTTACCCAAACCAAGTGACAAAAGGTGGCTTTATTTCACCTTTCTACAGTCAAGAGAGATTCTATGAGAGAGGAAATGAAGTGAAGGATGGGTCTTAGTAGGGATGAGTGATTATATGTTAATGGTGGTAGTAAGTGTGTGGAACGTATTTAGAGGGAGTAAGGGGTATAAGAGGATTTTTGTCAGGTTTTTATGTGGGTGTGGAGAATGAAAGTGATTTCGGGTATAATGGGGTTTCATGATGGGCTTATTATTCATATGAGCTTTTATGTAGGTTTAGAGTCTAATTAATTTTCTGGCCCAATGGTTGACCCAATACTTTACCTTGTTAGTATTTCCACTCACCCTTAATTCAGAAAGATGTTATTTGGTTTAAAACACTTTATCACTCACCCAATCTATTTTGATAGATTTGGAAATTCCTACTTTTCGATTAAAATTCTTATTTATGAAAATATTTTCAGAACACTTTCATTTAACAAAATTTGGCTTTATGCTTCTGAGTAGTCGTCTCTAATTATCATTTTGCCTTAGAGTGAATTTTTTATTTATTCCTACTTGGAATTTCAAAAAGTCAGATTTTGAAAAAAAGTCAAAATTGACCCAAAAGGCGGAAAATTCTAAATCCAATTTTGGACATTACAGAATGTATTCCAAACAATTGTGATGTTTATGTTAATAATTACCAAAGGAAATTCCTGTAATTATTTTTTTTATAGATAACCTTCTTGTCATTTTCTCATGTCATTTCAAAACCATTTTACAGTCATTAACCTATGCATCATTATTGTCCGTGCATTAATAAAATGGTACAAGAGTATTCAAATGTAATTGAACATACATATAAGAGTATAACTCATATACTATAAACACATTTTCTTAAACTTCCAAACCAATAAACTTTGTTGAAGATGGGCATAATAAGAATATTGAAATGCATTTGCATACTGATGAGAGTTTTGATGTTACGTTATAGCTTGCAACATCACCACCTCTTTTAAATCCTACATATGGCCCTTCGACTCTTTAATATTTTTTATATTAATTTTATATGCTTATCTATATATATATTTTATCTTTCATATATGGTAAAGTAGTATATTAAAATAAATAATCAAAATATAAAATAGGATGTAAGATGGTTAATAATATTTATAAAATGTTTGTTTCTTTAATTATTAGATTATGTTATTTGATATAAATTATATATATATATATAATTTTGATAATAATTGATAACCAATGAATAGAACTGTCATATACCATACCAGTACAACATCACAATTACCAATTGAGAGTATTATAAAACAATATATTATCCAAAAACTAAAAACTCTAATCAAGTAATTATATTAAATAGTAAAATCAAATGTGAAGTAACTTTAGCAAGTTTAAACAAGTGAATTGACAAACAGAGTTTTAGAAAACGAATTACAAACTAAAAAAGAGAAATGAAATGAATTATGCTTCAAAATTTGCTTTCTAACAATCAATCAAAATAAAAAAATGCTACGACATAACTACAAGATTTAATAATAAGAGCAAGAAGAAGGCGTTAGTCATTTCTGTATACTCTTGGTTACTAATAGGCTCACATAAAACTCTTTTCTTTTACTCACCTAGGTCAGAAGACAAGCAATTCAATTGTGGAAACAATTAGTATCTAATATGACTACTTCTAGTCCTTATACTACAAAATTCTCTTCTTCTTTTTTTCCATAATCCTAATGTTTAACCAATAGTTCTTTTTTACACTGAAAACAACCTATAATATACATAAAATTAAGGCTATAGACAACAAATACCAATTCTTCATACATTTTCATACAACTCTAAATAGTTAGCCATGAATTTCATTCTCATTGTTCGAGCATTTAACATAGTTTATGTTGTAGTATACATCTTTCAAACCACCAGATAATTGAAAGTCCCCAAAAGAAAGAGATAAAAAACGTAAATGTAGTAATTTGCTGTATTAATAAAGCAATAAGTCAGGGTTTAATCCTTTTAAACTTCTAATAACATCAATAGGATCAACATTTGCAAGACTGTGACAGAAGCAAGTAAGACATCATGAGAGAGCTCAGGATGCCTAAAGAGACATCCCCAAGTGTAATTCTTCTAGTAGACATGTTAGAATGAACATACATCAAATTAAGAGAAATGATCCAAATTCTCCTAACAAGGATTTATGATTATTTTTCGTAAATCAAAAGGGTAAATATAACATGCATAATACACAAGTATAACGAATATAATTATTGCTAGCAGATTCCTTACATTCTTCAACTAAGAGATCAGAAGACAAATGAAATATAGAACAAAAAGTAAAAGAAACTATTTTAAGGACTCAGAAAACATGTATATACTACTAATAACTTAATTAATTTTGAAAAGCACTAAATAAAGTTCTCATGACATGATCAACTTATAATCACAATTGGTGCCCTTCTACAAGTTTAACAACCTCAGGATCTGGAATTGCCATTAGTTAACCAGATATACACTAACAACTTTTAATTAATTTATAATAAGAATGAACTATAGACTTAACAACTTTTAATTAAGTTATAACGAAAATGAACTACAAGCTTGGTAGAATAGTGCATGAGCTTTACCTATTTCAAGAACAATATGAACTCTTGAAATAGTATGAATAAATAGAGGACCTATAAAACAATATAAACAAAGAGATGACCTAAGAAACTATCAGCGATACCAACAACAACATTCTTCATTGTTTTTCCTATGGCTCCAAGCTACAAAACAATTCCTAATTATTACATAGTAGTAATCTGTATTCAAATTTTATTTAGTTCAAAAGATAATAGTAGAGCAATCAAGTTTTGAAGTGTAGCATTGGATAATCAAGTATGAATATGAACTAATTGGTCAACCAAGAAATACAGTAAATGATAAAACAAACAAAATGAACAAAGAACTAGCTATTTAAATTCCAAAGCATACCACATATGTAGCTCCTATTTAAATTCCAAAGCATACCACATATGTAGCTCCTAATTGTTGATCAAATTTTATTTCAAAACCTGATTATACAAATCAAATTGGCAATGCCAGTTACATCAATTTTCCAATAAGAAACAAAAATTTAATCGAGCAGAGGAAACCAAACCTAAAAGAGTTAGATGATGAGAATAAGTGGGTGTTACTGCTACGTTTATGTCATCTCTTCTTCAAGTGGCAATGGTTGTGGCAATGAAAGGAGAAAGACGTGTCAACTATATTAGAATCATTTACCAGAAAGGAGTCATAAAATGGATGTACATCAGTTCAGTCAAACCACGATAGGAATGAGAAACAATGTAAGAAATAGAGGTGTTACCAACAAAATTTACAGTACCTAATTCTCTGCTCACTAAGGATAGAATATAAAATTGTAGAGAAGCATGGGTGAATTTATGTTCTTTCTATGGTTTACCAATTATTAGGATTAATCTCATCCATCTTATCATAAACTATATGGATCCATCAATCAATAATGCGATCAACATGACAATGAATACAATCGAGTCAATCAAGACAACCAATTCAACTAAGTCGATCAAGACAATCATTTCAGTTGAGTCAATCGATGCAATTATTTCATGATGACCAAATCAAGACAATCAATTCAATTAAGTCGATCAAGAAAATCATTTCAATTGAGTCAATCCATGCAATTATTTCATGATGACCAAATCAAGACAATCAATTCAATTAAGTCGATCAAGACAATCATTTCAATTGAGTCAATCAATGCAATTATTGCATGATGACCAAATCAAGACAATCAATTCATAATGACATATCAAGAAAATCAATTCATGAGCCAAACCTCGCTTAGTCCAAACAACTTGACTCAAGGAGATCACCAATCAATCAAACAATCGCATATTTCAATCTATAATCAAAAGGGGTTTAATCATACCCTAAATCCATTTGCATTTTTAGGTATTAGAAGCATTACCAAACTATACCAAACTATATACCGAATTTCATACCGAGCTGTAATTCGGTAACAAATAAAAATGAGAGACACGAGGCCAATTCTTGAACAAGAAGCAATCAATAAAATGAAAACATTACAAGGCTCTCATATTACAAAACTCTAGTGTTCCTAATTATTAGGGGTGTCAATGAGCCGAGTCGAGTTCGAGTATTGCCAAGCTCGACTTGACTCGTTTCAAAAATTTCAAACTCGAGCTCGAGCTCGTCGAGCTTCAAAATATGAGCTCGAGTTTGACTCGCTAATAAAATAAATTAATTTTAAAAATATAAAAATTAAATTTATTATTAAAACTCAATTATTATAGACTATATAATCAATATCCAATAAGAAATTCTAGTTCAAATTTCAAAAGAACATGTATTCGATTCTCGAAAATATTATATATATATATAAAAGCTCGCGAGCATAATGAGTCGAGTATTGTTAAACTCGAGCTCGACTCGTGAGATTAAAAGCTCGACTCGAGCTCGAATAAAACGAGTCGAGTTCGAGTTTTGTTCGAGTAATCTCGAGTAGCTCACGAGTAGATTGTCTCATTTAGGGATGGCAATTCGGGTAAATGGGTGGTACCCGCCCGAATCCTCTTTACAAAAACCTCTATCTATACCCTACCCATACCCGCGAAGATTAAATGGTTACGGGTACGAATAATACTCGATGGGTACGGGTATACCCGTGGATATCCATTTATAGTAATGGATAAATAAGCCGATAATATTAACAGATATGAGTACCCCATAAATATTTTTACCCAAAAAATATTTTAAATAACTCATTATACACAAACATATATTTTTTTTAAAAAGAATATCTTCAAAATTATTAAGTATATATTCTTAGTAGAGTCCTATTTTCAAATTAATTGGACAATTTATTTTAAATTTTTAAAAATATTTACATATAAAAAAATAAAACAAAATAAATCAACAAGTAGATAATTTCATTTATAGATTTAAAAAGTAGATTAAAAAATCAAATAAATTCACATTCAATCATTTTACCGACCAAATCCAGCTCCATTTTTAGATCCATCCATATTTATCATATGGGCTCTATGCACTACATGTATAATAAACATAAAAATTGTATTTGTTATGTACTAATATAAAACATTATATCCGTAAAATATATGTATGATATTTAAGTAAATATAAAATAAAATTAAATAAAAATATTTTAATTAAAAGATTAAAAATATAATATCTAAATTAAAAAAATATATTAAAAAATATATATAAATTCGAATTTTTCTACATAAATACAAATATTCTATCTATTAAAATTAACTATTTTTTATTTAAATATTATTTATTTATTATTTAATTTTAAACGGGTAACGGGTAACCCGTGGGTAACCCGTGGGTATACCCATACCCTACCCGATTAATAAATGGGTATTATCAATAAAAGGGTAACGGGTACATGGGTAAAATTTCATACCCATACCTGATTAAAGCGGGCGGATATCCACGAGTAAACGGGTATTCGGGTAAAACTGTCATCCTTAGTCTCATTGACACCCCTACCAATTACTTTTAAAGACACTATCGTCAAAATGATATTCAATGTCAAAATAAATTTTAGCATGGTCAAAAGTAGATAAATTCACTAGTGAGTAAATACACTCGAATGAATGGTTTCAAAAGCTTTAAAGACAATTCAACCCAGAGGTTTTTAATTCAAGAATTTCGATTCCTAAAAATCAGATGTTTAGTATAATTAAAGAGGATTGAAATCCTTGCAATACCATTGATTTTATTTCTATAACTTCAAAACATATATAAAAAATAAAAGAATATAATCACAAATTCATAGCAAGAAACAGGGCTCAATTCGGAGTCCACATGCAAGACTTATGCAAGTTAAATATATTTTTCAAAAGTTGAAATTTACAAACACTTAGAGGATATTTAAAACCTGGATATTCAAATGATAATATGTTTGAAATATAAAGATATGGTTGAAAATTAGACTCAATTACGGACCCATGGCCGCAAACGACACCTTAATCGTAGTTCAGATGAGGGAGAACGAGGGTCGACAAGTCGGAATTTTTGGTTATACCAAACTGTCTACCAAACTACAATTCGACATGGGACTTTACACAAAACTGGCTCTCTGACCGAACTGTATATTGAACTGCATACCATACTGTAATTCAGATATTTTTTTCAACTTCGACTTTTTTTTCTCACGCAACCAACTCCAAACTCGATTAGAGAAGTCAAATCAATTTTTCATAACTTTTAAAGACTCTAGGAGATTTACACATCCTTCAAAACCTTTCACTTTCATCTTACCTAAACCCATATTTACTTTGGCCAAACCAAAACTCACTGACCACACCAATGCTAACTCACAAACCAAGGGCTCTAATACCAGTTGTTGGGAAAACACGCCTAACTCTGATACCACTTGTTGAACAAATCGGTGATCCATTGTAGTGGAGATGAGTACTGGTAACCACAAAGTAAAACAAATATACACAAAGTAAGAAAATAGAGATAGAAAATAAGACACATGGTTTTACGTGAAAACCCAAAACGGGAAAAAACCACGGCCGCCAAGACGACAAGAGACTAATTCACTTTGTAACAATAAAGCAACAGTTACAACTAGAATACCACTCTCTCATTCCCCAATCCAATTACATTAGTTATAATCTCACACAAGCTCTCCTCATATGGCTCTCATAGGATAACATGATTCGATCCTAAAACTTAAAATCTCCATGGTCTCCACGGGTCCCAGACCCTAATCGGGCACTCCCAAATCTAACCGACTAGATCTATATTGTTCTCTCAGGATATCTAATAATAGATATAAGCATCATATTTATAATATTAGATTATTTGGTCACAAAGTAATCCTAAACCATTAAGAAACCCTTTCCCTATTTAGGATTCTCAAGAATCTCTTTTTCCTAATTAGAACCCACTTTAGGAAATATCATTCCTAATCAAATATTACACTTCCAAAATAGTTTTCGAGTCTTGTTCTAATTACAAACCAATTATGGATACTAGAATATATCCAAATTCTCGTCACAATCCTAACAGGGTTTTCGTGTGGTGGAGAGAGAAATGAAAAGAAAGGTTGAAGAAGATGAATAGTGATATTAAAAGTAGTGGGCTTCATTAGTACACGTGGACTTAGATTTGGATTGGTTCAATTTTGGCCATCTAAAAGTTAAAGTCCTACTTTAAAATATAAACTCATATTTAAGTCAAAGATCATTTTCCTGAATCAAAATATTCATTTGAAATTATTTATCGATTTTGATCCTAAACTACAAATTTTAATTTGAAATTATTAATTTCATAATTTTTCTTAATCATATTTTTTATTTATTTCGATATAGAAAGTTCAAAATCAATATTTAAAAATTTCAAATTAATTTAAAACGTAGGATTAATTTATGGACCTTACACATAATAAAGCTAAAAGCTTCACATAATTTATTCATTTTTGACATTAAAATTACTTTTGAAAGAGAGTGCATTTCATTTGTACTTCAATATGTTTCCTAATTGCATTTATCATGTTAAATTTGATTATGATTTTATCCATGAGAAAGTTAAATATGAATGTCTTCTCCTCACTATATATCTGCATTCAAACTAATTGCGCTTTTATGTATAAAAAGAAATTACAAAACTAAATAAAAATAATTATAGTAATCTTGAGCTAAATCACGAAACAATTGATTAATTGACGAACATTTGTGAAATTATATAATGTTTGAAATTATATTATTAAATATTATAGTATATTTTAGAATTATTTCTTTATAAAAATTTGTTGTCATGTCACATTTTCTATTTTTTATAGTTTGTGATGTATTCACACTAATTAATTTAATTTCAATTATTCATTGAAGATGAATGATAATGATAGTATAATATAGAAGATTATGAAATATGTTCACTAATATCTATTCACGAATATTTTTAATTTAATAATTATACCTAATAATTATGATATTTTATTATTAAAAAATTATAATATTATAATTTAATTATATTTTTATATTAAATTTATTATATCGGAGGAAAATAAATAAATATTATCTATATTCTTTTCATACCTTAAATTTCCTTCAGGAGAATTTTAATTCTAATAACAAATTATATAAATAGTAAATTAAAATTTCACTTCCAAAACAGTTTATATTTATATAAATTACTATTACATTAAATTTATTAGTTCTTTTTAAAAAAAAATTATATAAATAAATATATAATTCAATTTAAACAAAAAATTAATATTAAAATTAATTTTCTTTTTTATCTAAATAGTTTTTTAGTCATCTTATTTGGATCATAACTCATATAATTATTTATATGCAAATTATTTGTTCCTTTTAATTTACAATATTAACCTACTAGTACAGATATAATAAATAATAATAATAATAAACACAATTATTTGTATGTACTTTTCACTATTAATTTTTTCTGTTCAATAATTAACAAATTTAGCAAATATAAAAATCTTTATGTTACATAGTTAAAATATAATATATTTTAAAAAAAATTAATTAGAAATATTTTTGTATTATTTAATTAAATAATTTATTTTAATTTTTAATAATTAAAATAATTAATATATTTTATATGGTTAATATATATAAATAATTATATGTATATAATGTAAAGGTAGCTAAAATATAATTAAAAGATATATAAAAAGGTGAAGGGTGACACTAATAATTTTTAGTGTACTTTTATTTGCCACTAGTTTATGGGCCATGTTTGCTGAGTCAGCCGGTACTCCGAACAGGATAATCGGATCCCTACCCACTCCTCACCTAACCTAACTATATAAGTCTTATAAGACTTATATAGCAGCACCTTCACAGAGACTGCATTACTTCTATCTTCTCTCATCTCCATCTGTGAATTTTTTTTTCTTTTTTAATTGATTTTTTCTTATCCCATAATCTTGATTGATAGTGCTCTAGTTTTCATTTAGATCCGGTTTCTTGATGTATTCAGAATCTATCATGAATTAACTCTTTTATGATAAATTTGAAGAATATATTTCAGTGTTCCATCTATGTCGCACAGATACATACATTCAATCTTTTATACATATATCACATCTTTTGATATATATTTTGGAGAAGACATGAGACCTATGAAAATAAATTCTTTAGTTTTTTCCACTTCACCAACACATTGAAACAAGAGTGTAAAATTATAGTTGTAAAGTTAGAAAGAGCTCAATAGTGCCTATGATGCCTGGGAGGTTTCCAATAATGCTTGGGAGGCTTCTGGAAAACTAGATTGCTTGAAAAGATTAAATAGCTATATCATCTGGATTTCAACTCTTCTGCATGATTCTATCATATTTTGTTTTAAGAAGATGTATACTTTTACTATCGAAGAAGTTGCTGGTTAATCAATTTTGTTGAAGGTGAATGGATGTTGAAGAAACCACATCCGGCTCTAATAGTGTTGTCAAGGAAGTTGCAATCGAGACACTATTACATATCTAATTATCCTAGAATGTTCTTGTAATCTCATTGTGTTATGAGTAATGAGTAATTTGATTATTTAATTTTGTTCTTGATTTTTTTATTAATTATTATTCTTTAATTAAACATTTCATAATACAATCCTCACTAATTATTTAAATAAAATTTGTTCATAAATGTTATTCTCAATTAGGGATATAATTTCGAAATGGAGAGAATATTTATTATATGAAAAATTAAAACTAAAATTTGCAGACTTTTAAATTAAATAGTAAAAGGAGCACTGGAAATAAATTTATAAGCATGTTGATGGTATAGAAATTTAATTGTAGATGTACTATGTGTGCAATAATTAATTTTTTTTTTTTTTTTCATTGCACATTGATTTGTTGGTTGTCTGTATGCCATGAGCCTCATAGAGGTTCTCAAGTGATTTGTTTGTATGTACATCGTATTATTTTTCATTTTAAACTTTATATATATATATATATATATATATATATATATAAAGTAAATATTGAAGTTTCCAATAAGGCATGATAGAATAGATTTATAGAGGTGGAGTTTGTTATCATGTTTACATTTAAATGTATTTTGTGTGATCTCATCAGTATATATAACTGTCTTTCAAATTATCCAAATTTACATGGTTACGGTGTTTGGAAATCTTTCAAAAAATAGATTATTTAATTATAAATAATTGAATTTTAAGAAGCAATCTAATTTTAATAAATTTAATTTTGAAAATTTGAAATTATATTACTTTGATGCTATTTATTTTTTTAATTTCTATTATTAAAATTTAGTTTTGATATATAATATTTGAAGTATACCTATTTATGGTTTAAAATTATTACTAAAAGTAAAAAAATTAAATATTTTTTTATTTTTATAATTTGATATTTTCTATATAGGTTGAACATTAATTAATGTTTGTTAGTAATAATAATTAAATTTATTAAAAAATTAAAATAAATAACAAATTTTCAATTTTAAATTGTAATAATTATTATTATAATAAATATTAAAAAATTATATAAAAAAAACTCCAAATAACATTTAAAATTTCAAAACTAATCCAAAAAAGTTTCATTTATATTTTTGATCAATTCAAACTTTCATTTTAAAAAATAGTCATAAAGGGCCCCCTTCACACTTGTGAAGGACTCTCTTCACGTACTCTTTTCACACGGGCTACTTTTTGCCTAACAATTTTTTTTAAATCCAAAATAAATAATAAAATTTTCCATTTAGATAGTTCCGAATAACCACTCCTAATTATTCAAATATCATAATAATAAAAAAATAATTAAAATATATATGAAAAAAATATGAAAATACTTAAGAAAAAAAATTGAATACATGGAAAAAATATATTTGACTTTTACCAAAAAAAAAAGACAAAATAAAATATATCTATTAAAAAATATATATTCATTTATATTTGACCTCATATTTACTACAAGTGATTACAAAATCTATGGTAGAAGTTTAACAAGAAGACACATCAAACCAATCTCCAGTTCACGGTAAATATAAATGAGGACAAATAATAGAATAGTGGAATATGAAAAACAACAAGCAACAACAGAGAACAACATATTTATAGTGGTTCAGTCAAAAACAGACCTACTCTAATTTAGCTTCACCACAGAATTCCTGTAACACCCCATATTGAGACAAAATTAAAAGAAATTGAATTGTTACCCATATCACCGATGTGCATATTGTTTTCGGGAGTCCAGAACTTGAGAACTCCAAAGTTAAGTGTGTTTGGCTTGGAACAATCTTGGGATGGGTGACCTTTTAGGAAGCATGCTGGAAAGCGTAATGGTGGTCTGTGGGGCTAGTGGTCAACCTTATGATCGGTCAAGTAATGACGTGACGCCCTACCACTGTGCATCAGGTTCATCCGGGGGCGGGGGCCGGACGTTACAAATGGTATCCGAGCAACTATGCGACCGCGAGTGCGCCTGTGGACATAAGAGCCCTGGGTAGGGGGTGGATTATAACACCCCATATTGAGACAGTGTTAAAAGAAATTGAATTGCTATCCATATCACCAATGTGCACATTATTTTTTGGGAGCTCAAAACTTGAGAACTCCAAAGTTACGCGTGCTTGGCTTGGAACAATCTTGGGAAGGGTGACCTTTTGGGAAGTTTTTCTAGAAAGCATGCGAGTGAGAACAAAGCATGCTGGAAAGCGTAATGGTGGTTTATGGGACTAGTGGTCAGCCTTAAGACCAGTACAGTAATGATGTGGCGCCCTGTCATCGCGCCTCGGGTTCATCCCGAGGCGGAGGCTGGATGTTACAATTCCTTCATTAGTTTATAATGAGAAGTATCATTAATACACAACAGCCACAAGATTCAAGTAATGAAAAAATCTCATAGAAACTACTCACACTCAGCTCTATTTTCTTGAGTTTCCTCACACTAAACCCAGTGTTTGTTTGTGATGGCTACCATGCATTATCACCACTTTTCTGTTTTATTTGAACCATAAAAGGTTGCCCTAGTTGAGGTGTAGAACAAGACAAAAAAAATTAATCTAGCTATCATTTGCTCATTAGGGAAACCATACTTCACAAATCTCCACCTCGGTTTTCCTAAACATAATCTAATGTCAATAAATCTCTGACTTCTCAGCTCTATCGCTGTTCTTCAATGGAGATTGATATTCAACAAGTTTAAACAAAGTTTAAACTTGTTTACTAGAAGCACTTTGGTCCCATATCTAAAGGATTATCTTCTGTATCAATCTTCTCCACCTTAATCAAGCCTTTTGTATTTTTCTCTCTGATGAAATGATACTTGACTTCCAAATGCTTGGTTCTTTCATGAAATATAGATTTTTTGCTCATATGTATTGCACTTTGACTATCTGAAAAAATCATAACAGGTTTCTCCACGAATCTCAATTCTTCAAGTAACCCTTTGAGCCATATGCCTCCCTTTACGACCTCTCTAAGAGGTATTCTGCCTCTATGCTTGACAATGCTACCACATTTTGCAATTATGATTTCCAACTAACACAGCTTCCACATATAGTAAACATATATGATGTTGTTGATCTTCTGTTGTCTATCTCTATCTCCTCCAAAATCAGAATCAACATATCCTACAAGCTCAACACTGTCACTTCTTTTTCCAAAGACAAACCTATAATTCATTGTACCTTAGCAACCATTTCATTCCTCTCCAATGTTCCTTACCTGGATTAGATATAAATCTACTTAGGAAACTAATGGCATTTGCCAAATCTGGCATTCTGCTGATCATATAATACATTACTGAACCAACAACATTTGAGTATGGAACATTCTTCATTTCAACTTCTTCTTGTTCATTCCATGGACATTGTTCATTCTGTGGACAATATTATGAAGATAATTGAAAATGGTTTGCTAACGGAAGAGTAGTAGGCTTTGAACTTTCTAACCCATACAATTTCACTAGCTTCTGAAAATAGCTCGCTTGTGATGTAAATAATCTTTTCTTGCTCTTGTCTTGGATAATATGCATTCTCAGAATTTGATTAGCTTCTCCTAGATCCTTCATGCTGAACTCTTTCTTCAACTTTTCTTTGATGTCAAGAATCTGATTCTTACTTCTACAGGCCAACAACATATCATCTATATAAATCAATAAGAAAATTGCCCTCTCTATTTTCAAATCCTTGAAGTATAAACAAGAATCATAATCACTTCTCATAAATTCTATCTTGATGACAAAAGAATCAAATCTTTTGTACCATTGCCTTAGTGATTATTTGAGTCCGTGTAGTGACTTCTTAAGATGACAAACTAATTTATTATCTTCTCTAACTTCAAATTCTTCAGGCTACTCTATTAGACTAATTTCTTCAAGGTCTCCATGTAGGAAGGTTGTTTTTACATCAAGTAGTTAAAGTTCCCAATCAAAATGAGCAACCAAAACAAGAACCACTTTATGGTCTTATAATTAACCACAGGTGAAAAAACTTTGGTATAATCTACCCATTCTCTTTGTGTGAATCCTTACGCCACTAACATTGCTTAAAATCTAACTAGATGTTGGGTTCACACCTTCTTTCACCTTGAAAATTAATTTGCATTTGATCACCTCTTGATTACCCAAATTAGGAACCAAATCCCATGTATTGTTCCTTCTAAGAGAATCCATTTCTTCTCTCTTGGCTTCTAACCATTTTTCTGCAAATTCACTGTGAATTGCTTCCTTGTAATTTAGTGGTTCATGTCCTTCAATTTCTTATGCCGACAGCAATGCAAAAGCTACCAAGTCATCATATATGTATATTTGATTTGATTTGCTTTACCTTTTAACCCTATCTCGAGCAAGTTGATAATTTTGCAAGTTGCTATTAGTAATATCATTATTAGCACCTTGATCTGGTTCTTCTTCATTATCTTTATCTTGATAACACTGAGTTTCTTTTGGATTCTTTTTTAGTGGTTCCACCTCAAATCTGACTTTCACATCTGCAGGTTATTTATCACCATTTAATATTTTGTTACTCTCCAAACAAGGCATGTCAATTTCATTAAAAATGACCTCTACCGTTAATGATCTTTACACCATTTCCACCATAAACAATAAGTCTATAACCTTTAATACCTTCAGGATATCTTAATAGAACACATTTAAGTGATCTAAGCTTAAGTTTTCCTTCGTTCTGATGTGCATAGGCTGCACATCCAAACACCCTTACGTGTCTTAAATTAGTTGCTTGTCCGATCCCTTTTTCCTTTGGTATTTTAAAATCAATAGTACGATTAGGACTTCTATTAATAAGATAGCAAGCAGTTATAACTGTTTTACCACAAAACCTTCTAGATAATCCAGATGATAGTAATATACATCTAATTTTATTTAATAAGGTTTTATTCATTCTTTCATCCACTCCACTTTGTTGGGGTATTTTTCTAACCATTTTATTCCTTAAAATGTCATTGTCACTACAAAATTTATCAAAATCTTCATTGCAGAACTCAAGACCATTATCTGTTCTGAGAACCTTCAAACTCCTACTAGTTTGATTCTCAATAAGACACTTCTAAGATTTAAATTTTATAGAAGCATCATTTTTAGATTTCAATAAGTAAATCCACATTTTCCTTAAGTAATCATCAATAACATACAGAAAGTAAAGATTACCTCCATGGGTTGATTCTCTGGCAGGTCCCCACAAATTAGCATGCGCATAATCTAGAATTCCCTTTGAATTATGCACTCCAATTTTAAATTTGACTCTGTATTGTTTTCAAAATATGCAGTATTCACAAAAATCTAGATTGCTGACTTGATTATTTCCAAGCAAACCTTGTTTAAGTATCTGCAAGCCTTTTTGCTCATATGTCCTAGTCTTTTGTGCCAAAGACTAGTTGCTTCATTTTTAATAAAAGATACAACTGCAACATCTCCAGTCACAGTCTGTCCTGCAAGCACATATAAGCCATTCTTCTTATATCATTTCATTACCACAAGATATCCCTTATATACCCTTAAGCTTCCTTTCTCGGCTTTATAACCATATCTAGATTCATGTAAACTACCAAGAGAGATTAGATTTGTTTTTAATTCGGGAACATGTCGACATTCTTCAATATCCTCATAATTCCATCATACATTTTCACAGTAATTGAACCAATGCCAACTACTTTACAGGATCGATTATTTCCCATTAAGACAGTGCCTCCATCAATCTCCAAATAATTACCAAACAAATATTTTTCTGGACACATATGAAAAGAGCATCCCGAGTCTATGATCCATTCATGTTTGATATCCCCTCTAGTGACTACCAACACTGACTACTGCTGCATCACCATCTTCATATACTTTCTCTTTATTTTTCAACTTATTTTGTCTTTCAAAATAAAATTTTTGAATATGACCTTCTTTACCACAGTAATAACATTTCTTCCGAGAACCTCTTGATTTTGATCTAGATTTGCTTCTAGATTTACTATTATTGTCCCTCTTATCAACTCTACCTCTAACAAATAGAGTTTCTCAATTTCCAGAGTCTTTCTTCTCTAAATTTATTTCCAAGTCTTTAGAACTTAGAGCCGATAGACAATCCTCAAGAGTTAAACTCTCTCTACCATATTTAATTGCAACTTTCACTTCTCTAAACGAATCAGGTAAAGAGTTTAGTAAAATAATAGCTTTATTTTCATCTCCAATTTTTTATTCAGAAATTAACAACTTAAGACAGATCTTTTTAAAATCATCTAAGTTTTCTTTTAGTTCTTTAGAAGAGTCCATTTTAAAACCAAAGAGTTTTTCCTTAAGAAAAATTTTGTTTGAAAGAGATTTTCTAAGGTAGAGTTTTTCAAGTTTGTTCCAAAGACTAGCTGCATTGTCTTCTTAATGTACCTGTCTCAGAATATTGTCAGCAAGATTTAAGATGATGCAGCTACATGCAGTCTCAAACATCTCCTTCTTGCCGTCTTTCAACATATTTTGTGGATCAAAAAGAGCTCTTGACACCTTTTATTGAACCAAAATTGCTTTCATCTTCTTCTGCCATAATTCGAAATCTCCCTTGCCATCGAATTTCTCAATCTTGAAACTTGTTGAATGCATGAATGTTTGTTCAAAGTCAAGCTTTGATACCACTATAGAAGTTTAATAGGAAGACACAACAAACCAATCTCCAGTTCACAGTAAATATAAATGATAAATAATAGAGTAGCAGAATATGAAAAACAACAAGCAACAAAGAATTACAGATTTATAGTGGTTTGGTCAACAAATGACGTACTTCACTTGAGCTCTACTAGAGGATTCCTTCATTAGTTTATAATGAGAAGTATCATCAATACATGGCAGCCATATACATTCAAGTAATGAAAAAACTCACAAAAACTATTCACACTCAGCTCTGTTTTCTTGAGTTTCCTCACACTAAATCCAGTGTTTGTTTGTGATGGCTACCATACATTCTCACCACTTTTGCCTTCTATTTGAACTATAAAAGGTTGCCCTAGCTGAGGTTAGAACATGACAAAAAAAATATTTAATCTAGTTGGCATTTGCTCATTAGGAAACCACACTTCACATCTATTTATATATAAAAAAAACTTTTGAAACACTTACCAATATTAATTTATAAATGAATTACATTACAAGTTAATAAATAAGTGATTATTTTTTAATTTAAAGCAATCCATACACCTCTTGCATCTAAAATACAAAATATATATGTGTTAAATGAGTTATGGTATTGGTATCCACATCATTTGTATTTACTTAATTTCGAATATACTTTTGTAGCAACATTAGTATTATTTACATTATGTTGTTTGGGCTTGTGCTATTCATGTTTGTGAACCTATGATGTTCGAATTTTTGAAGTGCCTAGTTCCGTTTAACCGCTCCTATCACATGATTGATATGCGTCTCAATTCGACTACAAGTAACCCATATTGTAGCAGCATGTGTGACCCTTCGAGATTTTCAATGTCTGCTCTCTTGGGTTCCTTGATTTTAATTTTTTTGTATAATTTTTTCTTTTACTCATTCGGCCTCATCTCAATGATTCTTATATGTATAAGACTCTGATTTTACCATTGAATTAGAGATGTTAACGATTATTATTTATAATAAATTATATTTCAACTGATATAGTATATTTAACATTCAATAAATACATATAGTTTACTTCAATCTTCTTTTTTTCCAACACATTCCATTCCATTGATATGAGATTGGAACCTAAAGTATTCATCTACAAATAAATAAATAAAAATTTAAAAGTAAAAAGGCAAAAAATTAAAAGAAAATGGACAAATGAGAGATTAGTAGGACATACTTCAGAATGGAGAGCCATTTTTTTTCCTGCCACGAAAACCATTTTCTAATAGTAGTGGAGGTGAAATTGGTTCCATATGTAATACGGTCACTAGCAGCAGGTGTGACCCTTTGAGATTTTCAATGTCTGCTCTCTTGGGTTCCTTGATTTTAATTTTTTTGTATAATTTTTTCTTTTACTCCTTCGGCCTCATCTCAATGATCCTTATATGTATAAGACTGATTTTACCATTGAATTAGAGATGTTAAAGATTATTATTTATAATAAATTATATTTCAATTGATATAGTATATTTAACATTTAATAAATACATATAGTTTACTTCAATCTTCTTTTTTTCTAACACATTCCATTCCATTGATATGAGATTGGAACCTAAAGTATTCATCTACAAATAAATAAATAAAAAATTTAAAAGTAAAAAGGCAAAAAATTAAAAGAAAATGGACAAATGAGAGATTAGTAGGACATACTTCAGAATGGAGAGTCATTTTTTTTTTCTTGCCACGAAAACCATTTTCTAATAATAGTGGAGGTGAAATTGGTACCATATGTAATACGGTCACTAGTATCGACAAGAATCTAATATCTAGAATTCTAATATGCAGAAAAACACGTGATGGGTCAGTACTATAAAAATCTGTGAGGTTTGTTTTACCTCTAATGAAGAGTTGACTTTCAGATATAGATAAGGTAGAATAAATGTATACCGTTGAAAAAGAAATAGTTACATATACTATCTCACAGATGGTTCTGCTATGTATTTGTATTTTCGTGTGTAAATTAAATATTCAGCCTAAAGAAAATTTAAAATTGAATTTGATTATTAACTCATTCAATTGATTGTTTATTCAATAATTTGTGACATTATTTATTTGTGTAACTCGAAAATATACGATACAAATTCTTGGTCACATGGGACACAAACCAGAATTTGGATGAAGGAAATATGGAAGTGGTACATATATTTCAAAGCTAAATTTTGTGTACACTTGAAAGAGATTTGAGATTGTGACATCCAAATGATTAGATTTTGGAGTTTAAAAAATATATTTGGAAAAAAGACTTCCATACGAATGTGTAACCGCAAATGACAATAAATTGGAGTCCAGATGAGGAAAAATGAGGGTTAGAAAATAATATGGTTTAGGTTCAAGCATCTTAGTTTAACTATCCAAGATGCGGACAAAAAACGGACCAATGCACGTGAACTCTCGGTATATACTTTTGTAGTTTGTTGATGACGAGGACACAGACTAAGATGCCAATTCACCTAACTTGCTGTCTAGAGTCAATTTATACTCAATCTTACCCCAAAATCATCATTTAACTTTCATTAACATTGGAATACAAATTTTAGCATTTAAATAAGGTTTATAGAGTTGAGGAGAGCTGAACAGAACTCAATTAGAAGGAATTCAAATTTTGACATCTAGCATAGCATTCTTAGTTTCAAAGAATTATAAAACACGCAATTCACAAAAATCCCTAAAACAACACGAAGGATGTTTAGAATTCCTTAAAACAACACCAAGGATGTTCAAAAGTTTAAATCAATAGAGACCAAACTTTAGTCCTAAACAAACATACTAATAGAGTACCTACCCCATCAATCTTACAAGATAACAATATGACCACAATGACTCATAAGAAGGATTTTAGACAAGAAGTTGACAACACAACCATATTATCCAATCATCATATTCATCCCATTATTAAATTAAAATTGGGGTAGTGATGCACACAGAAAGCCACACAAGTATGCGCACGCGTGCTCACACACAGGCACACATATACACACACATATATATATATATAATATCTCATTATGATGATTAATCATTTTTCAGATATCAATTTACCAATTTCACCATTAATGTCATGATCCATGTCACTATTAATGACATTATCAATTTCCATGCTCAAGAACACTGTCAATGCTCATATAATGAATATTATCAATAACATTATCAAGGTTATCAACCATTTTTACTTTCATTACCAAACTCATTGTCCATTTAATCAACCTTACTCATAAACAAAAAATAGAATATAATTTAAGATTAAATGTGAACCATTATCCCAATATGAATTGAAGTCCTAACATGGTCTAAAGTCATTTGTGGATCGAAGTCCCACTATGGACCAAAGTCCTCAATGCACTGAAGTCCCAATATGACTCCGCGCCAAAAACATGATTTATTAATTTCGAAGTACTTCTCATAACTAGGCATGGATTATCTCCTATCTTCTAGAGCAAGTTTAAGGCTTTTTTTTAATTACCAAATATTGATTAAGTCAAGTTAACTATTTCAATAATGCCGACAATATTGAATCAATACATTGCCAAAAGGCTAACAATCCAATTCAATATAGTGTCATTATGTCATTCAATATCATATCACAATATCATAAATATTGTATCATCATCCATAATAGCTGTAACTGCAAACCCCCACCCTGGTAGAATCATAGTTAGGAGTCTGACGCAACACAACAAGTGTAGAAACATAAAAGTTAAATAATCCAAAATCCCAAAGTTTATTCCAGAGTCTTCAATAACCCATAAACAGTCATACAATCCTAAAATCCCAAGAAACATAATAACGTTAATGTCCAGCAAAATCAAATACAAGTCCAGTGATAATAGTCCCAAATACAGTTCATAAACCAATTTAGGAAAATAACATTACAAAATAGAAATGAAATGCTGATGATGTATACCGTGATCCATATATGAGACAACGCCTAATCAATCAGAGTACCTACACTCAACTTGGGATTTTATCCCTAGATTACAGAATAGGAAGAAATAAAGTAAGCGTTAGACTATGAATTAGTCTAAGTTAGCGCTCACGTTCCAACATACACATACAGAGTGACCTAGACTTGACTCTATTCATGGGAGCACACAATGCAGGCCCTATAGACTTACCTAAAGTCCGCTAAAACAAATAATAGTCCAAACGACCTATCAATCAGCCATTTATTGATTATCTTTCTTAATCTCAGACACAATCTCTTTATTAACTTATAATTCCCAATTCGTATTGTTATTTACAGTGGCTAACTAGAAAAGGAATACTAACTGGCCAACGAAATACAAGCCGCGCAAACAGGCGGTTCTACTAGCAATAGTCCAATTTCAGGTATGTATAACAGTAGGCTTATTTCTTAAATAACAGCCAGTATCTGTCACGTCCATAAATGAGGCCAAATTAAAACTTATTTCTTTATTTGACTGATTTTAAAAATACTTTTGACATGGGGAAATTATTGAATTAAAGGAACTCTGGTGGGCTTGTTTACAATTTATCTATGGTTAGGAGAAAACCTAGGTTACCCCACCGTCAATCATTCAGCCGCCAGACCCCATTTCTTCTCTTTTCTCTGAACTTTGAAAAATTCAAACAGAAACTCTCTTTCACTGTTACATTGGTTTTTGCTGTCAATCTGAAAGTTTCCATTGAACCTATTCTTCGAGCGTAAAGGTGACAGTGTAGGAGAACATCAACCGGAGTAGTCCTGCTATTGGATTAGCATTTTTGGTTAGTAGCCATGTTTAAGCCCTCACTTATGTCTGTTAATGTCTGTTCTGTGCTGCATTAATATGGACTAAACTTAATGTATCTAAAAATTTGAATCTGGACTCTGTGATATGTTTATTGCTGTGAAACTGTTGTTCAACTTGCTGATAAATGGCTATTATATGAACTGATGTAATATCTGTTGAATGCTGAAAGCTATACTCTGTTATAATATGAAAACTAAGCACTGTCTAAAGTATGATAGCGCTAAGACCGACATGCCGTAGGGATATTAGATGTATACATTGATACGTGAAAATGTATAGGCCTTGAATGCCTTCTAGATGTGACGACATCAGGCCTTGTTGCCTTCTGGATGTGACGACATCAACTTTGTCTGGAGCTTTGCTCAATCTTTCTGGGATCCTTGATCCATTTGTTTGGAGCTTTGCTCATAAGTAAGAGGTCTATGACCTATTTTTTGTTCTTGATTTTGTTATCTAACTAAAGACAGGAAATTAATCTGTAATCTTATGCTTACTAAGTTTAATAAGAACTTGCTAAGAAATCTTTGAAATCTGATGCATATTGAACGCATAATCTGGCATCATCTGTTAAGTTCTGTAACCTGTATGACAAGCTGATATACTCTAGTATATATATCTATCGTTCTCTGTAAATTTGATGTCTGATATGTAATCTGGTATATGATCTTCAAATTTGAAATCTCAAGTGTACTCTAAACTGATTTTGTTTGATGTATTGTGTTGGTGATTTCTGAATTGCTTACCATTATGGGGTTAACATGCTGCCTTTAGACTAACTATTGCCTAATTGAATAAGTTGAAGAAGATTTAAAAGTTAAAATTAAAACAAACTAGACTTAGGCGAAATTTTAATTTCTCAGCCTAAGTACATCGCCAAAGCTTAGAGTAAGGTAGGCGACTCCTTCAGTCCTTCGCCAGTGTCATTGCCTATTTGCAGGCAAAACTTTGAACACTCGTCAAAGTATATCGCCAAACTAAGTAATAAGTTGACAACATTCTGTGTCCATCGCCTATTCATCTCGCTAAAACTTAGACGATACCCATTTTTGAAATTAAAAATCTCGCCAAGTTACTTCGCTAGTAGTCAGGCGAAATCTCCTTACATTTTAACTCTTCCTAAGTGCCTTTGCCAAGATATAGGCGAAGCAATGTTTTAGTTGTTCAATTTTGCTAAATACCTCGCCAAAATTACTAGACGAGACTTTTCCTTTTAAAAAATTATTGCCAAAAAAACCTCGCCTGAAAGGGAGGCAAAATGTTTTTATGTTGCCAACTTCCTCCCCTTAAAGTAAGGCAAAATGTTTTTATGTTGCCAAGAACAAGTCGCCTAAAAAACAATTCCAGTTTGAAAAATCATCGTCTAACAGCACCTTGCCTAGAAGTGAGGCAACATGTTTCTATATTGCCAAGTAAAAGTCGCCAGGAAGTTCCCGTGGAAATAATTGTCGCCAAACACATCGCCAGATTGAGGCAACATGTTTCAATCTCGCCTAAAGTGTTGTCAAGAGTTGAGGCGAAATACTTTTATGTCACCTGAACATTTTGTCATGACCTTTTTCTTCGCCAGTCTTCTTCCAGACTTCTTCCTCTTGATTTTCCCTTTCCGAAAAGTTATTATAAGCCTGATTCGGACTTGAAACGAATAAGTTATGACTGTTTTAAGTTTAGAGCATTTTCAGGGTATAATTAAGTTGTTTAATCACTATTAATGATAATAGATTCATTTGTTACTCTTTAAGGAACCTAGTAAGCTTTAGAACCTTACAAAGTTGTTTGAATTATTCTGTATTCCTCTGTTTTAAGCCTCTGGTTGGCCAGGTAAGCTACATATGTTGTATGTTCATGCTTAATTGTTAATTTAAGAAGCATTATATGTGTGTGGATGTTGGGCATTGGCTTACTAACCAGACATTCGATAGTCTGACCCTGTTGTTTCTTTAATTTTGTTTTGTATGTTAATTTTCTTGATCGGGATGGAAAATGCTAAGTTCAGACAGTCAGGTGGAATAGCAAGGCACACATATATCACTTCATGCATCAGTTTTGGCATTGGTTTTCAGATTTGCTTCCGCTTATATTATGTATTGAACTTCTAAGCTTTATTAAACTATTTCAGTTATAACCAGATTTTGAAACATTATATTTTTGAATTCTCATGATTTTGTATTCAGATGATTTTAAGTTCAGTCTATGATTAAGTATCCAATTTATCATTTCATTCTCAGATTTTACTATTACAGTAATATAAGTTCTATTTGGTTATTTGATAGTTGTTCAACATAAGTATAATACGTATGTCCTCTGTTGTGACGTCTATCTCTCTGCATGTGTCTGTAAGGCGGGGGTTTGGGTGTTACAATATCCCTCCTTCACCTTTAACAGTCCAATTTGACATTAAACAACAGCCAGCAATACCAAGACGTCAGAATTTTAACTTAGTATATTTTAAGAATATTGCCCAAGTAGCTAATCAACGGAAAACGGAATGTATAGTACAGTATCAGTGTTGGCCGAATCCCAGTTTTCAGTAAGGTCGAAGCCGAGGAGTTTAGTACCAGTAGTGGCACTTCAAACTGATAAACATAGTGTGAGGATCCTCTATTCCTAGGCATGCCATGGATTCCACCTAAAGCTGTCCTAGGGCAATCATTCGGTTAAATTACCGTGTTTAACAGTCCAGTAATCAAGTTCAGTATTTAATTCATTATTTTAGTCAATTTAATATCAACAATAATACGAAATTAGTTTCAGGCATGTATAGTAGTTGGCTTATTTCGGGTAGATAGACAACAAACAATCCGACACATGCAACATCCATAAAACAGTACATCATACAATTTATTGGACTAAAAACGAAACACTAACCACGACGGCAGAACCAACAGCAAGACGGCTATAAGAAAACTACTCCTCAACCTGAGCAGTTCCTTCCTCCTGACCCTCTGAAGAACAGAACCAGAAATATTAATCGCGGAATACAGGGTTCCAACACAACCCGAATCCGACGGAACTCAACCCTAACCGAACCGGACAGTCCTTACAAAACTACGGAACCAACTCTAAAAGACAACGAGAACTTACCAAACGACTCAAACTACAACGTCACTACAATCCGCGACGCCTACCGAACAAAACCCCGACCGGAAAACCCAATTGACAGAATCACAATATTAGCGACCGAGATCACTAAAATAACCAAAAATTTGAGAGTATAGTAGAATGGACTTACCAGAATTCAAGACCTCAACAGAATCCGATCGGAACCCTAACATAATATAGAATAGAAGAACGAAAACCTACCGTAGATACAGAGAATTAGAACATGAACTGGAATACAGTAAGGGGACATAATCTAAAGAGACTTACCAGAACCTAACTGGGGCAGGGGCACGATCGAACGTTCTCTATGGCTCTCAACACTCTCTCTCGTTTCTAATTCGCGAAAGGAGGCACGAATGAGAAACTAGGGTTAGCTTAAGAGTCTTATAGATTGACTTCTATTAAAATCCCCCCCCCCCAGACTCAAGAAGAATTGTAAATTTAAATTATAACTTTGACAAATCCCAATAAAACCCCTAAATTATGACACCAGCTACTAAGCCCGAAAACAGTCCGTTAGAATAACATTTGGTTCATTACTATTTTTCCATAAATAAATAGCACATTTTATCAATGTTATAGATTACAAAATACTAAGTTGATTAAGACCATTATGCCAAGTTATAAATTATCATAAGCCAAATCATCAAATTTACACATTTCTATCAAGCCATTAATTAACTCTCTCACTTCCAATATTAAGTTGATTAAGACCATTAACCACCAAGTCTTAACAATATCAATTTTGCATCAATCACAAATGAAGGAAGAATACAATAAGAAAAATTAAGTCTCTATCTTATCTCGTTCACATTATAAGCAATGTGGACTTAATCCACCTGAACTTCCATTTCCCAATGGCAGAGCCTAGCATGATTTTACATGCATCATATACATGCTCTAATGCCTAACATGACAACATTGTATATCACATTTTTTGGGTGATTAACACATTTAACCAATTTCATGGCATAATAACGAGTAGACATGCATTCAAACATCATTCAATATCAATAACATACAAGCGTATAGGCTAAAAATGAAAAATACGAACCTTGCATCCATCAATCTACAAACTTGAATGTCGCTCCATTGAGGGTTCCTCTTGTTGTTAGCCAATAGACACATAACTACATGCTACAACCAATAATACCATCACAAACATCATTGCATAATTCCAACATAACCTAATCTCTACATAACCATTCTATTAAGAGCACTAACATACCAATGAAATTAGGTATTTTCTAAATGGATTAGAATAAATCCCAAATCACTTACTATAATCTAGCATCATAAATCTATTAATCTCAACATTACAAAATACCTTTTTCATTAAGCAAGTGCATAAAAACGATGGTGGAAATTAGGGCTTTCAATAACTAAACTTTATGGAAGGTATAGACACACGATTTAGTTTCATAATCAACTCAAAAACAAATTGATTTTAGACATTTCTACACTCTTCTAAAAATAAAAATTGATTTTAACGTTTTACATAAAAAAATCACCACTATTTTTAAAATTAAGAATTTTTTCTCTTAAACTGACAAAATCATAATTTGGGCAAAAGTTAATGTTTTGGCTCAAAGTTCTTATTTTTCCGAGTCTTAAAAAAAGTAATTTTTACTCCATGCTTTCAATTAAATCAATTTTTATCTTTAAAAGCCCAATTTGGAATACAAACCCATATTTAAGTCAAAATCCTATTTTAAAAAATAAAAAATGTTTAAGTCAAAAACTATTTTTCGAAATCAAAATATTCATTTGAATTTAATTGTCAATTTCGATTCAAGACTTCAAATTTTAGTTTGAAATTCTTAATCTCATAATTGTCCTTAATAGTATTTTCGATTTATTTCGATGTAAAAAGTCCAAAAATTAAATATTCACGAATTTTAAAATTTCAAATTAACCAAAAATTTAGGTTCGATTTGTGAACATTACCCATAGGGTGGGCATGGTCCGGTCTAGTACGAGTTCGGACGGACTAACATTTCGATCCTAAAATTTTGGATCAGACTTGACCATTTATAGTATCGGATTGATCGGTCTATTCCCAATCGGTCTCGGTCCAGTTCAATCAGGTTGGGCATTTTGGTATTTCATTTTTTTAAAATATTAAAAATATAATTTTAACAAAACTATATAGAAACCATACATAATAGATTTATAATTTTAATTTATAGTATTATAATTACTCATCTAAATTAATTTTATATTTAATAAATTTAAATTAATATAATTAAATTAATTAAATATTTAAATAAATATTAAAAGCTAACTATGTAATTAAATTCCATTTATAGTATAACCTAAGAATATATAACTATTTTTATTTAAAATATTTTGTTTAAATATTTTAAAATATATTTCTATTTATTTGTTAATAAATATATTATTTTTTAATTATTAATCAGTCGTAGAGGCATGGAACCGGATCCAACCGACAAACATAGTCGGTCTAAACTTTTTAGATCCGACCGAGACTATTTGAACACTATTTGAACAGTGGATCTATAATTTTTAGTCTGATCTGGGTCAGTTCTGGCCTGGTCTGAGTTTTAAGCCCATTCCTAATTACACATAATGAAGGTAAATATATTGTTTTATCAACTTCAACAATTAATATTACATAGCTGCACATGACTTTTTTTTTTTTTTTTTTCTAAAGGGAGTGCATTTCATTTGTCTATCTATCTTATGTTTTCTAATTGTAGTAACTATATTGAATTTGATTATCATTTTATCCATAAGAAAGTTATATATGGATGTCTCCTCTTCATTATATATCTATCTTCGAACTAATTGCGAACATATTTTATAAAAATACTGTAAAAATAATAATAAATGAATAAATAAAAATAACTATAGTGATCTTTTGATCTAATAATATATGATTAATTTGATTTTTTCGCTCATTTAAAGGAATATGAAGATGACATATATAAATTTTCTTTCCGTTAAAAGCTTATTTATTTTTTAATTGATGAATAAATATGAAATTATATAATATTTGAAATTACATTATTAAATATTATAGTAAATTTTAAATAGTTTTTTAATCACCTTACATTTAATATCTCTTAATCATAATTTTAGAGTGAAAAATAGTCTATTATAACTTTTAATTTAGTGCTGATGAGAAGAAAAACAAATCTGTTGATACCTCAATATCTTTTTTCTTTTCGATACATAAAATTTTATCATATATAAAAATCTTTCATGTTAAATAATTAAATATATAATATTTTTTTCAAAAGAAATAAAAATAATTATTTTTTATGTTATTTAATTATACAATTCATCTCAATTTTTAATAATTAAAATAATTAATGTATTTTAATATGTATACAAGGTAATGGAGCATTTAAATATTGAAGTATAATTCAATATTTGAAACGTATATACACAGGTGAAGGAGGACGCTATTCTATTAAATTTTTTATCATTTTTTTTAAATTTGTCACTAGTTTCATGGGCTATGTTTGTTGAAACAGGTAATTGGGTTTCTCCGAGTAGATTTATAATCGGATCCCTACCCACTCCTCACTTAACTATATAAGTCTCTTTTATAAGTCTTATAACAGCAGCTTCAGAGAGACTTCTCTACTTCTATCTTCTCCCACTTCCATCTGTGAGGTTTATATTTTTCTTTTCCTTCTTTAATTTTGAGCTTTGGTGATGGTGTTCATAGTTCTTTTGTGTTTCCATTTCTTAGTTTATATGGAGATCTGATTTGTTGATCTTTCTTAGAATTTAGTGTGAGTTAGCTCATTTTTAGTATAAAAATTTGAAAAATATATTTCAGTGTTTTATCTATGTAGCACAAATATACACATCTCACCTTTAATATATGTATTACATTATTTCATACATGTTTTAGAGAAAATATGAGACCTATGAAAATAAGTTGTTTACATTTTATTCATTATTTTAACACGATTGAAACAAGGATATAAAAACACAGTAGCACAATGGTCTGAGTGGAAGAACTCGACATAACTGTGTTTTTAGAAAAGATGATATATCAACCAGATTTATGATGCTTCGAAGGCTCCAATAACACTTGGAAAGTTAAAGACACAGTAAATATATTTTTAGTTCCAAGAAGAAGTACTTATTTAATTTGATGTAGTGTGATAACAAATAAGAGGTATTTGAAATTCAAAGAGATAAGGCTGAAAACTTCATACTTTATTGAATTTTCTAAAGCCTTTATATAGGCTGATACATAACAATAAATCCATCAAAATAGGAAGCACAGTCTGCATAATCTATTTAACAGAACTCTACTGCAAAACTTGATTTTATAAATCACGACTCCTAAAGACCAGGACAAATGAAAATCACATAAACAAACTTATTAATAAACTTCAACATACCCCTTTAAACTGATGTTTGTAAACATTCAGTTTATACATTTTCCAGCGGGCAGACTCCAAGCAACTCTCTGAGTTTCAAAAATGCAACTTTCTTGAGAGCTTTTGTAAAAATGTCAGCAAACTGATCTTCACTCCTACAATAGATTAAAACAATTGTTCCATTGTTTCCAAGATCTCTTAGGAAATAAAACCCCACATCAATGTGCTTGCTTCTTCCGTGTAGTACTGGATTCTTTGAAAGCTTGATTGTTGAGTCATTATCACATAAAATTGTAGTAGCTCCAGTTTGTTTGAAGTGTAGTTCCTCAAGAAGTCTCCTCAACCAAATAGTTTGACAGGCACAATCTATAGCTGCTACAAATTCTGCTTCAGTAGTTGACAAAGTGACAATCGACTGCTTCTTACATGACCAGGAAATAGCACCTGTTCCAAATACAAAAACATAGCCCGAAGTGCTTTTCCTATCATCTTGATCACCTGCATAATCACTGTCAGTAAAGCCTAATAAATTCGCTTTATCACTCTTCTTATAGAGTAGGCCAAAATTCTTAGTTCCTTGCAAGTACCTAAGGATTCTTTTAGCAGCAGACAAATGTAATTCTGTAGGATTCTCCATATATCTACTAATCAAACTTACAGAATACATAATGTCGGGTCTGGTTGCAGTTAAATACATCAAACAACCTACAACTTTTTTGTAAAGTGTACTGTCTACCTTATTTCCTTCTTGATCTTTGTGCAGCTTCAAACCACACTGTGCTGGAGTACTTACAGGATTGCAATCCTTCATTTGGAATTTCTCTAAAATGTCTCCGGTGTACTTCTTTTGAGAAATAAAAATTCCATCACCTGTTTGCACAACTTCTATACCAAGAAAATAATGTATCAGACCAAGATCAGTCATTTCAAATTCATCCATCATGGATTGTTTGAATTCTTCAAACATAACATCACAATCTCCAGTGAAAATAAGATCATCTACGTACAAACAGACAATAAGAATTTTGCCATTATTTTCCACTTTAATTAACAATGTGTGTTCATAAGGACACTTTGAAAAACCAACTTTGAGAAAATAAGTCTCGATGCGACTGTACCAAGCTCGCGAGGCTTGTTTAAGTCCATAGAGAGATTTCTTCAATTTGTAAACTTTATGCTCATTTCCTACTTTAACATAACCAAGGGGTTGTTCAACAAATACTTGTTCCTCTAAATATCTATGTAAGAATGTCGATTTAACATCTAGTTGAAAAATTGGCCAAGAGTTTTGCGCTGCTAATGCAACAACCAACCTGATTGTGTCATGTCTCGCAATAGGAGAAAAGACTTCTGTATAATCAATTCCATATTGCTGCTTGTATCCCTTAGCCACCAAACGCGCCTTGTATTTGTCAACTTTACCATATTCTTTCAGCTTTGTTTTGAAAACCCATTTTACACCAATACAAGTTTGTCCCTTTGGAAGATCACACAACTCCCAAGTATCATTTCTTTCAATTGCTTTTCACCACTTTTCGTCTTTAATGGCTTCTTCAAACACTGTAGGATCACAATCTGCGAAAAGAGCAAAATAAGTAATTTGATCATCAACTCCAGTTACCTCATAATCCTTCATCCAGGCAGGTCTTTTTCTAATACGATGTTGCAATTGAGCTAGTGTCTCATCTATTTCTTCACTTAGTTCAACAGCTCTTTCCGAACATTCAGACGTACTAGATGTTGGACCACTCTCCTGATCAGTATCGTTGTCACAAAGAAACTGAGTAGGCTGCTGCCTATTCCAATCCCATGTATTTCCTTCATCAAATATGACATCCCTGCTGATCACAATCATATTTGTCAGTGGATTGAATAACTTATAAGCTTTGGAAGATTCACTCACACCCAAAAAGACACATTTTTTGCTCTTGTCATCAAGTTTTTGTCTTTTAACATCTGGAATGCGAGCATACGCAATGCATCCAAATATTCTGAAGTGGCCTACATCTGGTTTTCTCCCACTCCAAGCCTTCTCCGGAGTCATATTTTTCACAGAAAAGGTTGGACTTCTGTTTAAAATAGGAATGCTCTAATTGACAGCTTCTAGCCAAAATGATTTTGGAATTTTTCCTTTTGACAGCAAGCTTCTCACCATGTTCAAAATCGTTCGATTCTTCCTCTCCGACACCCTATTTTGTTGGGGTGTATATGCTGTTGTGAGTTCTCTACGAATACCATGATTTTCACAAAATGCTGCAAATTCTTTTGAGCAGTACTCGCCACCCCGATCTGTTCGGAGAGTCTTTATACTCTTTTCTGATTCATTCTCCACATGAGCTTTGAAAATTTTAAATGTGGAAAAAGCTTCTGATTTTTCCTATAGAAAATACACCCAATTTTTTCTCGAAAAATCATCGATAAAAATAAGTAAGTATCGCTTACCTCCATTTGATGATGGTTTTATTGAACCACATATGTCTGAGTGAACCAACTCGAGGACATTCTTCGCTCTCCATGACTTTCCTGTAGGAAATTGAGACCGTGGTTGTTTGCTAACAACACATTCTTCAGATACTTGAGAAGGATTACAGATTTGTGGAAGACCTTTGACCATATC